>CAUJGJ010000376.1:702500-755000 GCA_963170055.1 Halisarca cf. caerulea
CTACCCCCCCCTACAGTCACTGGTGTTCATCACTCTTCTGCTCCTCATCGTGGGATACATATTTGCCATTGTTGGTGTGATCTTCTTTGGTTCTCTCTCTGTCGCATCTGATGATGAAGCTGGACGATTCCAGTGAGAGTGTGTGTGTGTGTGTGTGTGTGTGTGTGTGTGTGTGTGTGTGTGTGTGTGTGTGTGTACGTGTGTGTGTGTACGTGTGTGTGTGTACGTGTGTGTGTGTGTGTGTGTGTGTGTGTGTGTGTGTGTGTGTGTGTGTGTGTGGCGTGTGGTGTGTGTGTGTGTGTGTGTGTGTGTGTGTGTGTGTGTGTGTGTGTGTGTGTGTGTGTGTGTGTGTGTGTGTGTGTACAGGTGTGTGCATGTGTGTGGGCACATACATGTATATGTGAATTAATTTAGATTCTGCCCTCCTCACAGGAGGGTTTTAGGACTGTTTTAATTTCCTTTTTACTCACTTTGGCCAGAAATCTACTGGATGCAATGATAATACTCTTCCAGCTGTTCACCCTCGATCAGTGGCTGAACATCTACGTCAAGCTCAGCAGCATTGCTGGTCCTGTCCTTACCACTTTCTACATTCTCCTCTGGATATGGATCGGCTCCTTTGTCTTCAGAAACCTCTTTGTAGGGATAATGGGTAAGGCATTGAAGGGTACATTCGGGAAAACCAGGCACAAAAAAGATTTTTTTCACATACATACGTACGTATGTATGTGAATATGCTTACTATGCGTACTATGCATTCGGGTTCACAAGGTTTTTTTTAGTTTAGCAGCTGCACATTCTGTAGAATATCTTTTTTATGATACATTAGGACTAGTCTGACGTGGCCAGACCGAAATCCTCCATTTGCAGGAGGAATGGAGGAATTTGGTCTGGCCCCGACAGACTACATTAGGACTGTGTGCATGTTTGAAGTACGTACACTCAACAGACTTCTTACCCTGTGAGGTGTATTTATTGATGTTGTCATTCGATTCTTTGTAATTTTGAATGCAGTGAACAATTTTCAGAATATCAGTTCTAGTCTACTGGAGCAACAGAACAACATGGTGGAAAGCATGGAGCTGGCCAAGAAGAAGGAGGAACTGGATCTTGAAATAAACAAACAAGAAAATAGAATGTGCACGACAAGGTCTGACAGCTACATGTGTGTGTGTGTGTGTGTGTGTGTGTGTGTGTGTGTGCACACGCTTGTGTGTACATGTGTGTGTATGTTTGTGTGTGTGTGTGTGTGTGCGTGCGTGTGTGTGTGTGTGTGTGTGTGTGTGTGTGTGTGTGCACACGCTTGTGTGTACATGTGTGTGTATGTTTGTGTGTGTGTGTGTGTGTGCGTGCGTGTGTGTGTGTGTGTGTGTGTGTGTGTGTGTGTGTGTGTGTGTGTGTGTGTGTGTGTGCATGTGCGTGTGTGTGCATGCGTGTGTGTGTGTGTGTGCATGTGTGTGTGTGTGTATGTGTGTGTGTGTGTGTGTGTGTGTGTGTGCATGTGCGTGTGTGTGCATGCGTGTGTGTGTGTGTGTGTGTGTGTGTGTGTGTGTGTGTGCGTGTGTTTGCGTGTGTGTGCGTGCATGTGTGTGTGTAGGTGTTCACACGTGTGTGTGCGTGTACCTACATACAGCATATGTCCTCTTAATAGTATGTACTTCAAGTATATACAATACTTTCCACTCTTTCCCACAGGAAGTCGTTATTTGACCCTCATTTTCTAACTGGTATCCCGGAGTTGGAGGATTCAAGGTGAATACAGGGTCACCTTTGTAGTCTGACATTTTCCAATCCCACCATCCTATGTGGCGTATCACTGTAACAAAAAGTATGCTGTGAGTCACTCTGTAATCCAACAACCTCTTAAACCACCAGCTTTTCAAGCCTGGTTGACTTGGAATTGTGTTGCTTCAATCCTGTCAAAACTGACCTACAGTCAAACCTCGTTAGTGAGTACACCTGGGGACCCTCCAAACTGCTACTCACTATCAGTAGTACTTGCTAACCATATAGATTAGTATTACGGGTTATAAGCTGGGGTATCATATCCTTGTACTTCCTAACCAGGTATTACTCATTAACAGTGTTCTTACTACCGAGGTTCTACTGTACATTGTTTGGTGTTAGTTTTGGTTGGCTTAAACTACGTAACTACGTACAGTGAGAGTTCACTAATCTACACCTCAGATATCCAGTTCCCCCACCTTCTGCAGTAGTTTTCATGAAACCAATCCGCAATACTCCAACTGTACACTATACTACTGCTCCCTCATTTATCCAGTTCATCCAGAACAGATGTGTGCGGATAAGTGAGGTCTCCCTATATTTGGTGTACTTCCATTTTGCTCAGTTGTACACCGGAGATTTCAGATGACCTTCTCAAGCAGCAGAAGAGCCATATAAGCCAGTTGATTTTAACAGAAGAAAAAATGGCCGAAGGTGCACATTCTTATAATAGTGCTTGTGGTAACATAAATTTAGTCCAGCCAGCTGGGACCCATATTCGCACACAAGTGCTGGGGGTGGAAGGAAAGAAACGTTTCCTTCCTTCCGCCCCCAGCGCTTGTGTACATACGTGGGTCACAGCTGGCGCTGGACTTATACAAATTATGCAAGACCACAATTGTTTGGTTGTGGTACAATGCGACCATACACATGCTAGATTCACTGTTGTTCGATGTCAACATGTGTGTACAACAAAACCTGTCTATAGCAACCATTCAAGGGACCAAGTAATTGTGGTCTCTGTAGACAGGTGGTCCTTGTACGGAGGTATTTTAGTACAACTGAAGTGGACAATGAACCAGCCTGCTGTGGTCTCTATAGACAGGTGGTCTTTAAGACAGGATTTACTGTATGTATACAGTGTCAGCATTCAGACATTATCCGACCATTTTGGTATTTTGTCCAACCCGAAAAAGTTTGGGTCAGATCGACATTTGGCTAACCAAACAAATGTTCATTTCACATGTGCATACAGTGATGTTATAGTATGTTTAAGTTAACTAACAGCTGTAAAGATAAACGTGATGCAACTCTGTACTATGCATGTAGACTGTAGCACATGTGTATCTTTTCCATAAATTGTCCGAGCAAAATCGAATTTGTCTGATCCAAAATGATAGTTCTAGGACGTTTGTTCAAACACTATCTATTCCTTATTTCTATCACTGTGTGTATATTGTACGTGAAATGTTAATCCATAGAGCATCGTGCATCCATGTAAAATTTTGTTGAGAAATGAGTTGTCCCCATCCAGCTACAAACGTCTTCATGTAACCACTTTGTCTACTCTTGCTGATCTTATAACCAGTTATCTTCACCTTTATACAAGGGAATGCACACACACACACACAACACAACACACACACACAACACACAACACACAACACACAACACACACACAACACACAACACACAACACACACAACACACAACACACACGCACACACACACACACACACACACACACTTTGTCACACCTGTAAAATGTGCACTTATATATGAATTATGCATCCTTTTCCAATAAACTCCATTTATTTATAGGATGGGATGAAATGGTTCACGAAAATCTAAAGGCACTTTCAACTGATCCTGTTCAGACTTTGTGGCCGAGAGATACTCTATTCAAGTATGCTCACCAGTAGTTTTGATTTTCTGTTATGGATATTTACAGTAATTCCTTTATTGCTTTTTTTGTGTGTGTACATGTGTACATGTGTGTGTGTGTGTGTGTGTGTGTGTGTGTTTGTGTGTGTGTGTGTGTGTGTGTGTGTGTGTGCATGTGTGTGTGTGTGTCTGTGTGTGTGTGTGTGTGTGTGTGTGTGTGTGTGTGTGTGTGTGTACGTGTGTGTGTGTATGTGTGAGTGGGTGGGTGGGAATTTTAGTATATTTGTACACTCATGTCTCCCAATAGAGATGGCATCATGAAAGGGGTGTGTTTTGATGGGCGTGGCTTTCATACCGGGCATTTGCATTTCACTGCAGGTACTATCAGCTCATGGAACAGTTGCAGGAGAACATGGAAGAGTATAACGAACTACAACAGTTGATTGGTACACCTATGGTGCCTGTAACCACAACATTACACACTTTGGTATACAGTGAAACCTCCGTGATAAGGACACCATGCATTGGGACCACTGTTGATTGTCCTGTTCATGGAGGTGTCCTTTTTCAGAGGGTTCAAATGTACATGTCCCAATGCAATGGATTCAAATGGAGTAGAGTAATGGTATCTTGTTAAAGGAGGTGGGTGCATTTAATTTGGAGATGTCCCTTTACAGAGGTTTCAGTGTACAGTGAAACTTCTGTAATAAGGACACCATTGGGACCACAGTGAGCTGTCCTATACAGTGAAACCTCTGTAATAAGGACACCACTGGGACCACAGTGAGCTGTTCTGTACAGTGAAACCTCTGTAATAAGGACACCACTGGGACCACAGTGAGCTGTTCTGTACAGTGAAACCTCTGTAATAAGGACACCACTGGGACCACAGTGAGCTGTTCTGTACAGTGAAGCCTCTGTAATAAGGACACCATTGGGACCACAGTGAGCTGTCCTATACAGTGAAACCTCTGTAATAAGGACACCACTGGGACCACAGTGAGCTGTTCTGTACAGTTAAACCTCTGTAATAAGGACACCACTGGGACCACAGTGAGCTGTTCTGTACAGTTAAACCTCTGTAATAAGGACACCACTGGGACCACAGTGAGCTGTTCTGTACAGTGAAACCTCTGTAATAAGGACACCATTGGGACCACAGTAAGCTGTCCTGTGCAGTGAAACCTCTGTAATAAGGACACCACTGGGACCACAGTGAGCTGTTCTGTACAGTTAAACCTCTGTAATAAGGACACCACTGGGACCACAGTGAGCTGTTCTGTACAGTGAAACCTCTGTAATAAGGACACCATTGGGACCACAGTAAGCTGTCCTGTGCAGTGAAACCTCTGTAATAAGGACACCACTGGGACCACAGTAAGCTGTTCTGTACAGTGAAACCTCTGTAATAAGGACACCACTGGGACCACAGTAAGCTGTCCTGTGCAGTGAAACCTCTGTAATAAGGACACCACTGGGACCACAGTAAGCTGTCCTGTACAGTGAAACCACTGTAATAAGGACACCACTGACCACAATAAGCTGTCCTTCATGTACACTTGCCAATGTAAGGGATGTCAAATGGGACAGAGCAATGGTGTCCTGGTAAAGTAGGTGGCTGCATTTCAGAGATGTCCCTTTAGAGAGGTTTTTCTGCATGTACATGTGACTATGGTCTTGTTGGTAAGCCTGTACTGTTGTGGGTATATCCTAACTAATCTGTTGGAAACGTACATGTGTGGTTGCACACGCACAGGTTACAGTCTGATTTAGCCGACCCTTTCTTCCATTTTGTATGACAGCATCTATATAGCTATCAGTGATGTTAGTCCCCGAAAATGGCTTTAGCAGGAATGGGTCAGCTACACCAGACTGGTTCAACTATATCTGTAGCTAGTAGGTTAGGTTACAGACACAGAATAGAGGTATATACTTCTCTACCAAAAATGTCTAAGTTTCCCGAACCCCCCTGCCTACGGGCCTGCCTGCATGTACATACTTGTAACTTGTGATGTTGACGCATGTGGCAATAATTGTTGAAATTTTGTACGAATTGAGACTTGTGTGTTTCACTGTTTTTACGCAGTCCAGTGTGTGCTGAAGCTCCACGATGTCAAACAGTAGTGCATCAGTGTACATCTGTATTGAAAAGTAGAGACCGTGTGGCCTCTTGAAGTGAAGTCTGTATTGGGCCAGATTAAATTGTTTGTTGTCTGTTTTCATTCATATCGTGTATTTCTTTCATACATATTATTATATAAACATGCAGTAGTATAAAAGTATTACAGTACATATTATTATATAAACATATACAGTAGTATACAAGTATTACAGTACATATTATATAAACATATACTGTAACAGTAGTATACAAGTATTTCAGTACATATATACTGTACAAATCTTATTGGCAAGATAGTTTCTTCTTTGCGACTGTCAAAATAAGACTTTTGAAGACATTTGATGACCTCTGCAATAAGTAATTATTTTAGCACAACACATGCATGTGGGAACCATTTAACCATAGACTAGTCAAGACACAGTGGACCTGCAATTGAATATACTCATGCATGCAAGACAAGCTACTACTGCTAAGAACTAAACTAGCTTCCAAGCCCCGTTTAGTAATGAACATGCATATGTGTTGTTACAGTAATGATGAACCTGCATGAAGACCAACTGTGTATGATCCATGATATTGTGAAGCTACTCTACATTGGCAGAGTAACTGACAAAAATAAGCTCAAAAACAAATTTTGTGAAGTGTTCTAAATGACCCGTAGAACTCCATCAGGTTTTGT
Source organism: Halisarca cf. caerulea (assembly GCA_963170055.1). Lineage (NCBI taxonomy): Eukaryota > Metazoa > Porifera > Demospongiae > Chondrillida > Halisarcidae > Halisarca > Halisarca cf. caerulea. Next base: position 708,911 of record CAUJGJ010000376.1, read on the forward strand.
TTCGGTGTTAACCGGTCACCTCTCTCCCCCATTGGTCTGCCCTTGGTCTCCGGAACAATACACGGAAGGAAAATGGCTGTCAATCCAGCAAAGAAAGCAAGTATGAAGAAAGACAGGGCTGGTCCTATAGATTTTTCCAAAAATGGGAAAGTAAATGATGCACTCATGTGGTATATGTTCTGAGAGACTACAAAAACTACCATTCCTATATCTCTTGTTTCGTTTGAGAATAATTCAACAGTTATGAGATAAGGTTGCATAATCCAAAAGGCACCGTACATCACCATGACGATGGCAATGCTGATCAGAGCTATTGGACTGTACTGCTGTCCGAGATCACCATCAATGGTCGGTTCAAAGAAACAGACCAAGCCTAATGAAGAGTGATTTGATGTATTTTGAGTGATATATGCCTCCAAAGGCTGGTGACCTAGCTCACCCACAAGGATGAAATACACGGCAATACCAATGTGTCCAATACATACACCAACAGCTCCAATGAAAGCAGACATTATTCGTGTGAGTTTTGTGGCTATAGGGATTGAGAGTATGGATCCAATCATATCTCCTCCACCAATAGACAGCGCTACAAGAACACCATGCGGAATATTCCACTCACTGGCACCGGCTGCATTGAAGATGGGTCCCACGTATTGAACCAGCACAGAATATCCCATGAAAGCATGGCAGAATAAGATAGCCTGAACCATTAGAAACCTACTCAGAAAAGAATAAATTGAATACCTGTGGCAACAATTTCTGGATTTCTTTTCACTCTTCAAGTTCATTTTTAGTTTTTCAATGTTCTTGCAAACATTCCGAGTTCTTAAGGGAGATTTCTGGACTGTTACCAAAAATGGGATCAAGGCAGCCATTATTCCCCCATAGATGAAAGCGCATATCCAATAAGGGAAGAAGGTCCCGAGAAGATAGGTAAGGGTTGTCCCTAAGGCATACATTACATAGCTAAAGCCCATAAATCCAGGCCGGAACTTGTCAGGAGCCACCTCACTAATATAAGTCTGTAGAATACAAGGGAAAATTAATTATAATCGACAGATTCAGGAGTTTTAATTCAATCACATCAAATGTTATATGAGGTAACATAAGTCAACTATAATACCAATTAAAAGATTTCGCTTTCACTGCCATGCATGCCTTTAAGTCACATGCAAGTCAGGTGATCACTCACATTTGGCAATACACAGCCTTATTTACCATATTATGAACCCTGCGGAAATGCATCACAGTACTTAGTCTAGCAACCCTCCACAGTACTATGCTATGCAATGTTACTGTAACAGTGATATCTCTATAATCCGACCATCTTTGAGGTGCAGTCAGCAATACTAATATATTATACTCACTCCATAATGCAATAACCCTGTAATCCAACATTATCTACAAGCTTAAGTCCCATTGAGTGCTGGATTAGTTTGAGAGTTTTCACTGAAATTGTTAATCATGCAGCACAATGCAATTAACAATGTACTGTACATGTTGCGACATGTTGATACAACTGAAGAAAACCACCGGAAAACTCAGTTCAGTCACTCACAGCCCATGCTGTACTCCCCCAGGAAAGACCAATTCCAGTGACAAATCTTCCTGTGAGAATAAGACATCTGAACAGAATCGGAGAAGATACAAACCACGACACACTGACCATACACCAGCCTATTGAATAGCAAGTCAAAGCTGCGATCATCGCCGTCACTAACCCCAGTAGGCTAACTAACAGAAATCCACTGAGTGCGCCAATAGCGCCCCCCAATACGACTAAGGGCGCGCATAAGCTCTGATAAACACAGTTGTCAAAGCCCTCGACCCACGGCTTTGAATCACCATCCCTCGTCATTTCGTCCAGCAAAGGAGAAGAGAAAACCCATGAAGTTCCCGCTCCTATAGCAATGAGATCGACTATCAAAAGCGAATAGACGAGTTTAACAGATTCCCAAGTTCGCCTTGTAGGTCCAGTATCTGAGCTTGAGTTTTTCTTCTCTTCGTGATTACACGATATATCACCTGATTTCCCGCCACCGTGTCCTTCCTTTCGATAGGCAGACTTCTTTTCGTTCCACTGATTTGAAGTACATATCATTGAGGCCAAATCTCTATCCCTCACCGTCATCAGACCACCACTGAGAGCATAGGAGTACCTATGCTGTGAGTAAAACTGTGACAGTTATATCAGAAAACATAGAAGAATTACATATTATATTAAGTTATATATTAAGAAGAAGTCATAATTATTCTATGTAAGAATAGTACGTCATTGAACGCATCAAGTAGACTACTGGTGGTTGCCTTTGGCTGTCACCAATTGGTACTCCTGTAAGTGTTATCCTGAGATGTCACCGCGCACAGAGTGAGTCTGGCACGACCGATATGCAAAAGCAGCCAACCCGCAAGGAGATTGCAAACAAGTTTCAGCCAGTTCTTGCAATGAACTGTATGCAGGAAGCATGATGTGTGATATTATAATAATGAAATCATATGTAATGACAGCTGCAGCCACACATTGTCAATGTCATACAGTATTAATTTACATGCAGTCATGTGCACGCAGTACTTGGTAATATTAATGTAGTAAGTCCCCTCTCCCTCCACAAAAACATTTCTCTTCCTACACACCTGCATGTGTGGTGGGGGAAGCTTACTCTACACTAAGCAAGGGTGCAGCTGGCAGTACAAGGGATTCTGAGAGCAAAAAAAAGAAATTTTAAAATACATCTGAGACAAAAGGATGCAAAATAAGGAGGAAATATTTTATTTTCATTCAATTTGTCATTGACATTACAACAGTTGCAATATATTATTAATCTGAAGAAAATACTACAGCTATTAAAATAATTAGTTACTTTTAGTTAGTACGTAAAGGATTCCATACAGATTCTACTTTAAATTTGGGACTGCCTTGCACACAAAAGCCATTTCATGTACTATGCTGCATGCTTGTGGCATCAATTAATTAACGCCATGCCAGACAGTTGGACCTCATGAAGTGTAAGTTCTAACTTAGAATATTAACTTGAATACCAACTTTCCAATACATTGACATAAGGAAATTCCACATATTATTAAGTAACTTACACAAAATTTTCATGCATTGGCTTTTAGGTGCGCACTCCACGGCAATTGTTGGCATATATGAAAATGACAATAAACTAACGAGACAAGGACTCAACATCCACTGCTCTGGTCTCTCTAGCTGATGGCACCTGGAATCACTGAAGATGCACCAGGAAATGTATTTTCTCCCTATTGCCACAATTTCGATTTTGTGTGGTGACTAGGGTACCTCGTTGTTTTCAGAGTGTCGGTTATATAGGTTGATTACCATCCAAATTATATGGTCTATAATTAAACCATAGACTATTATACGTATCTATGATTGAACCTGGTGGTTTGATGCCAGGGAGATTGACTACATCATCGCTTCAAATCCTGTGTGGTAAGGGCAAGCGGAAACGGAGTACTTTCAGCAAAATATCCTGGTAGTCTGGTATAATTATAATCAATGATTCATAGTGACCCGCAATTTCCGTCGCCGCGGCCGCCATTTTATATCGCGGAGCCTCCGATGAAACAAGTTTGCTGTACTGTAGCGGCTATAGACCTCATCGCATTAGTTTCGCCCGCGCTTGAGTAATGATAGTATATTTTCACACTTCATTTGGAGGATTTAACTCGCTCTGGTTCTGTGCTTTCACGAGATACGAGGTACCATCCGCATAGTCTACTTGAAGTATCCAAGTAATCCAAGTATATATAGCGGGTTACTTTTTAGTCAGTTTAAATACGGCATCGTGTATTTATGGTCAGTGAAATTTTAGCATTGTACTCAATATGAAGATTATCAAGGACAAGCAACCACTCATCGCTCCATCCAATGGCACTGTAGATCATGGCGACTGGACAACGGAGAACGAAAAGATCGGTCAGGATGGAAAAGGGGCTAAAAAACCTAGTGGATCAGTATGCAGTTCAGAATCTATTCGATTCCTGTACTCGATTTTTGTAGTTGGCTTGTTACTTCTGGGTAATGGTTTGGCTATTGTTTTTTCCTCTCCCTTACTGGATGAGATGGCGAGGGAGACTAATTCAACCCAGTGGGTTGAAGGATTTAACAGCTGCATTTTCCAGGGCTTAATTGCTCCGTCAGTTTTAATAGGGGCTATTTTTGGATCTCTTGCAATTTCGCTTCTAGCAGACTTATTGGCATTGGTGACATCTTTAATACTGACAGCCGGCTTATTTGCTTTAGGGTGGGCCTTGATTGGAGTATCATGGCTCACCCCTTCTCCGATTTTGTTCAGAACATTCATTCTCAGTGGAAGATTTATCACTGGAGTGACCTTCGGCTCAATTGCCAACATTTTATCAGTGAGCAACAAGATTACACCGTTCACACAATGCATGCATACCTCATTTTATGTCCAAAGACCACTAGAGTCTAGTAGGTAGCAGTATGCTCAGTGCATGGCAGACTATTATCCAAAGAAAATAGGGCAGAGAATGGTATTAATATAATAATTATAATTATTGCAAACAGACATCTAGTAAGATCATAAGATACTATGTAGTCTAGTATATTAATTTAATTTTCAAAAAATTAAAAGACTATTAATTAGCTTTTAGGTTAGTTGGGTCCTTTTACCACCATGACACAACACTTGTATTTTATCACTATGTGCCAAACATAGAATCCTGTCCTGTAATTTCCTATTAAGTGTTTTAGTGTAACAGCTAGTTGAGTGTTAGCTGTTGTGGTGTAACGGTAGCTGTTAATTAGTCTAAGAATGTTATGTAGTAGAATTGTGATGATTGATTGAATGGCACAAATGGTTTAATGATTATACTATACATATTATGCACAATGTAATTAACAAGTTTAAATATTACAGTTTATAAATCATATGCTCATTGTATGACAGTTGTACTGTTAGAATTTAATCAACATACAAGAATACACAGTTGGAATTTGCTAGTAATTACAATAACGTCAGAATCTGTTATCAATTAAGTTCATTGCAAATTATGTAATGCATGTCTTGTAATTTAATTCCATTTATATAAAATTAGTTGCTATAGTCTTGTAAAACTATATCATATTAATAATAATTAATAATAATTGTATTATGGGGATTTCATTTGTAAATAAACTGTGAATCCTAATGACTATGTAAAATAACAATCCTTCTGTATTGTCTATTTTGTATCCAATTGTAGGTCTATATTGGTGAAATAACTCCAAATATGTATCGTGCCGTGTTCTTGGGATTCACCTACATAATATATGCCTTGGGCACAACAATGTCATACCTTCTTGGAACTTTTCTTACGTATTGGATTTGCGCGTTCATCTACAGTGCAATAATGGCTGCCATAGTTCCATTGCTATTTTTCATACAAGAATCACCACTTCGCACTCGGAGCATTGTAAAGAATGCTCAAAAATTGTTAAATATCTTTAGAAAATGGAAAACAGATGGACCTCAACGTACATTTCCAATTCTTTCATTGATGAAGAGACTTTCAGTAACTTCAGTTATTGTTGTGTTCCATGTATTTATGGGGTACATGGTACTGGTTCAATATGTGGGGCCCATTCTCAACGTGGCTGGTGCTAGTGAGTGGAACATACCACACGGAGTCCTAGTAGCATTGACTGTCGGTGGAGGTGATCTTGTTGGTGCTGTGTTAACGATGATTTTTTCTTCAAGACTCAACCATGTGGTGTCTGCCTTCATTGGAGCTGTTGGTGTATGCATTGGACATATTGGGATTGCTGTGTATTTTATCCTTGCGGGTGAGCTGAGCCGTCAACCAACGGAAACAAATGTCACTCAGAACACATCAAACCACTCTTCATTAGGCTTAAGCTGCTTCTTTGAACCGGCCATTGATGGTGACCTTGGACAGCAGTACAGTCCAATAGCTCTGATCAGCATTGCTATCATCATGGTGATGTATGGTGCCTTTTGGATGGTGCAACCTTACGTTATAACTGTTGAAATTTTCCCTGATGACATAAGGGATATTGGAGTTGGCATTACAATATCATTTATGGGTATACTACAAGTTATTTTGTCATTTGTGTTTCCCTTTGTAGAGGCATCACTAGGACCAGCCCTATCATTCTTCACATTTGCTTTCATTGCTGGAATGGCAGCCATTGTAATTCCGTGTATTGTTCCAGAGACCAAGGGCAGACCAATGGGGGAGAGAGGTGACAAGTTCACTCCAAAGCAAAACCTAATGGAGTTCATTGATTCCATAAAAGGGATAATACTATGGATGATTCCTTTTCGAAAATAGCTAGTATGTAACAAAAAGATTCACAAGTACACCATGCAATAAGTATAATTCATGTTATGCATATCATATAATTCGTTAAAATTATTACATAATTTTTGATTGGTTCATATGACTATCGATCCCTATAATTGTATAACTATAATATGACAGTGTAATAAATGGTCAGTGCTGCATGAAGTGACGGTAATACATACTTGGATGAATCACATGAACTGAACTATTGCATAATATATAACACTTACAATGTATACGTCTGCACAAATTGGTTAACACTTGTGGCAACCAGAAACAAGTACAATCTTGTGCCTAGTACAGCAAGGTCAAGTTTTTCACCTGTGTATCTCTTATACTCGTAATACAGACAGTGTTTCTCATTTAATTTGCTTTCTGCATGATAGACTGAGAAAGGGACAAAATAGTGATATGAAACCAGAGTGGCATAATGGTGGACAAAGCATTCAACTTGGTGATAGTTATGCTGGTCACATGATTGGTCTGGATAACAAAACAAAGGAAAGAGAGCAGTCTGGACACAAATCTAACCTAACGTGGCAAAGTTGGGAATCTATAAACCTTATATACTCAGTTTGCATTGCTACTCTCCTTTTTGTAGAAAGCGGAGCTATTTATGTTTTCTCATCTCCACTTTTGGATGAAATGTTGAGAAATGCCAACTCTACCCCGTGGGTGGAGGGATCTGACAACTGTGTTTTTGAGAGCCTCATTGCACCGTCAGTCTTAATAGGAAGTATCTTTGGTTCACTCTCTGGTGCACTTGTACCTTGTTTACTCGGACTAATATCATCTCTTGTGGCCATTTCTGTTGTTTATCTACTGGGTTGGAGTGTGATTGGAGCATCCTGGTTCATTTCTTCACCAAGTCTGTTCAGAGGTCTAATCCTTACGGGAAGATTCATTTCTGGTACAGCATCGGGTTTTGTGAGCTGCTCAGTGCCTGTATGTTCATATATTGACTGCCATGTTACTAAGAGGTGTCCATGCAACACATACTATAGTATTTTTGAAAAAGCCATCATAATAATAATAATAATATATTGTTATTTTCAGATTGACGGTACTACAACAGTGAAAACTCTGTAATCTGACATCTCTATAATCTGACCATCTTATGAGGAACATGCAGTAACAATACTAAAGTATAATAAATTGAATGATTTATACTGCATGCATAATCCAAGAACCTATAGCTCTGTAATCCAACACAATTTGGCTGCCCACAGAGTGTTGGATTATAGAGGTTCACTGCAATAGCACAACAGTAATGATACAGTGGAATCTCCGATATTGCATGGATGCTCGGAATGAGGACAATCTCTCTGTAAAGGACACAGCTTGAGGCCCCAAAATATTTTCTCTGTACGTATAGTTTCAATGCATTCTGAACCCAAACATGAAGGACAACCTCCTTACAATAGACAAAAGATCAGGCTCTCGAAAAGTGTCCTATACTTGGAGATTTAACTAACAGTAGAACAGATGAAGTTATATAAATTGATACAGCAGGTGCATTGATTTAGAATACACAATGTAATAATAATATTATTATTGTGCACAATCACTGTATAATATGGATTGTGAGTACAGTAAAATTTCATTATAATTAATTAGAACCTTGATTTCTTGAAAAAAATCCAACTATCCATAAGTTTTAATTAACTATATAAACACATTTGTATTCCATATACATTTGGATACATATATCAATGTTTGAATTATAAGCCAGATCTAACTATTGAGATTTCAATGTATGCATAATATTATCATAAGAGTCAAACTGGTTTTACTCTTGGGTTACAGATGTGAGGTTATATTAGTCCAGCCAGCTGTACCTGCGCTTAGTACAGTACCCCACTACACACGCAGGTGTACGTGGAGGAAAAAGAACGTTTTTGTAGAGGGAGAGGGGACTTACTATACACTAAACATGTTTCCAGCCAACTGGACCAAGGTGTATTATATGCAGGACATTTTGTCATCCCAAACATTGCCTAAAACTTTCTATATGTGTGTCACTGTATGTGACAACACCTTTCATGGCATACCACCAAGGTGTTGTGAGACTCATATTCACATAGCATTCATACTTTATGATTAAATAAATGTTAGTTTACATGACATTAATGATTTTATCCTTGGTTTTCACGTTTTAGGTTTATATTGGTGAAATATCTCCCAGTCAATATCGAGTCATTTTCTTTGGAATATCTTATGTGACGTATGCTCTAGGTGTGATATTAGCATATCTTCTTGGCACTTTCCTCTCGTACTGGATCTGTGCCTTCATCTACAGCGGACTACTTGTTGTTCTGATTCCCTTTCTTCTCTTCATACAAGAGTCCCCACTACGCACACGACATGTTGTCAATAATGCTAAAAAGCTACTGACTTCCTTAAAGAATAAAAAAATCGGTCTTTCAAGTGGACTTGCATTTCGTTCTCTATTGCTTAGACTGTCCTTTACCAATTTGATCTACTTCTGCCATGTTTTCATGGGAAATAATGTCTTGCTCCAATATGTGGGACCCATTCTCAACGTGGCTGGTGCCAGTGAGTGGAACATACCACACGGAGTCCTAGTAGCACTGACTGTTGGAGGAGGGGAATTCATCGGTGCAATATTGTCTATAATTACCTCTCCGAGACTCAAGCATGTGGTGTCTGCCTTCATTGGAGCTGTTGGTGTGTGTATTGGACACATTGGGATTGCTGTGTATTTTGTACTCATAGGTGGATTTAGTCCGCGAGCAGTGGATGTGAAAATCCCTCAGAATACATCGAACCAATCGTCACCTGGCTTGTCAATGATCTGTTTCTTCGAACCAACTGTAAATGGTGATCTGGGACAGCAGTACAGTCCATTGGCACTAATCGGCCTTGCAGTGGTCATGATAATGTATGGTGCGTTCTGGATGTTGCAACCTTCTGTCATAGCTGTTGAAATGTTTCCAGATGGAGCAAGAGATCTTGGAGTTGGCATTACAGTAGCTGTTAGATGCACTTTTCAAGTTATTTTATCTTTCCTACCTCCATTTCTAGAAAGATTAGTAGGGGCAGCCATAATGTTCTTTCTGTTTGCAATAATTGCTGGAGCAACGGCTATTTTAGTTCCATGTATTGTTCCAGAGACCAAGGGCAGACCAATGGGGGAGAGAGGTGACAAGTTTACACCAAAACAAAACCTCAAGGAATTCTTTAAAGCACTAAAATTGTTATGTTTTTGTAAATTGAATGAATAAGTCATTTGGAAAGCATTGCAGATATAATAATACTATTATACTAATGTAATAATAATTGACATAGGAAATGTTTGCGGTAATTGTATATATGACATTGTAGTAAAAATTGAACCTTGTGAATATATTTTTCGCACTTAAATTATGGTTAGCACTTCACAACGGTCAGATGTGCTAAATTATTTGGTGATGTAATGTTTAATTTGCAAATTCCTACCTGTTAACAACAAACAGCAACAAATCTCCACAAATAACATGCGTGTGTGTGTGTGTGTGTGTGTGTGTTGTGTGTGTGTGTGTGTGTGTGTGTGTGTGTGTGTGTGTGTGTGGTGTGTGTGTGTGTGTGTGAACGTGTGTACGTGTGTGTGTGAACGTGTGTACGTGTGTGTGCATGTGTGTGTGCATGCATGAATGTGTACAGGGAGTAGATCCAGCTTTCCATTTTTAGAGTTCACTCTCACGCCTAGAATGGATTGCCATTTTGATTCCGTGCATTGCGCCACAGATTAAGAGTGGGCCAATGGAGTGAAAAAAGATCTATAGGTGATAACTTCACACCTAAGCAAAACTCTATGGACTCAAACTTAACATTAATTGCCAAATAATTGCTAAAAATACTATAATGTATATATATGCATGTTATTTTTTTTGTTAATCTGTCAAATTATGCACATTTCCTTTTCACAATCTTCAGTTATACATAAATTGGTAAGGGTACTTACTAATGGGTGCCCTCAAATTGATTGTTCCATTATCATAATTAGATTAATTATCCGATCTCTTTATGATCATGAGTCTTGCCCGGCACAGGAGGTGTACCACTATTTAATTGTCAATATTCTGCCACCGTATCGCAGGGATGACTTGGCAATGTTGTCATGCATGACGTGATGTAAAAGTTTTACGCAGAAGGTGTGAATTTATGGATGGTTTCAATTGCCTCAAAAGAGGCCCGCCCACCCTCGTGGCAACCAGAAACAAGTACAATCTTGTACCTACTACAGCAAGGTACTGTGTCATGCACACATGCTTGCATGCCTGTTTCATACTCGGAACTGACAGCAGGGTTTAATTCTCATTTAGATTTGTGCATGACGTCTTCTTTGCTGAGAAAAGGCACAGTGAAATGAAAACAGAGTGGCGCAGTACTAGTGGTGAACAAAGTACTAGAAATAGTAATTATAGTAGGAGAAATGGTTTATGTACCAAAACAAAGGACTCGGAAAATGGACAGTCTGAATTTAAGTGGAAAAGTTGGGAGTGTGTTAAACGTTTATATGCAGTGTTCATCACTTCTCTCCTTTTTGTGGAAAATGGAGCTGCTTTTGTTTTCTCCTCTCCACTTTTGGATGAAATGTTGAAAAATGCCAACTCTACCCGGTGGGTGAAGGAATCTGACAGCTGTGTTTTTGAGAGCTTGATTGCACCATCAGTCTTAATAGGAAGTATCTTTGGTTCACTCTCTGGGGCACTTGTACCTTGTTTACTCGGACTAGCATCATCTCTTGTGGCTGTTTCCATTGTTTATCTACTGGGTTGGAGTGTAATTGGAACATCCTGGTTCATTTCTTCGCCAAGTCTGTTCAGAGGTCTAATCCTTACGGGAAGATTCATTACTGGTGCAGCATTGGGTTTCGTGTCCAGCACATCATCTGTACGTTCTGAAGAATTTCTACCAACTATTTTCATGCTAAAATGTATCTTGTGCATTATATAAAATGTATGTTAATTGCCTACCATAGTGTTCTTTATAGGTATATATTCTTGTCTTCCTATACCATGCATGTACGATTGTCATTGCTGAGAGTAAGGGCCATTTTGGCTGTACATGACCAGTAATAACAATTATTGTATTCTATAAACTTGTTTTGTTAATTCATGACTTATTCCATGTAATAAAAATTCATACATCAACGATAATCAATTGTGTAATATTACTACCTATATATAATTTTTGTATTGTATTTTTTCATTTCCATCTAGGTTTACATTGGTGAATTATCTCCGGGTCAACATCGAGCCATATTCCTTGGATTTCCTTACGTGCTTTACGCATTAGGCACAGTGATAGCATATCTTCTTGGGGCTTTCCTCTCGTACTGGATCTGTGCCTTCATCTACAGTGGACTACTTGTTGTTAAGATTCCCTTTCTTCTCTTCATACAAGAGTCCCCACTACGCACACGAAATGTTGTCAACAATGCTAAAAAGCTATTGACTGCCTTAAAGAGCAAAAAAATCGGTCTTTCAAGTGGACTTGCATTTCGCTCTCTATTGCTAAGGTTGTCCTTTACCAATCTGATCTTTGTCTGCCATGTTCTCATGGGAACTAATGTGTTTTCCCAATTTGTTGGGCCCATTCTCAACGTGGCTGGTGCCAGTGAGTGGAACATACCACACGGAGTCCTAGTAGCACTGACTGTTGGAGGAGGGGAATTCATCGGTGCAATATTGTCTATAATTATCTCTGTGAGACTCAAGCACATGGTATCTGCCTTCATTGGAGCTGTTGGTGTATGTATTGGACACATTGGGATTGCTGTGTATTTTGTACTCATAGGTGGATTTAGTCCGCGAGCAGTGGATGTGAAAATCCCTCAGAATACATCGAACCAATCGTCACCTGGCTTGATCTGTTTCTTCGAACCAACTGTAAATGGTGATCTGGGACAGCAGTACAGTCCACTGGCACTGATCAGCTTTACAGTGGTCATGCTCATGTGTGGTGCATTCTGGATGTTGCAACCTTATGCTATAGCTGTTGAAATGTTTCCAGATGAAACAAGAGATCTTGGAGTTGGCATTACAGTAGCTGTTAGATGCACTTTTCAAGTTGTCTTATCTTTCCTAATTCCCTTTCTAGAAAGGGTATTAGGGGCAGCCATAATGTTCTTTCTGTTTGCAACAATTTCTGGAACAACGGCCATTTTCCTTCCATGTATTGTTCCAGAGACCAAGGGCAGACCAATGGGGGAGAGAGGTGACAAGTTTACACCGAAACAAAACCTCAAGGAATTCCTTGAAGCACTAAAATTGCTTTGCTTTTGTAAACAAAATATATGAGTTTTATTCTACTTTTAGTAATTTAAAATCATTGTTAGTAATTTCTCTGCATGCATGAGTATTTGTCTATGTGCGGACAATAGACATCTTCGTATCTTTGTAGTCCCACATGCAATGAATTCATTGTAAGTGTCTTAATTTTCTGACCTTCATACGTATATACATGTACGTACAAATGGTGTGCAGTTGAACCTCACTATAATGAACCCTGGATATACAATGAACTCCCTGTCAGTGATATATAACAAGCACAGACCTTAGAATGCATGTGCACCTCTCTATTCTATTCCAAACGAGCCCTGATGTAGTGGACACCCTGATGTAGCAAACACCCTGATGTAGCGAACACCCTGATGTAGCGAACACCCTGATGTAGTGAACACCCTGATGTAGCGAACACCCTGATGTAGTGAACACCCTGATGCAGTGAACACCCTGATGTAGTGAACACCCTGATGTAGTGAACACTCTGATGTAGTGAACCTTTTCAGCTGTCCTGAGGGGGTTCGTTATAGAGAGGTTTGACTGTATTTCTCTTTCATAATACAAAAACACACTATGGTAAGAGCATCGCCGGGGAACGCCAGATGAGGTGTAAATCTTCACTCATGTATTGACAGTCACGTCTGCATGAATTATACATCCAACACTGCGTGGTTTATCCATAAGCCTCATTTATCCAGTTAACCCGCTGTTGTGAATCCCCATAACTACACTGTACACAATTCTACCTGATTTATCCAACACCTGGCTCATCTGATACAGTCGTGGGGAACAGATGTGGCTGGGTAAACAAGATCCCACTATACGCATGTGGTCATTGAGAGCAGATTATTACAACAGTATCCAACCACCTGATACAAAGCTTCCTTCTCAACCGAAGTGACGCTGCACACCAGGTGAGGTGTAGCATCATAACATTTTCACACCAAATATATATTTAGACACAGGTGGGGCCTGGCACTCATGCCATGAGGTACGTGCAATGCCATACCGTACCATTCATCACATGTTGTCATCCACTGAGTAGAATCCACTCACTCTCATAGGATTAGCGTACGTATGTGTGTGTGGACCGGAGTGTATGTGTCTGTGTGTGTGCTTCTGGCCATGGGATATAGATGTTCTGTAACTACTGTTGTCAAAAGGTGAAAGCTGTACTATAACAAATGGGAACCATCTTTGAAGGCCAGGAGACTTCAACCACTCAGTGTAATAGTGAAGAACAAACAGAGAGACAACAATCATTGTGTGGGCAAGAAGAAAAGGGCTGCCAAAAGTCTTCTTTGGGGACAAAGTGGTTAAGTTGGAGCTTTGTGTGGCTTTTATATTCAGTTTTAGTCTCAAGTCTTGTCCGCTTGGCTCATGCTAACATCTTCACTTCTCCTCTGTTGGACGAAATAATACGAGATGCTGAGTCAACACCATGGGTGGATGGATTTGACAGCTGTTTGTACCAGAGCTTGATTGCGCCATCAGTCTTAATAAGTTCAGCTATTGGTTCACTCTTAGCTATGTTTTTATCTCATGTACTTGGGCTTGTACCTTCCATTGTGGTTTCCACCGTTATTAGTGCAGTAGGGTGGGCCATGATTGGAGCATCCTGGCTGGTGTCTTCACCAGTACTGTTTAGAACGCTTCTTCTCACAGGAAGATTTGTTACCGGCCTGATCTTGGGCTCTTTTGGGACTTTACATCCTGTGAGCGTACCACACGTTTCTGTAGGCATGTGCATGCGTAAGGACACAGTCATGGTGTTACTATACTGATGTGCCCTCGTTTATCCGACCACATGCATCTGCTCTTCATTAAACATGTAGTGTAAATCAGGTTAGATTTTATGTAACTTATTAATGGAGATTCACAGCAGAGGGTCAGATTCACAGCAGAGGGTCAGATAAATGTGTTCTTAGGATAAATCACATGTTACACACTGATGTGTCCATGCATGCATACTTGTATGTGGTATATATAATAATAATAATAATAATAATAATAATAATAATATATATGTATATATATATAGAGCAACTCCCGTTATGTAGCTAAAAACACTTATTGTAATATCAAATAAGACCCTGTCTGTATTCATACTCATACACTCATATCCTGTATATGAAGAAAAAACCACTTCACATACTATTGTAAAATTAATATTATATAATATATTGGATACTATATACTGTATAATAGTGTGTGTGTGTATATAGGTGTGAGAGAGCATGAGCTTGTGTTTGTGTGTGTTTGTGTGTGTGTGTGTGTGTGTGTGTGTGCGTGTGTGTGTGTATGTGTGTGAGAGAGCATGAGCTTGTGTTTGTGTGTGTTTGTGTGTGTGTGTGTGTGTGTGTGTGTATGTGTGTGTGTGTGTGTGTGTGTGTGTGTGTGTGTGTGTGTGTGTGTGTGTGTGTGTGTGTGTGTGTGTGTGTGTGTGTTGTATACAGTCACACCTGGTTTATCCAACACTGCTTTCTCTGAAAACCTCATTTGTCCAACCCTAGCTCCATTGTGAATCCCAAGCACTAACTTACTTACTATCTAACCTGGTTTATCCAACACCTGGTTTATCTGACACATTTTATGAGAAGCAGATGTGGTCGGATAAACAAGGGCCCACTGTATATACATAATACAATATACTATTTTTTACTGTATGTGTGTACTCCATTTCTTTCAAATTTGTATACTTTTAATTTGTATTTGATTACAGGTCTACGTGGGTGAACTATCTCCCTCCAGTAAATATCGAGTTGTTTTTGTGGGATTTGGTTTCCTGGTCTATGCTGCTGGTTCAGCAATGACCTATGCCCTTGGTGCTTTTATCTCGTACTGGATTTGCGCCTTCATCTACAGCGGCATGATGACTGCTTTGATCCCGTTTCAACTTTTCATCCAGGAATCACCACTGAGAACACGCAATATTATCAAGAATGCTAAGAGCCTGCTCGTTGCAATGAAGAACCTAAAAGATGGGGTTTCACATAAGTCTGAATTTGGTCCTTTCGTAAAACGGCTAGTTTTGGTCAATGCTGTCTTTGTCTCTCACGTGTTCATGGGATATACCGTGTTGCTCCAATATGTGGGGCCCATTCTCAACGTAGCTGGTGCTAGTGAGTGGAACATACCACACGGAGTCCTGATAGCATTGACTGTTGGCGGAGGGGACTTCCTTGGTGCTATGTTATCAATGTTTATCTCTCCAAGGCTCAACCATGTGGTGTCTGCCTTCATTGGAGCTGTTGGTGTATGCATTGGACATATTGGGATTGCTGTGTATTTTATCCTTGTGGGTGAGCTGAGCCGTCAACCAGCGGAAACAATTATCACTCAGAACACATCAAACCACTCTTCATTAGGCTTGATCTGTTTCTTTGAACCGACCATTGATGGCGATCTTGGACAGCAGTACAGTCCAATAGCTCTGATTGGCATTGCTATCGTCATGGTGATGTATGGTACATTTTGGATGATGCAGCCATATGTTATCCTCGTTGAGCTTTTCCCAAACGGTGCAAACAGAGATCTTGGAGTTGGTATAACGTTGATGGCTAGGAGCATCCTTCAAGTAGTTCTGTCATTTCTTTTCCCAATTCTTGACAGCGCAATAGGAACAGCTCCGTCATTCTTTCTCTTCGCAGCCAATGCAATTTTGGCTGCCATTTTGATACCTTGTATTGTTCCGGAAACCAAAGGCAGACCAATGGGAGAAAGAGGTGACAAGTTTACACCAAAACAAAATTTGATTGAATTTTTTGACTCCCTTTCATCTTTGTGCTGCTTTTGGAAACAAAAAAACCTGTGAGACAATAATTATTAAATTTTTTCGATCTTATTTTTATATAGTTCATTAAGAATTCCTTGCATGGTTTATCAGTTGCGAAGCACAGGCCAGCATGCAGCCACTAGTCTTAAATGTATCCTACATGCAGACTGAGATCTATGAATCTGTTCATCTTTTAACTTGAACTTCAAACGATCATCACCACTTTGTCTTGGACACGCGAGAGTTGGTGAGACCCTATTATAATTACATTCTTATATAGAAAATGTACAGGACAATTGAATAATATGTAATTCATTAGTGTACAATTTTTAATTGTCCAAATGCACATCAATTTTTGATTTGAAGCAATCATGTAATAATTATAGTACAAAAGTCGATCAACGAATATTGAGACATTTCAACCCCAAGGGCCTCTGTCAGTTGTAGAATGAGCCTCTACCAAACCTCCTTTTGTAATTCTTAATGTTAAAATTATAATAATTTTCCTGCAATTTGTGTGCTTACCATATTCAATAGTATATAACACAGATTTTACTTGATAAAGTGTAAATTAAAAAAATACTATTATATAATATATACGTATATACAATGGGTATGACATATTATTCTGTGTAGCACATAATAAGACAGTACTATTGGAGATATATAGAAAATATATTACACTGGCATGCAAACTGTACAATATGATATAAAAATACTGTACATACAGCTGAGTGTCAAATAGCCTGCTGGAACTCATTGACAGGTGTGCCGCAATACACAGAGGATATCTTCAATAGCTCACGTCCCCTTCCCTCTTCCGGCCCACCCGGCATGAAATTCTCTGACAATTCTCTCAAAGTGACTGCTATTCTTCGGTTTGAAATGTGATCCTTCTTTATGGAGTGTAACCACTTGTAACGTGCTGTTCCTTCGACAACAATGATGCTTCTTCGCAAGAGTGGAACTTTCACTTCCGATTTTCCACAGGGGCAATTGAAAGTCAGAAGAGTGTCAGAAAGAAGGTTTAACGTGACCAACCGATTCCCCCACAACCAGGAGTCATCCATGTGTGGTTCGATAGCAGCACCTCTGCTGCTGTGGTAGTCCAGATTGCACAACTCTACTGGGTGAAATGTGTTAAGACGAGGCAACTTTTGAACTCTTGACACAATGAACTCTGAGAAAGGTGGTAAGCCATTGAAGTTACCAGTTCTAATTTTTTGCTTCCTAAAATTTACCTTGGGTCCATAATCCTAGAATAATAGACAAATATGGCACAAAAATGAATGAATCACAACAGACGGAATTGATACAAAATCACATGCACCATCCCCTAGCACACACACACACACACACACACACACACACACACACACACACACACACACACACACACACACACACCTGTTTTAACCTTCCGGATTGTGACAACGCCCATGGTAATTGATCCACACACGAGACAACATAATGCTCTTCTTCGATTCCAACAAAATCTTTGTACACTGAAACTCCAGAGAATTCTCCACAACTGTAACAAGCACTAGGAATGTTTAATAACAGTAAGGAAGCATCATGACAACCTTCCACCTCAGTGCAGAAGGAAAGGAAGTCGTTTTCATCTTCTTTCAACTGCTCAGAATGTCCACATCCACATCTTATACAACACCTAAACATTTTAACACAATAAGAGCGAGTTTCCACATCATTGTCCGGTTTACAGACGAAACACCAACGACTCCCTCGACAGCCACACCGTTCGGCCATTTTCTCTCTCTCGAGCAACGGTGACAAACGCGAACACACAAGAAAGAAGGCGGTTCCTTAGAAACTCCTATTTGCTGAATTTGCTCGACCAAGGACGATTGGAAAGTTTTGAACCCCTTTTGACTCTTGGCCTTGGGCTTTGTTTAAATACCCAGCATGTCTTGTTCCCTTTTGTATTTGTTTGTTTGTACTGTTTTACTGCCCCTCCCGTCGCCCGTATTCGGCCAGGCGAATTGTACAGTGGATCCCTGTCAGAACGGAGGATTGTGTATCCAGGAGACCGATTCGTGTGAATGTCCTTTCGGTTTCTTTGGCGACCAATGCGCTGAGGATCCATGCGCACCCAATCCCTGCACCAATGGAGCGTGCAATCGAACAGCAACATCTTTCCAGTGCGTTTGCGCGGACGGATTCATCGGATTCATGTGCGAGATCCCCAATCCGTGTACAGACAACCCTTGCTTGAACAACGGAACATGTATGATTGCAGCTGGAGGCACAAACGCAAGCTGTACTTGCGTTGACGGGTATGCGGGTGCGTTTTGCAGCGAAAGAATCGACCCAGGCATTCAGCCAACATCTACAGCAGCTGATGTGATGCCCAGCACAACCCCTCCTGTGGGTACACCTTCTCCGGTATCCCCCTGTCAGCCACTCTGTCAAAATGGTGGAACGTGCACTGTTCACATAGACTATGGGCCAACCTGTGACTGCCCTTTCGGGTGGGGAGGCGTGTCCTGTGAAATTGGTGGGTCCCGTGTGTGTGTGTGTGTGTGTGTGTGTGTGTGTGTTTGTATGCATGAATCCATGTGTGTGTGTGTCATCGTGTACACACAACCACATGTACAGTGTGGTGATTCCTACAGGGCTAGTATCCTAACAGGATGCCCGGTCTGATAGCTACACAACTGTACCCACAGCATTCCCCCCTTGCATGCTAGAACAAATAGCTGACCCCATATTATACTGTGCGGAAACAGTGCTGACCTACAGACACCAGCACCCCTCACGCCCACCCCTCATATGTAGAGTTGTCAAAAAGTGCTGCAGTAAATGCTCAATCCCGCCATGTCTTTGACAAAACACCATCCCCCCACCCCTAAATCCAACATATTGACATGTACACATTTAATATCCTCAAAAGAAGGATACCTGACCTGAAGGACACGTGCATAAATATACAAGCCTTTTTGTGTACTTGACACCATAACCATTATTGGTACAAATTTAAGGGGGGGGGGATGGTAGAAGCATAAAAATAGGAGAAATAGTGGTGGTGGTGGCATATTGCGAATAAAATATTAACATTACATATTCAAGAAGGAGGGAATGACCCCTTTCCCCACCAAGAAATCCTGTACACTGTATGATCCATTGCACTGTGTGATTGATGCTTGTTTCTGTGTACCCAGAACTGGACATTGTCATCCCGAGGTTTCAAGGCAGAGGCTATCTCACCTACCAGTCACTAGCTGTAGGAGACACTGTGTTTCGACTCAGTTTCAGAACAACACAATCCAGTGGTCTATTACTGTTCAACGGACAGTCAGCTCTGGGGTACGGAGACTATGTGCAGTTGTCACTGTCCGAGGGATGTCTCGACTACCGTGTGGATCTTGGGAAAGGAGTACAACCTCTTGTGCTGGGACACCGTGTGAATGATGGGCAGTGGCATGAAGTGTCTATCACGTAAGTTTGTGCTGCAGTGTCATATGATTGTCATGTGACTTGTGAGAATGTACTGCATGCAAATAATGCAGTGTCATGTGATGGTCATGTGACTTGTGAGGCTGTACTGGCAGATGATGCAGTGTCATGTGATGGTCATACAACAGTAGGAGAATGTGCTACACTTGTAATGTAGTTTCATGTGATGATCATGTGACTTGGGAGTCGGATGTGCTATATATAGTAGACGTGTAGTTCCATGTGATGGTCGTGTGACAGAAGTAGGATGTACTACACACACTAGACATAGTTTCATGTGATGGTCATGTGATTTGGCAGTAGGATGTGCTACAATTGCATGTAGTTTCATGTGATGGTCATGTGGCAGGAGTAGGATTTGCTTTACTTACAGTGTAAGGAGCAGTTGCCAGTTTTTGTAGTTTTTGTTGTTTTTGTTGTTTTAGGCGTATTGGGCGGATGTCGATCATGGTGCTGGACAGCAACGACACACTCACTGTCTCGTCCACTGCTCCTGGGGATTTTGTGTCCCTCAATGTTGACGGTTCACTGTACATTGGAGGTATACCCACTGGTGTTGTGCTGCCGTCATCGGCAAACATGGTACCAGGTGTGTTTGTATGTGTGTGTGTGTGTGTGTGTGTGTGTGTGTGTGTGTGTGTGTGTGTGTGTGCTTGTATGTGTGTGCGTCTATGTGTGTGCTGCATGTGTGTTCGCACATGTGTGTGTGTATGTTCATGTATTTGTGTGTGTGTGTGTGTGTGTGTGTGTGTGTGTGTGTGTGTGTGTGCGTGTGTGTGTGCGTGTGTGTATGCACGTGTGTGTGTGTGTGTGTGTGTGTGCGTGCGTGTGTGTGCGTGTGTGTGTGTGCATGCATGCGTGTTCATGTTTTTGGGTGTGTCTGTATGTTTGTGTGGATGTGCGAATGTGTACCTTTAATACATGTATCTTTCTCTATGTATGAATGCATGTGTGAGTATCTTGTATAATATCATATCTTATATGTAGTTTATACTATGTATTTGGGCATTTGTGTGTATGCAAACATGTACATAAACCAGCTTATACATGTCTATGCTTGTACTGTGTAGTGTGTGCGTACATGACACAAATGTTTTCCTCCTTGCACAAACTGAAGGATTTGTTGGGTGTGTTTATGGTTTCGAGGAGGAGCAGAGGAGCGCAAGTGCCAACCAGCCAACCGGAGGCATCAACGTTGCCGAATGCGAATCCTCCATTTGTCAGTTTGCACTCTGTGTGAACGGAGGAGCGTGCACTGAGGACCGGAGTGACCCCAAAGGCTACAACTGCACGTGCAGACCAGTATGTTGGGATCCATGCTCATCTTGTGTGTCTTGTATGAGAGATACGTATGCAACACCCAATACACTGGAACCTCTCTAATCCAACACTCAATGGGGCTTGATAAAATGTTGGATTAGAAGGCTGTCGGATTACAAAGTGACTCTTAGCATACATTAATATAGTGACTGTGCCTCATAAGATGGTCAGATTAGAGAGAATGTCGGATTACAGAGGTTCCACTGTATGGCTATTTTTATTGTATCGCATCGTGTATATTTTTTTTCTTTTTTTTAGGGATTTACTGGGGATTTTTGCTCTGAGGCCACATGTGTTTCAGATCCCTGCCTATTCGGGGGCACGTGTGTACCAAGCGGTGATGGATCCTACTACTGTGTGTGTGCATACGGCTACGCAGGGCCAAACTGTGCGACAATCATGAACATCACCACACCTGTGTTCTATGGAAGCTCCCACCTATCCTATCGTATGGACCCGTCTGCGATCACAGATGAAACAGAAGTTTCTGTTAGAGTGAGGACTGCATCGGTTAATTCCACTGGAATTGTGATGTTTGCCGCACAGCGGTTGGATGGGCGTGGTGATTTCCTTCTAGTGGGCGTAGACAATGACATTGTGTACTGTCAGTTTGATCTTGGCTCCGGTTCAGTTGTCATTCGATCTCCAGGGTCACTCCTCCTGGGGGTGTGGTCCAGTATTGCAATAACACGAACCGCAAACTTGATGACAGTTACACTAGACAACAATCCTCTTGCTTCGGGGACCTCTCCGGGTTCATTCGTAGGCTTACAAGTCTCAAACACACTGTTTGTTGGCGGAGTTTCAGACGTTCAGATGAAACCCTCTGCCGTACCAATGACTGCGTGGAGGGGATTTGACGGCTGTGTTACAGACATTGCAGTCTCTGATGTGTCACAGTCCAGTGCACTAGTTGGCATTGACAGTGGACGCAACGTTGGTGAGTGCGAAGTGGACGCCTGTTTCTACTTCACCTGCTACAATGGTGGATCCTGTGAAGTTGCCGCCAACAGAACAGCAGTGTGTGTGTGTCCCACTGGCTACTTACCCCCCACCTGCGTCAACATGGAGGATCGATGCCTCACAGCCAACCCTTGCAGTAGTGGATCGACCTGCATGACGGATGAAAATGGACAACTCCAGTGTCTGTGTCCGTATGGTAGAGATGGGCAGACATGTTCTGAGGGGATTAACATTGCGACCCCTTCATTCAACAAGTCGGAGTATGCCCACATGCAGCTACCAATGCTACCGTCGTCTGTTGGACCCTCCACCACTATTGCGTTCTCTGTGCTGCCGGTGACTCCAAACGGACTCATTTTGTATTCGTCTCTGTACTACATGCCGACAACCTTGGACTTTGTGGCAGTACTGATGAAGGATGGCTATTTGGAGTTTAGGTGAGAGGGTGTTCTGTCATGCTGTGCTGTGAGTGTGGGAGAGGGTGGTGTGTATGTGATTGTGTGTTTGTGTGTGTGTGTGTGTGTGTGTGTGTGTGTGTGTGTGTGTGTGTGTGTGTGTGTGTGTGTGTGTGCCTGTGCCTGCCTGCCTGCCTGCCTGCCCAATGTGATGTAGTTTTCAAATTTAGGTACAATCTCGGATCTGGCACTGCTGTGATTCGAAGTGCTCAGCCACTCCCCCTGGAGGAGTGGCATGAGATAAGAGCGTACAGAACTGGAACTATTGGTAGGTTTTGGGGATCATTATTATGCTCATCCACACACACACACACACACATGCGCGTGCACACACACACACACACACACACACACACACACACACACACACACACACACACACACACACACACACACATCCATACACATACACACACATACACACACATACACACACACACACACACATACACATGTACATTAAAAATCTTGTCTATCTTTATTCTCTGTTACCAAGGTTACGTCTCTGTTAATGGCGCCAATCAGGTGACTGGCGTGTCATCTGGATCCACTCAATCCTTGAACTTGAACACTCCCCTTTATGTGGGAGGAGCACCCGACTATCGCACACTAGCTCCATCAGCTGGTGTCACACAAGGTTTTGGAGGTTGCCTCGACAACATTGTCATCAACAATGTTCGGCAGTCCGTGTCTGTGGCAACTGCTACCCGTGATTTACAAAACTGCGGGGAAGATCCTTGCTCTACTCTTCAGTGCCTGAATGGGGGTGTGTGTACCGACGGGAGTGTCCGTGGGGAGTTTGTGTGCATGTGTCCAGCCAACTACAGTGGGGATCGCTGTGAGCTGGGAACACCCAATCCCTGTCTCAATGTTGAGTGTGGAAACGGAGGGCAGTGTCTCGTCGATCTTGGCTTGGGGAGGTGCGGGTGTCCTGTACCGTATGGAGGGACCACTTGTCAGGACAGTAAGTTGCACTTCTGTCAGTATTGTGTTCAGTCAATGTAGAAGGTGCAAAAATACCCTTTTCTCACTTCTTTTTATCTGCATGATACCATATGTAACTAGGCCAAGTTGGTCAGACTTTCATGACCTTTGTGTTTGTAAGGAAGTCGCCTTGACTGTGTGTCATTGTCTACTGAGCTGTGTCCCATACGAACATTTATTTACGTATGTCATCATGAACTGAAGATTGCACAGTTTATTGCATGGTTCACTGTAAGGATGATTATTGTGATTTTTCTGCCCACAAGTAGTTTGATGGTCAGGTGACAAAGCTGAAGGGTTGGTGTGTAGTCTTACGTGGGATATTGGCACTGATGACTGAGAAAGTGTGTCATACCAGCTTTTGTAGTGGTCTTCATCAGAGACATCTCTTATGGGGTGTACTGCATTGTGTGTGTGTGTGTGTGTGTGTGTGTGTGTTTGTGTGTGTGTGTTTGTGTGGGTGGGTGGGTGTTTTGGTGTGTTTGTGTGTGTGTGTATGATGACTACTGCGTTGTATTCAATGAGCATTTAACTGGACTCTATGTGAGGTTACTCCTATCTGTTCTGTAGCTTTGACTTTCGCTGATGCCAGATTTTCCGGTCTGAGCTACATTGAGCTATACAGATATGCCTTCTCAAGCCTACAGTTGAATCGCGATGAGTTCTCCCTCAATTTTAGAACTGGCAATTCGAGTGGTCTACTCTTGTGGGTGGGAGGACAAACAGTTGGCGGGTCGGACTACATGGCTCTCGGTATCAACAGGGGGAGATTGGAGTTGAGGTAACACAAGAGTGACCATATTGTGTGTGTTCACACACTATACAACCATACATGTGTGTAGCTTTTCCTTTCGTCAGAAAGTACTACCGTTATGCATGATTTTCAATACCAGGCAAGCCTTCACAAAGCTATTACAATGAATGTTGTGGTTGAAGCTTCATTTATGGGAAGGAGGAGGTGAGGGGAGCATTCATCTCATTGAGGGAATCCCTCCTCCTCCTCCAATTGAGGGAGAATGTGCATAATATGTACATGGATAGACAGCTTTGCCCCACTCTCCCCCTTGTATCTCGCAAGGGTGCCTTTGCCCTCTCCTTGCGTTAATTTCTGAATTAGGTGCCTTTGGGTGTCAATTTCTGAATTAGGTCCTGATAGTACTCTATGTACATTTCAGATTAAGTTTTACACAAGTTCGTATGTGTGTGGTTGAAAAATCTGTCATGAATTTCATACTGTACAGATGACTGTTGGCATGTGTGTTGAGGGGTTCGTTTGTTCTTTATACTCCTCTTCTCACTTCTTCCCTGGCAGGTTTGACCTTGGCAATGGAGCTGTGTTGTTGAGACCTTCACAGATTGTATCTGATGGTAACTGGCACTCAGTTACTGTTGTCAGGTAGGGAAACCCTCTATAATACTTTAAAACACCCAAAAACACAATTACATCAGAATCTCATAATATGTACAAAAGACAACGTGTAGCTTGATGGGATACAGAATTTGAGCTTTTTGTCCGAGGTACTCGCTATCACAGTTGGTGTGTGTGCTGTGCAGACGTAGAGACAGAGCGAAGATTGTGTACTATCCAGAAGTATAGCCCATCCATACTACCTTACCAAGTGAATTTCACTTTAATTCACTATAACCCTGGGTTATTGTTGTAAAATTTTTACTTTACATTGGGAATTTCTGATTACATTAAGTAATGAGTGCCCCTGGGATAAATTTTAAGACTAACAGAATGGCCGATGTGGTAAACTTACAGAAGTAAACAGATTGGAGAGATTTCACTGTTTGTGAAATCACTTTTGTTTATCTTGCATGCATGCAGGGATGCTGGGACTGCTACTTTGTCACTCAATGGGAGAGAGTCAAATGTGACCTCAACCTTTGTAAATCTGGATACATCCAGCAACATATGGATAGGTGTGTGTGTGTGTGTGTTTGTGTGTGTGTGATATGTATAATTAGCAGGCAATTAACTTATTATTCAAAGAAATTATGCCTCTTTAATGACTGGGTTTTCCTCTCAAACAATTTGTACAGGTGGACATGCAGATATTTCTAGTACTGTATTTGACAGCAGCCTGGTTGGATGTGTACGGAATGTTCGGATCAACATGGCAACGGTGGACCTCGATAGCAACTTCAACACAGCCAGCTCTCTTGACATCACCCCCTGCACCTGACATGTGTGTGGTGTTTTACATGTACATTCCATGCCAGTGTAATTTTATTCTGTGTGTTATTACAAGTACAGTATTAGCATCAAAAATTAACACATCAAATGTCTATATTATAATATACATAACAGAAACAGCAGTTATAAAAAAATAGTTGAATACCACTAATAAAGTAATACAGTCTAAAATAGCATTAGAAAAATATAATAGGCGATCAGTTATAAATGATTCATTTTCTAAATTAAAAGTAGATAAACAAGTAAAAACAATGCCATATTATACATACGTATATAGTGGTAGAAACACAAATGAGAAATTTAACATGCATGCACACTAATCTTCGATATATGCTACACAATCAATAATAAAAAGGCATACCGGTATGTATACATGTACAATATATATACAGTGATATCTTGTACAATTACTATACATTTCCAATACAAACTGACCAAATCTCTTCTATCAAGTTGTGTACAGAATAATGTGATATCTCCTCAGCATCAGTTGCAATAGTTCATCGGAAACTGAGTTCCAGCTAGGGGGATATAATTGGCTGAGATAAGCCGATGTCACTGGGCATACTCAATATACCCTGGAGTACCTTTGGACATACAATACCAAACAAAAATATGCATTCACAGGAAAAAAAAATGAAAAAAGGAACAAAAGGCAAATATTCAATTGCTCATTTTTTAGCACGACAAAGGTCATTCAGCCCCTAACTTTGGATTCTGAAGAAGACATGCAAGTTTTACAAAAAATAATTCCATCAGGTTGCATTCTTTTTCTGTGCTAATGTCTTCAATCCATTTTTCATACAAACCATCTACTCCAAACTTTGATATGTACACAGAAAGAATTTCTCCTATATCAGTAGCAGACTGTTCGTCAACCAAACGGGGTTCGTTCATACTAACAGAAAGGTGGCTGACGACAACCTTGACGAAGTAGGGGGCCCTCTTAAGATGTGGGACGAGTTCTGGTACAATACGTATACTTAAATATTCCTGTCTGATGTGCTTTAGGGAATTTAGAACAAGAACATGTTCTTCTCTTTTTCTAAAACTACGCCTTTCGTCAACCTCTGTGCACACTTTGTATTGGTCTGTTATCGCTGGTGGTGTGTACGGAAGGGGAAATACGGGAGCACTCTTGACATTGCGGCCTTCTGTGCGGAAGCTTTCTTCTGTCGGTGTAAGCAGCTGCTGACCGTTCACAGGGGATTCGTCAATCGATTCTTTTATATCTTCGTCTGAAGGCACAAAAGATATTTCATCATCTTCCATCATCTTGAAAATCTGAAGGGACAACTAATTCACAAAAACCTTGAGCTAGCAAGAACGCCTATTGTATAAAGAAGTACGTAAAACCACAAGGGAAAAAGGCGCGCGAAAACTCCGCCAAATGCAACGCATGCCTAGACCCGAAGGCGTGTCCCGGAGCTCTGCAGAGACCCTGGGCAGACTTACAGTACGTGAACCAGACCCCTCCCCGCCCTTCACTAGTCTCGCGTAGCCAGACCCTACTCGCCCACACACGGCCCACGTGTGTGGGCGAGTAGGGTCTGGCTACGCGAGACTAGCCCTTCACGGGCCCGTAATGCAACATAACATGGAGGGCGGGGAGGGGTCTGGTTCACGAGACTATATAGGGCAGACTGGCCACGTTCCCAGAAAAAGATTCATGATGGACACGTGATCACGAAGGGTGGGAAGTGATGTAATCTGACGTCATAACGCAATCTCATTTCTCACGTAGAATTGCGGTGTCCAGACGTACGTACCAACGTATTTTGAGTGCACCCCATTTTTGTCAAGATGAGCTCTGCGCAAATCGACAGTGGAAGCACTCCGAGAACCAACAGGCAACATGAAAGGGACGAAATCAAACAGCTGAACGATCGCTTAGCCGGTTACATCGACGCGGTAAAAAGCTTGAAGGGACAAAATGTTACCTTAGAGGCTGAGATCGAAGCGTTGAAAAAGGAGATCAACACAACCGCAGATCGGATAAAGGAAGTTTATGAAGCTGAATTATCGGCCACGCGCAGCCTTCTCGAAGAAACGGAGGAAGAAAAGGCTAGACAAACGACCAACGCTCTGGACCTTGCGAGAAGAAATGAGGAGTTGAAAAAGAGGTGAGAAATTACGTTATTTTCCAAAAGTAATAAGCTTAGTTTGTCTCACCTACGATTTTTTGAGATTGCTATTTACAGTAGTGCCTCTGTGATCCAGACCCTATATTGCGGACACCCCTTTTATAATATGAACACATGCCACTGGAACCAAATGATTCACTATACTTTGCCATAGTACATCTTCGTCCTTTCTGGTCCCAAAGTGTCCGGATCAAATGCTGATTCCAAACGGGGCTTTTTCAAGTTTAAGGAAAATACACACTGACCAGAGGGCAAACTTGGACCAATCTACCATGGTAGCATTGCTGGTGACTATGTTAAACTGTGACGAATGCTGCCACACTGCAGTTTTACAAATGAACTTTTAACTTCTTGTAAAAAGGCAACTGCAAAAATAGTTAAGTAATAACAGTGAACACTAATCAGTACTGTAACTCCTATGCTTTTTGCTCTGTGGTGATGTACTTCTGTGTATTTCAATGTTGAAGTACTCCTAATTATGTTTCAATGTATTAATATTCATGAAAACGTTCGATCACATTCACGTATGTTATCATTTGTGTGGGATGACAGATATGTCCCTACTTTTCTTCCCCTGGAGGTTGGTAACTATGGGCAGTGCCCACCCCACACATTTTTTTCAAAGGCTTTTAAAGAATTCATTTATATACATAATTTCGAACAATAAGTGCACATGTGAGAAGCCCTTATTTATAAATGAACTTTATTGAGTGCTAAAACCTTCTCTACCACAATTTAAGAGAAATTGAAAGATATAAATGAAGTTTGTAATCAATGCCGAATTGGGAGCCGTCAGACCTCTATAGATAGGTGGTCCTTGTACAGGGGTACATTGGTATCACTGGGGCAGTCAGGCTGTAGTGGCCTCTATAGACAGGTGGTCCTTGTACAGGGGTGCATTGGTAGGTGGTCCTTGTACAGGGGTGCATTGGTATCACTGGGGCAGTCAGGCTGTAGTGTTCTCTATAGACAGGTAGTCCTTGTACAGGGGTGCATTGGTAGCACTGAGGCAGCCAGCCAGCAATGGTCTCTGTAGACAGGTAGTTCTGATACAAGGTGCATTGGTATCAGCAATGGGCCAACCGTCTGTGGAAGTGGATTACACTTTTGTATGGTTTCCAAGCAAATACTCACTACACACTTAGTGTATTTTACTTATGATATTGTGCTCCCATTTGCGTATAGAGTTGAGGAGCTGAGAGTGAGTGTGGATGAGCTGGAGCGAAAGCTGCTGGTGGTCACACAGAGTCTGAACAAGTTCGAAGGGCAGTACAATTCAACCACTCACGAGTGTTTGGAGATGAGCAAGGCTGTGAAGGATGCCGAGAGAGAAATCGAAGAACTTAAGCGTAATCTGGAGCGACTGAAGAGGGAGCTTGAGGGTGAAATCGAAGAGAAGAAAAAACTTCATGAGCAGATAATCCTTTTGAAGAAGGAGATTACAGATACCCAACATGATTTCACGCAGGTAGGCAGTCTTTGAGATGTACTCCATTTTATACTGCATGTTAAATCTACCTTGATTGATTATTTCAACACCAGGATTTTGTATTTTATAGAAAAAGCAATACCTGACTTGCCGCACATGCTGCAGCTCTACATAACTGTTTATTGTGTGTGTGCAGTCTTCAATTGGTACTGGGTTGGCTGTCCAAATGGTGTGTGCCTACTTGGAGAT
Source organism: Halisarca cf. caerulea (assembly GCA_963170055.1). Classification (NCBI taxonomy): domain Eukaryota; kingdom Metazoa; phylum Porifera; class Demospongiae; order Chondrillida; family Halisarcidae; genus Halisarca; species Halisarca cf. caerulea. Next base: position 738,527 of record CAUJGJ010000376.1, read on the forward strand.
CAACCCCTAGTAGGACTTGGTGTTAGGGTGGTGTGTGCCTACTTGGAGATCAACACCATGTGTGACTTGGTGTTGGGGTGGTGTGTGCCTACTTGGAGATCAACCCCTAGTAGGACTTGGTGTTAGGGTGGTGTGTGCCTACTTGGAGAGCAGTGTTGGGGTGATGTGTGCCTACTTGGAGAGCAGTGTTGGGGTGGTGTGTGCCTACTTGGAGATCAACCCCTAGTAGGACTTGGTGTTTGGGTGGTGTGTGTCTACTTGGAGATCAGTGTTGGGGTGGTGTGTGCCTACTTGGAGATCAGTGTTGGGGTGGTGTGTGCCTACTTGGAGATCAGTGTTGGGGTGGTGTGTGCCTACTTGGAGATCAGTGTTGGGGTGGTGTGTGCCTACTTGGAGATCAGTGTTGGGGTGGTGTGTGCCTACTTGGAGATCAGTGTTGGGGTGGTGTGTGCCTACTTGGAGATCAGTGTTGGGGTGGTGTGTGCCTAGTTTGAGATCAGTGTTGGGGTGGTGTGTGCCTACTTGGAGATCAGTGTTGGGGTGGTGTGTGCCTAGTTTGAGATCAACACTTACAGTACAAATAATCACACATGTGATGTTTTGCATGGGTAATGATTTTGGTAATGCGATTTTAGCACACTCAATGATCAACACCTTTCTGTCTCACTTTTGATGGTCTGATGTGTACATTCCAGCCACTACACACCTTTTCCACAATGCTGTGCAGTTCTGTGCAGGTGTGGTGTGAGCATCCCTTGTGCAGGTGTGGTGCAAGCAGCCCTTGTGCAGGTGTGGTGCAGGACAGTCAATCTCTGTAATCCAGCCGTCTTATGATGGACAGTATGGTGGAAAGGCCATTCTGTAATCCAACAACCTCCTAATCTGACATTATTTTTGAGCTTACTGATTTAGTGTATGTACTTACCAAGAATGACCACTTTAGTCTGTACGTCACATCTGCCTTGCTCAGCCAGTACTGTAGATTTAGAGGGGACACAAACTCTGTTCTTGCGATCAGACATACAGTCACATCTGATTTATCCACCACTCTGTTGTGAATCCCCATCGCTGAAGTGTACACAATTCTACCTGAATGATCTGACACTATTATGGGGAACAAATGTTGTAGCATTAAACATATTCCACTGTATTTGAAATCGGTACTATCAGGATTGTTTAGAAACATTTTGTGTGTATTATCCAATTATATACGTATGTATGCATAAATATTGTACTAACCTGTAATGTGGTTTTGTAGGAGCTTGAAGAACTGAAGGCTGTTGGGATTCACTCCTTCTCTGAGAGCACTGACTATGGTCCACAGTACGACACTAAACTGGAGGAGGCCATCGAGGAGATCCGGGAGATAAGTGAACGGGACTGTGCCAATCACAAGATGGAGCTGGAGCTGCGACACAAGGACACAGTGAGTTTAAAAGCAGACAGAGAGGATGAGTTTGTGTGTGTGTGTGTGTGTGTGTGTGCGTGTGCGTGTGCGTATCTGTGTGTGTGTGTGTGTGTGTGTGTGTGTGTGTGTGTGTGCGTGTGTAGGTGGGTGTGTACGTGCACATGTGTCACTGCACTCCTCCACTTTTGTCCTACTCAGATTGACAGCCTGGAGGAGACCACCCAGAGGAATGCAGAGAGCATCAGCACCCTGACAGCTGAGCTGCGCAAGCTGACGGAGCACAGCACATCTAAGAACAAGGAGATTAAGAAGATGCAGGATCTGGTAAGTGTGTAAATGTGTGTGTATGACTTATGTATGTGTTGGTATGTGTGTACTACTGTGTGGGATTGTTTTGTGAGGATTTGGTTTGTAGTTACTCTGCATGTATTTGTATTGTGGTATGTATTTATGCATATGTGTATTTGTTGTGTTGTGTTTACGTCTGTGTTCATGTTTGTTGTGTTGTGAAGGTTGATCACTTGGAGAAGCAGACAAAGGATAAGGATGATGAGATTGCCCGGACCAAGCAGGAACGGAACGAAGAGGTCACCAGGTACCTTGACGAGTTGAGGAGGTTGAGGGAGAACTTTGAGAACAAAATCTCGGACTACAAAGAACTGTTTGATGTCAAAGTTGACCTGGACAGAGAGTTGGCTGCGTACAAGGCTCTTCTCGAAGGAGAGGAGGACAGGTGGGTGCATTCACTTGTTGTGGGTGAGAAATGTGCATGTGTGTGAGCATATTTTGCTGTTCCCAAAATGTTTTGTGAGCTGAGGTGTGCATAAGAATCATAGCATTAAAGCATGAGGTACGCATTATATTCCGTTTCACTGTCTCCCACAGACTGAGGATCAAGGCCAGCCCTGGTAAGAGGAGGCCCCCACGTGACTCACCCGCCACCAAGCGCTCCCGATCTGACAAGTCTCCTAAAGTGTCCTCCACGTCGGCTGGCTACATCCAGATTGTTGATGTGGATCCCAACGGTAGATACATCCAGATCAACAACACCTCTGACAAGGTTTGTCTGCTTGTGTATGTTTGTTTTATTTGAGCACCCCTTTAAAGTGTGTGTGTGTGTGTGTGTGTGATGTGTGATGTGTTTCCTCTGCATTACTTCCAGCCGGAGAGTGTGGGTAATTTCAAGATTGTGCACACTGTTGAGGACAGTGGAGTGTCAAATGTGTTCAACTTCCATGGCAGGTCGCGTCTTAAGGGAGGCATTACCACCACGGTGAGCTTGCTACATCCTCACATTGCAATTCTCGACTTAGGACACTAACTTATGTAGAGTATTGCAACCTATGTGTGTGTGTGTGTGTGTGTGCATATGTGCATGCGTCTGTGTTCCTTTGAGGGATGGGCAAATTAGGCATATATGTACAGAGGTAGGGTTGCATTTAGTTATCTGTTTCTACTTTTGAATTACTTCAGGTGTGGGCCAATTCTGCTGGTGAGGAGCACAGTCCTCCAACTGATATCGTGTCCAAGCAGATCCTTTTGTGGGGAACAGGGAAGGAGACCACCACCAAACTACATACCAGCAAAGGAGATGTGCGTAGAATCTGTGTGTGTGTGTGTGTGTGTGTGTGTGTGTGTTTGTGTATGTGTACAGGCAAAGCTTTATTGCAAACTCAACATTACTCTAGGTGATCGCAACATATGTCCAGCGAAGAGAGGACCCACTAGTTGGTGGGCAGAGTGCTGGACAGGAGGCACAATAGGTGGAACAGTCATCTTAGGACTTAGTAGAGCAGGTTGGTCACTGGTACTAAGAGCTGTATTGTGTGTCTCACTCATCCTAAATCATGTACTAATGTGTGTGTGTGTGTGTGTGTGTGTGTGTGTGGAATTTATGGAATGTTCTTGTTTTATTATACATTTATGAGCATTTCTTTCTCTCTCTTCAGGTCTATCACTAGAAACTTTACATTGTTAAACTTTTACTTTTTACATTCTAGTCCACTTTACGTTACTTTCCTCTTGTTATGTATTTTTGAAGGTTCACTAAAGCTGCACACTCTGTGTATGTACATGAGTAGATTAGGGTCTTTTGAGAGTAATTATTGAGCTTGGTAACTTGTAATGGCTCAATGGCTGGATCGATGCTCTTTTGCGTTTACTCATATGCATATTTCTATACATGGAATTATGTAAATGAAGAAGTATGCTCATAAATCGTGTGATCGATGCTTGCTTGCATGGAAATTGAAGCAAAACAAGCCCTAGACCTGTAGGCACCTGGAAACCAGCCTTCTTGGCTGATTGAGGCTTTGCTGATGATGATCTCCTCATGCTCGTTAATCCAATGTGAGGCACAGGCAGGTATAAGCAAGCATACATTAGGTCTACGTGTAGGCCCTGAGAGCACTGGTACAAATCTGCCCTGACACAGATGTCTTGGATTTATATTCTTTTTCCCATGTATTGAAATGTACTATAGAAACGTATCGCTTAGCACTGGTATGTGTAATTATAATGTATCCAGTGAGTCACTGATGGTATAGAGATTCTGAGCATGGTTTATTTCCCGCACATATTATCAGGTTTAAATAGAAAAAAAAAACTGTCCTCAATGGTAAGTTGCAATACCCCTATACAAAGAACCACCATACTGGGGGAGCTTTGGGTCTGGTGGCTTGTCTCAACTCCCTCTTCCTGGCCCTCTTAGGGTGAAGTGCTTCATTTGAAAGCATTGGGACTATGGTTACCAGGTAGCAGCTTGTACAATCGTATAGTTAACTGTAATTTTGTGACATTTCCCATGTATCTTTACAATTACAATTTGCATAATACTAGCATGCAGTGCACAAAGTGCAGAACCTCAATGATATGTACAGTCAAGGAATACAGTAGGATGGGTAAAAATTGCTGGATTGAAAAAATGCTGATTGCTAGCTATAATTGCAAGAGCACAAATATTAAAAACACATCATAACCACCTATAGCCTGGTCTGTATGTAGTTATATGTTAGGAAACGCAAGTATTAAAAACACAATCTAGTGTACATTCCCTTAAACACAGTTGTTGCAATGCCTGATTTAACCCATCCTACGGTATCTGGTCCGCTGAAAACATTTGGCCCTGGTGGATGTTCATGAATACTAAACCCCATCCCACCCTATAACCCAATGCCTCAATGGCTAGAGTTCAACTGTATTCGGTAACCGCTCAGGTAAGATCATTTTTGACTAGACCAAATTTTCCGTCACAGCACAGCAGACATCCATCCAGAAGGGATTTAAGTATTTATACTAATGAGAAAGTGCATGGTCTGTAACCAGTTTTGTATGAATAGAATATCTGTGGCATAGCATTATAAGATGTGGTCATTAAGACAAGTTTCCCTGTATACAGATACCACAGAAGTTGGTACATGGCAGAAGTGATACTGGTAACTCACTACCCAAATGAAACAAGCACTAGTGCTGCGTCTTGTAAGGAACTACTGTGATTTCTAGCCCCCAGATGCAGTCACCTACATGTATGCATTTCACTGGTAGTATAGGGTGCATTGTAAAATAAGTAACTAAGGTTAAAATAGTGAGGAATGTCTGGTTTCACAAACCACATACACTCTAAACTACGTAGTCGATCCAGTTGGGGTATCTGATCAGCTCTGACATCCATGCAGTTCAGCACAGTCAAACCATGGATACTGAAATGCTTGCTTTTCTACAGTTTCTATGGTAAAACTGGGTTAGGCTTAGTTGGTATCTGTGATAGTACATATTCCTGGATAGCAAGTACTCCTTACTCTCTGCCTATTTCATGTACAGTATTGAAAACAGCACTGATAGGAAGCATTTCAGTCTTCTGACAATTCTTCTTTTTAGTCAGCCCTTGATGTTGCTCACCCAGCCAAATGTCACCATATCCCGCCTTACCAGGCAAATCTTTAAGACATGCGTCTTATGTTTAAACCCTGTGTCCGAGGTTGGTCTTTTTGTATCATCATTATTCCTTATAACTTGTTTATAACTTGAACAATTTGTTTCTCCAGTAGATTATGTATACTAAGTATAGTTTCGAGTGTCTATGGTTCTCCCTTTGGCGGCCATTTTATAATTGCGGGCAACTGTTAAAGATTGCCATCTACGTCATCACGCATCTCTAGGTGGTGTTGGTCTGGTAACCGTTTTCCCACTTCGCTTTTGTGAGGAAGAAAGGATTGTTATTGGCAACCATGGAACAAAGCTTTGAAGGAAACACAGGCAGGCTTAGCCTCTCCCCGCTGACTAGGATCCAAGAGAGGGAGCAGTTCCAAGATCTCAATGAGCGCCTAGAGATGTACATAGAGAAGGTGAAGAGCCTGAAAGGAAAGAACTTGGGGTTGGAAGCAGAAGTTGCCGCGCTAAAAGCGGAGATTAGTCGTTCCTCTCAGAAAGTGAAGGATCTTTACGAACCTAAGCTTGCCGCTGTACGCTCTTTGATCGACAAAACCGCCAAAGAAAAGGCTCGCCAGCAACTTCTTTCTCAAGGTTTGGAGGCTGACAACAGAAGACTAGAAACTGAGTGAGTGTTTGTTTTTACCTGGATTCTTCTACCATGGATGCTATTACTGTCCTTTGGGATCTTCGAGAATTCGTATTTGGGCCTGTTTGTGTGTTCTTTTTGCTGGAGCATATTTTAATATCCCCTGTACAGTTACATGTTAGGACTTTGTGAGCTGCTTTTCTCCGTGAACACAGAATTGACAACTTGGAAAAGAAACAGGACGAATTCCAGCGCAGGCTCACTAGCACCACGCAGAGATGCAACACCATGGAAGGGAAGTACAAGATGTCCATCCAAGAGAGATCCGAAGTGAGCTTGAGGTTGAAGGAAGTTGAGAAGGAACTTGAGGAGTTGAGGAAACAACACGAAAAGCTTCTGAAGAAAGTGGAAGATGCTACAGTGGAGAGAGTTGATCACAACAACCGAATCATGTCCCTCACAGAAGAGCTGACCTTCAACAAGAAGAAGAATGCTATGGTGAGCACACACACACACACACACACACACACACACACACACACACACACACACACATGCACTAGTCATTTTTTGGTTGAACTAACCACACTATTCTCTCATAGGAATTGGATGCTCTCCGTAGAGCTGATTCTCGTATTGCCCTTGAGAAGACACAGGTTGTGTCTGATGTTGTCGACCAGATTGATGGACAGTTGGACGACCACATACGGGAACTCAAGGAGCAGAGCAAAGTGGAGTGTGACCTGTTGAAACGGGAACTGGAACGTGTCTATGAAGAGAAGGTGAGAATTGTGAAGGTTGTCTGTATGTTAGTGAAAGTTGCTTCGTTAACCGTGAAAAGGGGGCTAAGGGTTCAGGAGATATTTCATCACAGAAAATGTCTCAACATTAACTACCACACTACCCAAGCATAACTGCCTTTCGTAACTTACTTGTATGTTACGTATGTTGGTGGAACTTCATCAAGAATAGAATGTCACACCGAATGAAAAAATGTCAGCCTAGCACACAATAACTACACCTCTGTCAGCCAAAGAGGCATCTGTTTGGAGTACCTCTAACCATCCCCCTTTTGTTTACAGATCTGAACACACACACACACACACACACACACACACACACACACACATACACACACACACACACACACACACACACACACACACATACTGTGCATCTGTTGCAATGCATTCATCTTCTGTGTACTTACTTGCCCTTCCTCCTTGTACTGTGGTTATTCCAGATCGAACAACTTGAGACACAGAATGCCAGGGACACTGAAACCATTGGTAGCTTGACTCTGGAAGTGAGAACCATGACAGAGAAGGAGTCAACATCTGAGAGAGATCTTGCAAGACTTCGCGACCAGGTTTGTGTGTGTGTGTGTGCGTGCGTGTGTGTGTGTGTGTTTGCTTTTCCCACTGAGAATTACTGCTCAAGCATATGTACTGTAGTTGTTCCAATTACATCACTCCATATGCTTCACATACGTACCTAGTACACTAGATGTTATGTTCTCAATCTTGTGTTCCCCCTCCAGGCCAGCAGGTTGGAGGTCCACTTGAAGCAGCAGACAGAGGAACTGGACAGGATTAGGAGAGAAAAGAAAGAGGAGATTGGGAAACTGCTGGAGCAGATCAGGAAGCTACGTGAGAGCTATGAGGTGAAGATGAGGGAGTATCAGGAGCTCTTTGATCTCAAGATCAAACTCGACAAGGAAATAGAGAAGTACCGTAAACTCCTTGAGGGAGAGGAACACAGGTGTGTGTGTAGATATGTACATGCGTGCATTTATTTATGTCTGTGTCTGCAGTAATTGTGACATGTGTCTGTATACGAGGATATAGTAGTATCATCATAGGAACTTCTGATAATGAGAACTTTGTAATTCTATGAGTTGTTGCAAAGATTCCACTATTGTGTTCATGTACAGTCTCCAACAGTTGTGATGTGTGTTTGTGCACCACCTCAGGTTGAACATTACCCCCAGTCCTGCCAAGAAGCGCCGCCCCCCTCCCCAGACCGACAGTCCAGGCAGTGCCAGCAAACGTCCTAAGCACCACATCGAGAAGCAGACTGTGAACCAGGCTAACGTGTCCTCGACAGCTCTTGACTACATCCACATCACTGATGTTGATCTGAATGGTGCCTACATCAAACTGAGGAACACTTCAGACCAGGTCTGTTACTTATGTATATCAGTGTTCTCCTACATACACATAACACGTATGAACACGTGTGTGTGTGTGTGTAGATACAGTACTTGCTTATAATATGTATGTGTTGTATCTGTTATACACAGACACAGAGCCTCAGCTCCTTCAAGCTGGTTCACACTGTGTTGGATTCAGGTCTTGAGGACGTCTTTGTGTTCCACCAGCGATCTCGTCTCAAGGGAGGAGTCCTTGTCAATGTACGTCTAAGTGTACTTGTAGTGTGTGTGTATATTTCTGTCCGTTTATTTCTGTCTATTTTGTGTATTTTTGGGTATGTGTGTACTCATTCTGTCACCACTTCATCCAGTCCGCCTTTGATGTGTACGTATGAGTTTTGCTATAGCTTCATATGTATATGGGCTTTTACATGTGTGTAGGTTTGGGGTCACAGGTCTGGCATGACTCATAACCCACCCACTGATGTTGTGTGCAAGCACATCTCAACCTGGGGAGTGGGTGACAACACGAAGACTGAACTCTTTAACACTGATGGAGAGGTGTGTGTGTGTGTGTGTGTGTGTGTGTGTGTGTGTGTGTGTGTGTGTGTGTGTGTGTGTGTGTGTGTGTGTGTGTGTGTGTGTGTGTGTGTGTGTGTGCATATCACACACAACTGTGTTGCTTTGCTTCTACCTGCCTCTCTCCTGTTTCCCCTGTCTCTCTGCACAGACTGTGGCCTCATACACACAGCGCAAGCAGCACAAGTCCTCCATTCACTTCACCAGTGACAAAGACGATGATGGTGGAATGGAGACAGATGGTCCCAGCTCCTCCTCCCCACAGGAAGAAGATGATAGCCAGGAAGAGGAACAACAGGTGACAACTCAAGGGGAGCTGTTCCACGAGGAGGTTAGTTTGTGCGAATGTTGCCTCCTTGGATCATGCTCACCTCTCCTCCATGCTCGTGTATGGTAACAGATTGTGTGAGATATTCAGAATGAATTATTCAGCTCTACTTTTGTAGAGTCATTCCACCATCTTGTTGTCTTCTCGGTACAATGTCTTAATTATGCATTTCAACCCTAAGGGCAATCAATAAAATTTTGCAGATGGTAAAAAGACATACTTGTGTTATGAACTTTTCCATAAGCTGTAAGGTTTTTTCTTGTGAATCATACGTTATCCCAATCAATCTTCCATCGTGTTCTTTCTGGTTTTGATTGCCGTGTTGTTTATTGAAAGTGCTCTTGACAGACAGAAAACAGCATTGTCCGTGTTCTGTTACCTGCATTCTTGTGGGGTTATCTTCACATGTGTTCATCATGTGTTCACCATGTGTGCGTCACATGTTTATCACATGATTTTGTCATGTGTTACATGATTTCTGTCATGTGTTACATGATTTCTGTCCCCTTCTAGGAACAGGAACCTGCTGGAGACCAAGAGCAGAACAGGAGAAGCTGCACTATCGCTTAGCAACTAACATTGTTAGAAATCTCTTATAAAGTTCTAGGTTTTTATGCTCCTCTGGTACCAGTACATGAACGTTAGGTCTTATATCTGAGTATATTATGTTTCTAGGAAGTCAATTATTCAGTTCTGTGGTCGACACCCATTCTAGTATAATCCACCAGGTACTTCTGTTATACTGTTATTAATTTTCTTACTGCTTTGTGAACTGTCGTATGTGTGCGAGCTGACGTTGAAGCTTGCAGCGTAGATGTCCTATACTACGTTGAGCAGCATGAGCTGTCTTTGCTGGTAGCAATGTGTGTGTATGAGTCATTGACTGTGCAATATGTGTGAACAAGTGCACGTTGCAGAGGAGCAGTGTGTGCATTTGGTACTGGCAGTGTTGGATGAGTGGAACTTCTCTATAACGGACACTTGAACAGTAAGCTGAAGAAGGCTGCCTGGGCCGAAACGTTCTGCTAATGATCATTTCTGCCTCGTAAATCTGCTCAAATTCCCATTTGAACACTTGACAAGCAGTTTGCTATACAGAGGTGTCCACTATTCAGAGATTGTTTTACAGTATAAGCATGACAATCTACCTGGACCCACAAAGCAGTCTGTTGTAGAGAGGTTTCTGCTATCAGGGGAGTTTGTTATAAGAGGTTCCACTGTGAATCCCATTGGTGCAGATGTATGCATGGTTGTCATTCCTGCCTGCTTGCAAAGATGCAGAGTACACAAGACATACAGTAGTGTTGTGCACATATACATAGATCAACACACACACGCCCATGCGGTGAGTCTTGGGAATACAGTAGTATATACCCCATACGAGAGACCACCCTTCAGGGCATGTGAAAGGTGGTCTGTGACAAGAGGGAGATTAGGTATGGGGCACATACACTTTTGTGACTAGCAAAGCCAGTCTTACAAAAGGGATAGTACTGTACGTTCGATCTAATCCTAATTGCATACAAATAAAATTTAAGGCAGAATATAGAATGTAATTCGTGTATATGGAATATGTATTTATAGGATATGATATACTACAAATCTATGGATTAACATAATTTATGTGAATTTGTACTTGATAAGTGCCCACACAACACCACTTTGAGTACAACCACTTTTTGGTGTAGAACTAGATTTGGGTTATTGTGTGTCTACATGTGGTGTGACGATGCTGTACACAGTTTACGTAAATACGCACGTTAGGAGGAATCTCAAGTGGTCGCTTGTGAATCATTCAAGAACACAACAGATTAAACAGGAGCACAAGACTCTGCAGTGATTCCAACTGTCCAAACAGCAATGTGTAACAAGAGTACAGGTCTGCCATGAAGCACAAACATACAGACCTGCCATGAAACACAAACATACAGGTCTGCCATGAAGCACAAACATACAGATCTGCCATGAAACACAAACATACAGACCTGCCACGAGGAACAACATACAAACTGTACAAGTGGGATGCGCCAGAAAGAAAAATTGAAAAAAGACACAAACACACAAGGTTGTGGTGACGCTATGTACAAGACTTCCACTTCTCAATCCACTGACAAATCTTCTCAACATTATCTTCCATGTCCTCTGGTACATTGCTCTGAAGCTCGTGAACTATGGAAGGCTGATAGCTTGATCTCGCTTCTTCCAGAATAGTCTGAAATATCTCACACTCGATGTTGTCCGTCAGCTTCTTCCCGGAATATCCTCTGTGAGGAAATAACACAAAAACACCAATCTCGTACCGGTTATTACCCAGAGTAAGGAGGACCAATGAGAATACTTATTCTTTCTAGGAAGGACAGCATTCAGTTCAGATATATTTCCAGAGTCTGAGACTAGTGAGATTCTGCATTAGTGGTAAAAACAATTGTGGTTCATACCAGAAGGGTACTAAAACTTGCAGTAATACTAACTTCCCTGGGTAAATATTATGTGGCTCCCCTCCCAACCACAAAAAACAAATGTTTTACCCCTTGAAAATACCCACTATATGGTGTATATAGTGGTATATAGTGTGTATTTTTCGAAGGGTAAAAAATTTGTGTTTTTTGTGATTGGGATGGAAGCCACAAAATATTTACCCACGAAAGTTAGTAGTATTGCAAGTTTTAGTGCTCTTTTGACATGAACCACAATTTTCTTCCGTGAATAATCCAAATTTCCAGTATCCACAAAAATCTTACCCCTCAAAAAATACCCTCTACTTGGTAGTACAGTCAGGACTTAGAAGGACAATCAGAAAGGAGAGCATTCCACAATATCAAGGCTCGGTTTAGTGGTTTTCACTACATGTGCAGTGAACCCAACACAAAACTTCGGTTAGCATGAAAGCAGCAAATCGCCCCTTCAATGCCCCTAGTGTTCCTATTTGTTTTCATACCATGAAATTCTGATAAAATGAACATTTTCCATCAGTCCATTTGCAGTGTTTCATGCACCAAATTGGTAATCGACATGCTACAAAATTAAAACATGACCTCCACCAAAAAAAAAAAAATTAAATGAGAGAAGCAGAACATGTGCTCATGTAGCCCAGACTACACTTTCCGCTCCATTTTATATAATGACGTCATTTTGTTGTGGTCTAGTGAAGATCCTGCACCAAAGTTGTGACAATTCCTTAAAGTTGGGGGTTCATTTGGCCGTGACAAAATAACGTCATATAAAAAGGAGTAGAAAGTGTAATCTGGGCTACGCGAGACTAGCAGATATATATGTTCATACATACCTCTGCTCCAACCTCTTGTAAAGAATTGTGTTGTCCGTTCTAAGGACAAACACGACGTCAAACCATCTCTCGGGGAAGTAGTCACAACCATGGTACTCAACAATATTGCCTCCAGCAACCATTTGATCCTCTAGTTCATCTATAACCTGCAGGATACAGCAGACTAGGTCCTAGATTTGGTTTTAATATCTAAGAACAGACTGAATAGCACATTGACATAATTAGAACAAAGATCATAAATTGGTTACGTAGGCCTATGTACATATTATCCATGATTAGAGCAGCCCAGGTATATATAGTAGCAATGCTACCAACTAAAGCTTCTATTGGATGCATATTGCTCGAGAATATCGGTAAAGCAACGCCACCTTGTCCTCATCCAGTATTGGACAATCGTATTCTTCGTCATAACCGTCGAAAAGGTTACTCTCCTTTGCCAATTGTCCCACGTTGACATGCTTCAAGCCAGTTTTTGACGCAAGTTCGCTGCAAGTGATGCTCTTTCCCGTACCTGGAGTTCCTGTTACCAGTATGTTTGGTTCCGATCTAGTTTCATCTGTTCTGCCCGCCATTTATAATAAGCTTAGCACGTGACTATCAGAGTTTATAAATGGCAGGCGTACTGGGTTGGTGGAATAGGCCGCCAAGAGCCGTGAGTACAGAGAAACGCAATCGTGTGTCGTGTCTTACTGACAGTAGTTTCTATCTCACTGTAAATGCCCTGCAGAAATTCCACCTTGAGTTTTGTTTAACTCTGCCATTTGCTGAATTGGTCATGCTGTATTTTGTTATTGTCATTGTCATCATTGTGGTAACTCCTTCAACTTAGGACTAGTATAGATGGGGGACAAAACAACAAGGAAAATTTTGAATATATAGTTAGACCTCACTTATCTGCGCACATCCGTTCTGGATGAAATTGTGGATAAAGTGAGGGAACTGGATAAATGAGGGAGCAGTAATATAGTGTGCAGTAGGAATATTGCAGATTTGTTCCAATAAAACTACTGCAGAAAGTGAGGGGACTGGATAGCTGAGGTACCAATAAGTGAGGTCTGACTTTCCATGAAATTGTGCAACAAAAAGTTACAGATGTACGTATAACAGAAGATTAAAAACACAAAATCAGTATCATGAAACCGACACATACGTACGTACATAGTACAGTGGAACCTGTCTAATCCAGCACCTCTATAAACCAGCATTCTCCTAAACCAGTCAAGATTCTCTGGCACCGACCGTTAATTTACCATACAAACTGACCTCTATAATCCAGCAACCTGCTAATCCAGCACTGTTTTTCATTCCCCAATGGGTGCCAGATTAGACAGGTTCTACTGTATACTCATTTACATAATATACTCATTTACATATATAAGTACATACTGTGAGACCTCACTTATTTGCACCTCAGATATCCAGTTCCCTTGCCTTACACTAAAGTTTTTATTGGATCAAATCTGTAATAATCAAACTGTACAGATATCCAGTTCCCTCACTTTATCCGCAATTTCTTCTAGAACGGATGTGTGCGGATAAATGAGGTCTGACTGTACTTATATATAATTATTCACCTATATATAATATACAATTCATGTTAAATTCATCTGTTCAATGGTCACTTTGCACAGGCAGAAAGCCTCGATGAAGAGCAGAAGTACAATCCTTTCAGGGAAGTGGGACTGCTGGTTGGGCACCAGTCGCTGGTGGAGTTGTTGGAACCCATAGACAATACAAGGTTCGTGTTTCTGATTTTTTATGTGCTATGGAACCACAGACTCTCTATACTACAGTAATTAAGTTATGGAGTCTGTGGTGGAACCCCTCTAATCCAGACCCTGAATTGCAGACACCCCTCTAATCCAGACCCTGAATTGCAGACACCCCTCTAATCCAGACTCCTGAATTGCAGACACCCCTCTAATCCAGACCCTGAATTGCAGACACCCCTCTAGTCCAGACCCTGAATTGCAGACACCCCTCTAATCCAGACTCCTGAATTGCAGACACCCCTCTAATCTAGACCCCTGATTTGCAGACACCCCTCTTATATGGACACATGTCACTGGAACCAAATGATCCAATATAATAATTAGCCATATTATATCTTCAACCCCTGAAATGAGGACACCTCGATAATTTTGATAGTCCTTTCTGGTCCCAAGGTGTTCGGAATAGAGGAGTCCACTGTACTGGTCCCAAGGTGTCTGGAATAGAGGAGTCCACTGTACTGGTCCCAAGGTGTCCGGAATAGAGGAGTCCACTGTACTGGTCCCAAGGTGTCCGGAATAGAGGAGTCCACTGTACTGGTCCCAAGGTGTCCGGAATAGAGGAGTCCACTGCACTGGTCCCAAGGTGTCCGGAATAGAGGAGTCCACTGTACTAACATTCGTGTATAGTGAAGCCTCTCTAAACCGAACCCTCTGTAATCGGGAACCCTCTCTAAACTGGATGTGTTGTCAAGTTCTGCTCTCCTTATTTGCTGTACATGAAGAACGTTCCTAATTCAGAAGCCTCTCTAAACTGAACCTTTTCTTTGGTCACAAGTGTGCTCGGTTTAGAGTGGTTCCACTGTATTACTGGTTAGAACATAAGCACACATTTGCAGACAAAGTTCATGGAGGCACCTTTCAATATTATTTTCCAATTATCCTGTTTAGGTTCATATCAGCTTCAATGGACGGAATTGCTATTGTCTGGAATGCCCAGGTACACTGTATGTGTGTGTGTGTGTGTGTGTGTGTGTGTGTGTGTGTGTGTGTGTGTGTGTGTTTACTGTATGTGTGTGTATGTGTGTGTGTGTGTGTGTGTGTGTGTGTGTGTGTGTGTGTATGTGTGTGTGTGTTTACTGTATGTGTGTGTATGTGTGTGTGTGTGTGTGTGTGTGTGTGTGTGTATGTGTGTGTGTGTGTTTACTGTATGTGTGTGTATGTGTGTGTGTGTGTGTGTGTGTGTGTGTGTGTGTGTGTGTGTGTGTGTGTGTGTGTGTGTTTACTGTATGTGTGTGTGTGTGTGTGAGTGTTTGCGTGTATGTGTGTGTGTGTTTGCGTGTGTGTTTACGTGTGTGTACATGTGTTCATGCATGTATGTGTATGTGCATACATGCGTGGTGTGTGGGTATGTGGGTGGGTATGTTTGTGTGTGCTACATGTTGTCTGTCTCTCTGTGTGTGTGCGTGTGTGTGTGTTTGTGTGTGGGTCTGTGACGTGTTGTGTGTGTGTGTGTGTGTGTGTGTATGTGTGTGCGTGTGTGTGTGTGCGTGTGTGTGTGTGTGCATTTGCATGTTCCTTCTTGGGAATTTTTGATGGCTTTTGCTACAGAGTGGTGCCATCATAGGGAGACTTGAAGGCCACAATCACATGATAACATCTGTCCTTGTTCTACGAGCAAACGAGAAAGAATACATGAGTAGGAATAGCGAGAAAGACTTGATTGTAACGGCTGCTTTTGATGGGATCATGTTTTGGAGTCTTCCTGATCCCAAAGACACTGATGAAGTGCACACACCTCTCATTTCCGTAAAAGAAGGAGCTGTAGTGAGTCTGTGTGTGTGTGTGTGTGTGTGTGTGTGTGTGTGTGTGTGTGTGTGTGTGTGTGTGTGTGTGTGTATGTAAGTGTGTGTGTGTAAGTGTGTGTGTGTGTGTGTGTATGTGTGTGTGTATATGTGTGTGTGTGTGTGTGTGTGTGTGTGTGTGTGTGTGTGTGTGTGTGTGTGTGTGTGTGTGTACTTGTATAGTAAGTCTGATGTACATGGTCATGCAGTGTTTAAGAAAAGTGAACGACCAGATGTTCTGTTCGGGTGGAGGAACAATATGTTTGTGGAACAGGAAAGGAGAGCTGCTATGTAAATACGAAGCTAAAGAGCTGTGTGAGTGACAACCTATCATGTAGTTTGGATGTTCTTAGCTGTCACTTTAACTCTCATTTAGCCAGTCAGTACGTTCGGTTCTACCGGACATTTACAGTGAGACACTCTTAATAGCGCAATACTTAAATTGTGGATGAAGGAATGTAGTTCTAGTACACATTGCATATAAGCCAATATATTGTATTTCGGATAATGGAATATTTTGGATATAGAAATATATTTTTCCGACCCAAGGGGTATTCCCCTGTATTGACACCAAGTCCTAGACCACCTTTAGTTCTACCACCTCAACTGTTGGAGTTTGTGCAATCACATCTGATTTTTCTGACAGTGGTTT
>CAUJGJ010000376.1:760000-762500 GCA_963170055.1 Halisarca cf. caerulea
GTGTGTAGTGTGTGTGTGTGTGTATAATGTGTGTGTGTGTGTGTTTGTGTGTGTGTGTGTGTGTGTGTGTGTGTGTGTGTGTGTGTGTGTACATGTGTGTGTGTGTGTGTGTGTGTGTGTGTGTGTGTGTGTACATGTGTGTGTGTGTGTGTGTGTGTGTGTGTGTGTGTGTGTGTGTGTGTGTGTGTGTGTGTGTTGCTTGGTGGTATCATTATGCCCTCCTGTATATCCACACATGTATGTGTCTTCTGTATGTCTCTGTGTTTGAATGTTCTTATTGCTTGTTCCTGGACCCGTTTGTTAGTTTTGAAATGGAAACAAGTGAAAAATAATGATATTCATTGTTTCCTCCAGATCTCGTCAGACCAAACCCAAGTTGTTTTTAGTAGGAGACATCCAATGGCATCATGAGCAGATCAGGGTGAGCCACCAGCATCACGGACCAGCACTTACACACGCACACACCATTAAATACACACATTAAAAGTACAGAGGGGCATATATGTATGTACACACAGTATAAATGTACTGGGCCTGTGCACTGGACAATGCATACATGTACGTACACAATACACATGTACTGCGACACATACACAGTACACATGTACGTCCATTTAAACTTGTGTGGACAGATCAAGGGGAGTCTGCCCTTTTGAGAGATGCATCTCGTGACAATATGGATCACATTGTCTTACATCATGTGTGACTGCATGTGTCACCACATGACAGAGTATGTGAGGTCATGTGACATAGCATGTGATGTCATGTGACCAAGTGTATAGTAGTATGTGTGGTCATGTAAGATCATGTAACATAGCATGTGATGTCATGTGACAACATGTATAAGAGTATGTGCAATCATGTGATATCATGTGACATAGCAAGCACAATCATGTATTAGACTAGTGGCTATGATGTGTGGCATGGGAAAGATCTATAGGGTACAACACAGTAAATGCTCGTGATAAAGGCTACCATGATTTAGTCTGCTGTTGCTGACTCACCCTCCATTTTTATGATGTCATTCAAAATGGTACCAATAAGAAGGAAAGTTGGGTCGTAATGCCAGACTAGCCTACAAGTAGAATCATTTGCTGTATTATCGTGTGTGTGTGTGTGTGTGTGTGTGTGTGTGTGTGTGTGTGTGTGTGTGTGTGTGTGTGTGTGTGTGTGTGTGTGTGTGTGTGTGTGTGTGTGTGTGTGTGTGCATGTGTGTGTGTGTGTGTGTGTGTGTGTGTGTTGTGTGTGTGTGTGTGTGTGTGTTGTGTGTGTGTTGTGTGTGTGTGTGTGTGTGTGTGTGTGTGTGTGTGTGTGTTGTGTGTGTGTGTGTGTGTGTGTGTGTGTGCGTGTGTGTGCGTGTGTGTGTGTGTGTGTGTGTGTTGTGTGTGTGTGCGTGTGTGTGTGTGTGTGTGTTGTGTGTGTGTGCATGTGTGTGTGTTGTGTTGTGTGTGTGCATGCACACAACACTCTCAAAAAAAGAAACTTATTTAATTGAAGGCCCAACCGCAAGTCTTTCACATCCCAGTGTATTATAGGTATGGCTTCTTTGAGGTAATTGATTCCTAGCGATCATAATTGAAAGAGCATTAACTTAATGTTAGCATAACTTCATGTGAAAATCATTTTTTTGTTATGTTTATGAACTTTTGCTATTTTGTCTACCTTTAGCATCTGTGCTCAGTTACTCAACATAGCTTTGTTGCCAGTGGTTCTGAGAATGATCTTGTCTTGTGGATGGTAAGTGTGTGTGTGTGTTGTGTGTGTGTGTGTGTGTGTGTGTGTGTGTGTGTGTGTGTGTGTGTGTGTGTGTGTGTGTGTGAATCCATGAATAGTAATATACCCACATGCATGCACAAACACACACATAACACACACACACACGCGCGAGCGCGCACACACACACGCACACACAGAGAGAGACACTCTCTCACACACACATGCACACACACATGCGCGCGTGCGCGCGCGCACACACACACACACACACACAATACTATTTGTCATTTATGTACAGGATCAGGAACTGGAAAGAATAAGAGAAGAAGAATTGGCTCAAATCTTGAAGGAGAGACAATTGCTTTGAATGAAAATTTTATTTTCAAATTGTTACAATTATTACTGTATATTGTTTGCTGGAATGATGCAGCATTTTTCATAGTAAATGTGTTTAGAATTTATCATTATGTCTGCTGTAGCAAAGAGTTGGACTGAACAAAAATCATAGTATATGCATGTCTGTGTATGTGTGTGTGTGTGAGCATGTGCGCTCTTGCATGCATGCATGCAATATAATATTGTATATTGCGCATATATATATATATATATATATATATATATATATATATATATATGTAATTCACTCTGATTGGAAGAGTGAATTATATACAATTTGTTTCAACTGAAAGAACTGCTAAAATTAAAATAACAATGGAGAGGTCTGTTATGATTTTCAAATCCACTCCGGTACAATATATTCCATTTTCACAATCATCAGCTCACA
>CAUJGJ010000376.1:772500-775000 GCA_963170055.1 Halisarca cf. caerulea
CGTGACGGTCAGTCACGGCGAGAAAATATGGGTTTGGGTACGTTAGACTACTTACGTTCAATATATCAGAACAGATTCATAGTAAGTATGCTGTATGTATGGGAGGGGAAAGAGTGAGGAGTATGTACTATCCAGAAGTATAATAATGTACTAACCCAAGTACTTACCAAGCAAGTTCTACTGTATATATATACACAATTGTTATAACGGTATGGCCCCATGCGCAGGCCCAAGGCTGATACAATCAAACCTTGTTATTATGAACCCTGGATACAATGAACTCCTGATATAACAAACATAGACCTTAGAATGTACACATATTTAGTCTATTGTAAATGAGCCCTGATGTAGTGAACACCCTGATGTAGTGAACACCCCGATGTAGTGAGCACCCCGATGTAGTGAGCACCCTGGTGTAGCGAACACCCTGATGTAGTAAACACCCTGATGTAGCGAACACCCTGATGTAGTGAACACCCTGATGTAGTGAACACCCTGATGTAGTGAGCACCCCGATGTAGTGAACACCCTGATGCAGTGAACACCCTGATATAGTGAACACCTGATGTAGTGAACACCCTGATGTAGTGAACACCCTGATGTAGTGAACACCCTGATGTAGTGAACACCCTGATGTAATGAACACCCTGATGTAGTGAACACCCTGATGTAGTGAACACCCTGATGTAGTGAACAACCTGATGCAGTGAACACCCTGATGTAGTGAACACCCTGATGTAGTGAACACCCCGATGTAGTGAACACCCTGATGCAGTGAACACCCCGATGTAGTGAACACCCTGATGTAGTGAGCACCCTGGTGTAGTGAGCACCCTGGTGTAGTGAACACCCCGATGTAGTGAACACCCTGATGTAGTGAACACCCTGATGCAGTGAACCTTTTGATTGGTCCTGAGGTGGTTCACTATAACAAGGTTTGACTGTATATACTAACGAGGAGCCTCTGAGAAAGGACACGTTAATTTGGTGGCAACATAACTGCAGCTGTTGTGTCCCATGTATGAAGGTTGTCGTTTTCTTCTTGCTCTTCTTGAAGTTTAAAATGTACTGGAACTACAGCGAGGAAACAGTTGGGACATCAAGCTGTGTCCTTTGTAGAGAGGTACATTATACTGTGTCCTCATTTCGGAGCATCCACTGTCTGAGACTCTGCAGTGTACACATGACATTCCTCCAAACCAAACACCCTCCGGACCAAACACCCTCCAAACCAAACACCCTCTGGACCAAACACCCTCCAAACCAAACACTCTTCAGACCAAACACCCTCTGGACCAAACATTCTCCAGACCAAACACCCTCTGGACCAAACACCCTCCAAACCAAACACTCTTCAGACCAAACACCCTCCGGACCAAACACCCTCCGGACCAAACACCCTCTGGACCAAACACCCTCTGGACCAAACACCCTCCGGACCAAACACCCTCTGGACCAAACACCCTCTGGACCAAACACCCTCCAGACCAAACACTCTCCAGACCAAACACCCTCCGGACCAAACACCCTCTGGACCAAACACCCTCCGGACCAAACACCCTCCGGACCAAACACTCTCCAGACCATAACACCCTCCGGAACAAGGAATGGTCAGCTTAAGGAAGTTTGTAGACTAGTGAGGTTCTACATGTACAGCAATTATACTACAAAGCACATCCAGTTTAGAGAGGCTTCCAGATTGCATAGGGAATCATTTCAGAGAGGTTTCACAGCACTGCAGGTTAGATCATGTGTGATCATAATATTATATTGCTACCACATAACCTCCACTTCCTCTCGGCATGTACTAACTGTTATGACTGACTCTGTGCACACCAGTGCAGTGAGGCGTGTTATTTCAATTGACTGCCAGTGAATTATCAGGATATCACACCGTACAACAGTGAAGGGGCAATGACAAGTAGGAAACCAGGGTATGCATGTGTGCATACACACACGCACACACACACACACATACACACACATATACACACATGTACTCACACACACAAACACTGCACACACGCGCGCGTGGGTACATACTGTACACACACACGTATACACACACACACACACACACATACACACACACATGCATGCACACACATACACATGCACACACACACACACACACACACACACACACACACACACACACACACACACACACACACACACACCACACACACACACACACACACACACACACACACCACACACACACACACACACACACACACACATACACACACACACACACCACACACACACACACACACCACACACACACACACACACACACACACACACACACACACACACACACACACACACACAAGGAGAGTCAACTAGCATACGTACATGTATATGAATTTGAAATTGTATTGATCTTCAAAGCAGTCACATCTACGGTGGACTCCACATACTATAACTACCTTATATCCTGGGGTGTTGCTGAGCAATGACATCAGCATAAAATTATAAAATGGGGGCAGTGTTA
>CAUJGJ010000376.1:790000-805000 GCA_963170055.1 Halisarca cf. caerulea
ACACGTCTTTCATACTGCCTCCTCTTCTCTTTCTCGTTCTTCCGGTACACAGCCTGGATAGTATATAAGCATCTGCATACTTTTTATACAGTATATACTCCTATAGTATGGTGTACTTACAATATATACGTACTCATATAGTATGGTGTACTTACAGTACGTACTCCTATAGCATGGTGTAAATTGTACATTGCATTCAGATATATTATTATGTTGTTCTTAGAAATATCTTTATTTGATTGTGCAAGAACAAGAAATGATATACAGTATACTGTGTGCTGTATTATTGTGTGTGTGTGTGTGTGTGTGTGTGTGTATGTGTGTGTGTGCGTGTGTGTGTGTGTGTGTGTGTGTGTATGTGCGCGTGTGTGTGTGTGCGCGCGTGTGTGTGTGTGCGCGTGTGTGTGTGTGCGTGTGTGTGTACGTGTGTGTGTGTGTGTGTGTGTGTGTGTGTGTGTGTGTGTGTGTGTGTGTGTGTGCGTGTGTGCGTGTGTGTGTGTGTGTGTACGTGTGTGTGTGTGTGTGTGTGTGTGTGTGCGTGCGCGCATGTGTGTACGTGTACGTGTGTGTGTACGTGTATGTGTGTGTGTGTGTATTTATATGCGTGCGTCTGCCTTCTTGGCTTGAGAATGTATGCCAGATTAGGGCTTCTCCTTTTTTGAGCGTGATAAAATTCTGTCGGGTTAGGTTGAATGGGGTAGCAATGTGACATGTATTGTCACACCATCCTGCCATCTCACCTATCCTACAAGTGCTTCGGTTGGGGTAGTGTATAGATTTATTCTATGAATGCACCTGTCACTGACACGCACTTGAAGTCTCATCGGATATACATTTTTACGAGCTGTGCCACAGCACCTCCTTATGTGGAGAATGCTTGTGGTCTGTCTGTATAGTGAAACCTGTGAGTTTGCTTGCAGGCTAATGTGTATACCTATGTAACTTAGCCCCCTTTGTCCTTTGTTTAGTCTTTGTATTTAACTCATTGTGTTTTGGGAACATGCACACACACACACACACACACACACACACACACACACACACACACACGCGGGCGCGCGCACACACACACACACACACACACACTCACACACACACACACGTGTATGCACACACACGCACACACACACATACACACACACACACACACACACACACACACACACACACGGGAACACACACGCGAACACACAAACAGTGCGTCAGGCTGTACAGCTTAGTAGGCAGTTGATAAAGGTCATCCGAGTGAAAATATGTTTGTCAGTGTTTCACACGATTACCATAGAAGCTCTGATAGTGGACTCTCCAAAATGAGGACAAAATACAGTGAATCCTCTGTTGTCCAACTGCTTAAGGACCAGAAGCTAACCAGATTAGAGAGGTGGCCGGAATAGACAGGTCCATTCCAATCGGTGGGTAACCTCTGGGACTAGACAGGATGTCCGGTTTAGGCAGTGTGACTGACTTACAGAGGTCTTACAGAGGACTTACTGAGGACTTACAGAGGACTTACGAAGGACTTACAGAGGACTTACGAAGGACTTACAGAGGACTTACGAAGGACTTACAGAGGACTTACGAAGGACTTACAGAGGACTTACAAAGGACTTACGAAGGACTTACAGAGGACTTACGAAGGACTTACAGAGGACTTACGAAGGACTTACAGAGGACTTACAAAGGACTTACGAAGGACTTACAGAGGACTTACGAAGGACTTACAGAGGACTTACGAAGGACTTACAGAGGACTTACAAAGGACTTACAGAGGACTTACGAAGGACTTACAGAGGACTTACGAAGGACTTACAGAGGACTTACAGAGGACTTACAGAGGACTTACAGAGGACTTACGGAGGACTTACGGAGGACTTACAGAGGACTTACGGAGGACTTACTGAGGACTTACGGAGGACTTACAGAGGACTTACGGAGGACTTACGGAGGACTTGCAGAGGACTTACAGAGGACTTACAGAGGACTTACGGAGGACTTACAGAGGACTTGCAGAGGACTTACAGAGGACTTGCAGAGGACTTGCAGAGGACTTACAGATGACCTACAAAGGCTGTGATTAGAGAGCTTTCACTGTATACTGATCACATGGTGCTACTGAGAGTTCACATTCCAGACACATTGGTCATCAAAGTCCATGACAACCACATCCATCTTGCCTAGTTGGCCTGGAAGGAGAAAGACAGCTCCAAGGAGAAGAACCACTTGCTGGTTGACTTTCCTTGTACACATCATTGTTGAAACATGATGTGTGCGTCATCTTTGTCAGTGTCGTTGGATGAAATGCATATCATAGAAAAAGGAGGGAGGGAAAGAGAGGAATGGAGAGATAGAGAGAGGGAGGGAGGGAGGGAGGGAGAGAGGAAGGGAGGGAAGGAGAGAGAGGAATGGAGAGAGGGAGAGATGGAGAGAGGGAGAGGGAGGGAGGGAAGGAGAGAGGGAGGGAGGGAGAGATGGAGAGAGGGAGAGGGAGGGAGGGAGAGGGAGATATGGAGAGAGGGAGGGAGGGAGGGAGGGAGAGAGTGGAATGGAGGGAGGGAGAGAGTGGAATGGAGGGAGGGAGAGAGTGGAATGGAGGGAGGGAGGGAGGGAGAGAGTGGAATGGAGAGAGGGAGAGGGAGGGAAGGAGAGGGTCCTTGCAATTTGATTGATTTTCCGACCTCTGGAGATTCAATTGATCATACACCATTGTGCGTATATACGTGGGTGGGTGTACGTATTTCTGTGCGTGTATTTCTGTTAGTCAGTGGGGGCATGCAGTGTGTGTGTGTGTGTGTGTGTGTGTGTGTGTGTGTGTGTGTGTGTGTGTGTGTGTGTGTGTGTGTGTGTGCATGTATGTGTGTGTGTATGTGTGTGTGTGTGTGTGTGTGTGTGTGTGTGTGTGTGTGTGTGTGTGTGTGTGTGTGTGTGTGTGTGTGCCTGCCTGTGCCTGCCTGTGTGTGGTGTGTAGGCAAGTACGTAGTTGTCATGAAGGATTCATCCAGGGTTACTCTCTGCCATCATGTACACTTTACTCCATACGTAATACTATTTGTACATACGTACATACATACACTGTATGTACATACGTACGTATGTACGTATGTATGTATGTATGTACGTATGTACGTACGTACATATGTATGTATGGTAAAATCTGTACATACGTACATGCATACGTAGATACTACGTATGTATGTGTGTATGTTATCAATTTTCAGTCGTCCTATACCTAGGTCATACGATGATGTGTGAGGGTGTGTGTGTGTGTGTAACAGTAATATTATACAGTACTTAATCTGTACGTGTGTGTGTATTATCGCGATATCGTATTTGTAACAGCATGTATGTACATATGTATGTCTTATCTGTGTGTGTTGTCCATGCCCGACCATCCTAGAGGTCATCTGATGGTGTGTGTGGCCAATGAGTAGTGTGTAACTACGGGTGACAACCATTCCTCCCTTTGTTCACAACTCCTTCTGTGGGTTTCATTTGAAATACAATTTTACAGAAGTGGGCGGAGTCTACATTCCTCTTCCTTATTTGCTCAAATATTGCCACATCTACTCTTGCCACCTCTGGTTTAGGTTGAGTGGTGGTGGTGGGGGTGGTGGGGGTGGTGGGGGTGGTGGTGGTGGTGGTGGTGATGGTGGTGGTGGGGGTGATGGTGGGGGTGGTGGTGGTGGTGGTGTGTGTGCATGTGTGTGCGTGTGTTGTGTGTGCGTGCGTGTGTTGTGTGTGCGTGCGTGTGTGTGTGTGTGTGTGTGTGTGTGTGTGTGTGTGTGTGTACATATGTACGTACGTATGTAGTGTGTGTGTGTGTGTGTGTGTGTGTGTGTGTGTGTGTGTGTGTGTGTGTGTGCATGTGTGTGTGACCAGTCAAAGGTGCACATGTGTGATATGTGTTAGTTGTGTTACTTGAGGTGTGCAGTGTACACAGGTATGTGGGTGGCTCTAACTGTTAATCAATTAGAAAAAGGTTGATTGATTTTCTCTAGGGACCTTTCCTTTGATGTTTGCACTTCTTTGACTGTATGTGTGTGTGTGTGTGTGTGTGTGTGTGTGTGTGTGTGTGTGTGTGTGTGTGTGTGTGTGTGTGTACGTACGTACGTACGTGTGTGTGTGTGTGTGTGTGTGTGTGTGTAGAGCTCATTATTGTACAGCACATAAGTATGCACACATACACACACACACACACACACACACACACACACACACACACACACACACAACACACACACACACAGGGAGAGAGTCATATAACCATACATACATACGTACGTACATTCGATGAAACACGGTGTACTGTATATACTGTACGTACGTACATATTTCCATTTCTGTAGGTTGTATTTCTGTTTCCGCATCAAGATGAACTACTAACACAACTGGAAAAGAAATGTTCCGATGTAGGTTTCTCCTCAGTCAGAGTCAAGACAGTTGACGAGTGTCTTAGTCAAAGGACGTCTCACGAGGTTGTGGTGGTGGATGCCCGACAGAAGGATTCCCTCGATCCGGAGACATTTGTTAGGTTAGTTTGTATAACTTGTGTGTGTGTGTGTGTGTGTGTGTGTGTGTGTGTGTGTATGTGTGTGTGTGTGTGTGTATGTGTGTGTGTGTGTGTGTGTGTACGTATGTGTGTGTGTGTGTGTGTGTGTGTGTGTGTGTGTGTGTGTGTGTGTGTGTGTTAAGGTTGGTATTGCAGCAACACAAGTTGCTTCAATCTATCCCTTCCCTATCATGAGCTGTGCTGTGGAGTAGGGGCAGATCCCTGCAGCATCATTTTAGCATGTCGCCTGTAAGTAGATAAGTAGATAAGCTCTCCCACAGCTCCGCTGTGAATTTTGCTAATTGATTTTAGTATGTCACGCACATAGTAGGTATAATAGATGTGTGTGGACCTCCCACAGATCCACTGCAGGTGATGTGTACGCACACTTCCCACAGTGATTTCCCGCAAATTGATTTTAATTGGTAGTATATTATATCAACTCAGACAGCAAATCTATTACCAGAAACGCAGTGGAAGGTGGGCTGTGGTGTTTGTTTATGTTGTAGATTAGCTGATTCTGTTTTTGGCATGTCAGGCCACTCCTGTGTAGGGACAGTGAAACTAGCCCCCCCCCCCCCCCCCCCCCCGAGCTGTGGACACCTCACTTACATATACCTACCTACTGTATGTGTATGGACATGCAGTATGCCACTAGAACCTAGTCTCGTGAACCAGACCCTTACCTGCCCTCCATTTTATTTAGATGGTAGGAAGGGCCCATATTTATAAAATGGAGAGCGGGTAGGGGTCTGGTTCACAAGACTAACTCAAACCAACTGATTTAATCATAGTATTAGAAACCTTACTTATTGTGGATGCGCCTTCAGACAGAAACACATACTGTAGCTACTGTTGTAGACACCTGGGAGAGTTAAAAGGGAAAAGCGCAGAAATACAAAATACAATGATCAGAAGTGAATATACGTAGAAAGAAACAGAAAAATGACACACTCATATGAATGAAGTATTATAGCTTGTCACGAAAGCATTTTCTTGAGTCATTAGAAAGAATTGCTAAGTCAATGCAAAGTTTGGAGTCTTAAAAACACTATGCTTGTTTTGCAGCATTTCATACTTGTTTCTTAACTTTTCATATTTGTTTCATAACATTGAATTTCAATCTTATTTGCTCCTTTTGTAAACACATAGTATTCATTAAATACATTTTATTTCTCTTAATACTAAAAATGTATTTTCACAAAATGAATTTTTTACAATGTTTTCAAGATTTTTGCAGTACTTTATTGGGAATTCAGAAGTGTTTTGTTCTATTTTTACAGGAATTTTTCGCCCACACTGACGGACGTTGTTACCACAATCGCCATAGTGACAAACATGTCTGCCCCAATCATTTCCCGTTTGGTTGGTGTAGGTTACAGTAGGATCATTACAGAAGACGAAGCACAGCTCAGACTACCCATAGAGCTGCAGCTTTTGGAGAACAACGAGGGTAGACTCAAGAGGAAGATACAGTGAGTGGTGTGCGTGTGTGCGTGCGTGCGTGCGTGCATGCGTGCATGCGTGCCTGTGCCTGTGGTGTGTGTGTGTGTGTGTGTGTGTGTGTGTGTGTGTGTGTGTGTGTGTGCGCGTGTGTATGTGTGTGTGTGCGTGTGCATGCGTGTGTGTGTGTGTGCGTGTGCATGCGTGCGTTGGTGTGTGGTGTGTGTGTGTTGTGTGTGTGTGTGTGTGTGTGTGTGTGTGTGTGTGTGTGCAGTATGTGTATGTGTGTGTATATTTATGTACAAGTACTTACGTACATACATATGTATGTGTACATGCTTATACATACTGTACGTACATGTGTGTGTATTATGTTTTAGTGTGTCTAAACTCATACATATGTATGTATGCGTATATTTGCATGTGTACATTTATGTGAGCCAATACATGTGTTTTTGCTTGTTTTGTTACCTTTTTTCCCAGATTTGCCAGTGCAATGCTGATGGCTATTGACTTCTGTAGAGATGCTGTTGAAATATCTTCTGACGTAAATGGAGAAGTCTTGGTGAGATGTGTGTGTGTGTGTGTGTGTGTGTGTGTGTGTGTGTGTGTGTGTGTGTGTGTGTGTGTTAAAGATGCTTTCTTATGTTTGCTCATTTCATATGTGCGTGCACACGTATGTATGTATGTACGGGTGAGTACTCACCATTGTGTGTACAGTGGTACCCCTTTTGAGAGACCACCCTTGTGAAAGACCACCCCTTTTTAAAGACCAGCTTTGCCGGTCACAAATGTGCCCCACATTAGTCTCCCGTTCGTCAGAAACCACCTCTTTTGAAAGACCACCTTCGCACGTCCCTAAGGTGGTCTCGCAAGGGGTACCACTATACCAGTACCTACGTACATACATGTACATAGGTGTGTTATATATATACAACGATACAAATATACCCGTACATACGTATGTATGTGTATGTACGTAGATGTGTTATGCAGTATATACAGAGCTAGAAATAGCTGCCTGCCATCTGCCATTTTCTGAACAAAACATGAATATGGCTGACCAAAATTGAGTTGGGTCAGCCATTTGGCTGACTAATGAAACCGAGATCAGAGTCTCCGTTGTTGGCTATATTACAGTCAAGTACCAAGTTGTTTTGCCAATCTCAAGGTTTAGTGCTAAAGATTCCTTTGTATTATGTATGTACACATGTACATACATACATACATACAGTACGTATGTACATTATCTATGATGGTCAGAAATGGCTGACCAATCTTCAACATGTCCTGCCAATATAACACTGGGTCAGCCGTTTGTCCTAGCAAATGTCAAATGCTATTTCTACCACTGGTATATATATATATCCTGTAGACACTTTCAGTTTGTGCTTTCTGCTTTCATTTCCTGTTTGCATTTCCTGTTTACACTTCTTGTTTTCATTTCCTGTTTACACTTCTTGTTTTCATTTCCTGTTTACACTTCTTGTTTTCTTTTCTGTTTGCACTTCATGTACTTTCTGCAGTTTGTGAACAAGGCATATGAGAGTCTAACTGGGTTCAGTTTAGAAGAAGTCGTAGGTCATCAGGCGTCAGAGGTGTATGCCTGTTCAGAGACCAGCAGTACGATTAGCAAGGTGTGTGTGTGTGTGTGTGTGTGTGTGTGTGTGTGTGTGTGTGTGTGTGTGTGTGTGTGTGGTCATGATTGTACATGCGTATATAGTACACATACATGCACACACACACACACACACACACACACACACACACACACACACACACACACACACACACACACACACACACACACACACACACACACACACACACACACACACACACACACACACACACACACACACACACACACACACACACATACACACACACGCATGCATGCATGCACGCATATACATACACACACACATGCACTTACTCACACACATGCACTTACTCACACACACACACACACACACACACACACACACACACACACACACACACACACACACACACAAAGTATACTGGCTAATCTTAGTGTCACTTTGTATTAGGAGTCAGTGGGCAGATCAAGAGGGAGCTCTTTCAGAAAAGGAGATGTAAGTCCATTTCCTGTTTCATCTGGGAGTTGAAGGGATACTGAGCCTGTGTGTGTGTGTGTGCGTGCGCGTGCGTGTGTGTGTGTGTGTGTGTGTGTGTGTGTGTGTGTGTGTGTGTGTGTGTGTGTGTGTGTGGGCACCCCTTTGATATCAGGTACACTCTACAGCTTCAGTACTTTAATCTAACCACAGGCAATAGATAGCTATAGTGTGTACCAGTACATGTATAGCTTATAGTGGCTTGCAGTTAGTGTGGGATATGTGCAATGCTTATACAGGCTTCCATGCAATGTGTGTGTTTTGTGTGTGTGTGTGTGTGTGTGTGTGTGTGTGTTGTGTGTGTGTGTATTTTGTGTGTGTGTGCTTCGTGTGTGTTTTGTGTGTGTGTTTTGTGTGTATGTGTGTTTTGTGTGTTTGTGTATGTGTGTGTGTGTGGGTATGTGTGGGTGTGTATGCATAGACACTTGTACTTACATACGTATGTGACAGAGGGCTCATCCTCACGTGTGGACCCCAACCTGTTCAACCTGTTCAACCAGGGCTCACAATAGCATTATCTCTGATCTGTTTGAAACTTACAGTCCTTTGTTCATACGTAGTAAAGAATTTAATGTGCACCCTGTTGTGGGGCACACACACGTGTATGTGTGTACTGTACACAGTATGTATAGTATTTGGTGGAAATTTTGTTCCTTTTTCTTCTTTCTTTGTGTATTCTAGAAAGCATGGGAGGGAGAGGATCAGCTGAAGCACAAGTCTGGAAGCTCCTTACGCACGCACACCAAGTTCATTCCGGTCTCCAATGCACTCCTGTGAGTGATCAATGTACTTTATAGAATCATGTGTATGTACCCTTGGTGTGTGTGTGTGTGTGTGTGTGTGTGTGTGTGTGTGTGTGTGTGTGTTTGTAGTGTGTGTGTGTGTGTGTGTGTGTGTGTGTGTGTGTGTGTGTAGTATGTGTGTGTGTGCGAGCGTGCGTGCGTGCGTGTGTGTGTGTTTGTAGTGTGTGTGTGTGTGTGTGTGTGTGTGTGTGTGAGCAATATTTGTTATTTTTACATTCTAAACCCTACCTCCGTCGTACACCTGGGTGTGCTTGTAGTCCGTATCAACCTAGGAGCCCATCACACACCTGAATGTGTGGGTGTGACACACACCCGGGTGCACAAGGTGACACACACTGGGTGTGGGTGTGACACACACCTGGGTGCACGGGGTGACACACACCTGGGTGTGGGTGTGACACACACCCAGGTGCACAGGGTGACACACACCTGGGTGCGCAAGGTGACACACACCTGGGTGCGCAAGGTGACACACACCTGGGTGCGCAAGGTGACACACACCTGGGTGCGCAAGGTGACACACACCTGGGTGCGCAAGGTGACACACACCTGGGTGCGGGGGGTGACATACACCTGGGCGTGGGTGTGACACACACCTGGGCGTGGGTGTGACCTAATCACCTGGCTAGAATTATATTTCTCAGGTTGATTAGGTCTGACCTGCTGGTTGTAACACACGTGGCTTCACGCCCACTGCATACAGCCATCTCTGCCCTGTTACAGCATTGGGAGGCATCAAAGGGTAATTGGTGAAATCGAATTCTCAAATTAGTCTCCCCATTGGTGTCAGCCCAGCAGACCTTCGCACAGTTGGAATGCTTTTGATTATGTCGTTGTTTGGCCTCTGACATTGTCTTGGGAGTGTGCCTTCTCTCTGTGTGTGTGGGGCTTCTTCCTGGCCTCGCAATGGCTCATGACTCTCGTGACCATGGTAATGAATCCAGTGATCAGTTTTACAATAGTAATGGAGTGCCCCGCCCACTCATCAATTTCCAATCAAGGTGATAATATAGTGCCATGCCCACTCATCACTTCCTATCAAGATGATGGTCTAGTGCCCCGCCCACTCATCACTTCCTATCAAGATGATGGTCTAGTGCCCCGCCCACTCATCACTTCCTATCAAGATGATGGTCTAGTGCCCCGCCCACTCATCACTTCCTATCAAGATGATGGTCTAGTGCCCCGCCCACTCATCACTTCCTATCAAGATGATGGTCTAGTGCCCCGCCCACTCATCACTTCCTATCAAGATGATGGTCTAGTGCCCCGCCCACTCATCACTTCCTATCGAGATGATGGTATAGTGCCCCGCCCATTTGTGAGGTTTTCAATTATTCATATGAAAGGATGTTCTTGCCATTGCCCTGCCCAACTTAATTCTCTTTGAATTGCTTCATTGTAGAGAATACAAAGTACACACCTCATTCAACCAACACTGGTTTATCTGAAAACCTCATTTATCCGACACTCTCCTGTGAATCACCACCACTAAGTTGAGTACTATCTAACCTGATTTATCCTACACCTGGTTCATCCAACACCTGGTTCATCTGACACATTTTATGAGAAACAGATGTGGTCGGATAAACGAGGGCCCGCTGCATTTGCAAAATGAAAGAAAATGATGAAGTTGGCCATCTTACCACTGCGCAAGGGCTGAACCATACTGCTTGTGGATGACGAACTTTAATGCTTACGAATAGTATAAAGCCCGTTCACAAAATGCACAAGTTTTTGATTGCGAAAATTTCCTGAAGTTCAGTGTCAATTTTACAGTAAATATGACGTAGTTGTGAAAGTTGTTAGACATTTTGTTGGATAGTGAAAAGTTTGTTGGACTATTGTTAAACACGTCTATGACATTTTATCAGTTGTAGTCAACAGCTCTCCACAAATTATTCAACTATGCAATATTTCACCCTTCACGGGCTTCTTCAGGTACAAATGCGTACATGTTTAAAACAATAGTCCAACAAACTTTTCACTTTACAGTGAATATGTTGTTTGCGTGTGGTTCACAATTTTGATATAATTTTTCATAAATTATATATCTGTACAGTTCAGCCTCTTTACAAAATCAATTCATACAGCATCACTCTCTCTACAACAACAACACACACTGAGAACAGTTTCACTGGTCTCTGTACAAAATGTACTGGTGACAACAACAACTAGCTTGGTTACAGCAGCACAAAGCAGTGGAACCAGTGGTGTTGTTGTAAAAGGTTTGGCTGTACTACCGTTTGGTTACAAGGTGTCTTTGTGTCTTGCTTCCTCCGTAGGAAAGTGACGCACAATGTGATCATTAGCAATGCTCTGCATCCGGAAGACGCTTCAGATCTACTGCGCAGCCCGTTCAACAAGCTTCTTGCTCTAAACGGTTAGTTCCTCTGTGAGGAGGTTGGCTGGACCTAACTGACGAAGTGGTGCTATTTGCATGTTCCAAATTTTACCTCTCGTACTCTGTTTCATTTGTCATCCCTCTCACCCCCTCCCTCACCAACCTCCCCCTCACCCCCTTTCACTCCCTTCCTCGCCAACCTCCCCCTCACCCCCTTTCACTCCCTCCCTAGCCAACCTCCCCCTCACCCCCTTTCACTCCCTCCCTTGCCAACCTCCCCCTCAACCCCTTTCACTCCCTTCCTCACCATCCTACCCCCTCTCACCACCTCCCTCACCAACCTCCCCCTCATCCCTTCTCACCCCTCCCTTATCATCCTTCCTTACCATCCTCCTCCCTCTCGCCCCCTCCATCACCATCTTCCCCCTCCCCCCTCCCTCTCTCATCCCCTCCCTCACCATCCTCCCCCTCTCACCCCTCCCTCACCATCCTCCCTTACTGTCCTCCCTGTCTCACCCACCTCTCACCATCCTCTCTCTCACCCCCTCCCTCACCATCCTCCTCCTCTCACCCCCTCCCTCACCATCCTCCCCCGCTTACCCCTCCCTCACTGTCCTCCCCACTCACTCACTCCATCACTATCCTCCCCCCTCTCACCCCCTCCCTCACCATCCTCCCTCCCTCACTCCGCACTCACTCCTCACTCTCACCTGTCTCCGCTGTCCACCACCCTCTATCGTTGCTACGATCTCTTCTACCCCAGGTTCCCCTCTGCCCACAGAGAGTCCTTCCATTGATGGAAAACGTTCAGTTGGTTCCTTCTCCTGGTCAGGAGTGCACCACGAGGACACACCTCTTTGGAAGGTGTGCATGTGTGTGTCTGCGTGTGTGTGTGTGTGTGTGTACGCGCGCGCGTGTGTGTGTGTGCACGCATGTGTGTATGTGTTTGCTTGAGTGTGTAGCGGTTGTTTGTGTGAGTTTTGTTGTGTAGGAACTGTATGTACGTATGTGCGTAGGTGGGTGGGCTAATGTGTGCATGACAGAGAGGAGGGAGGGACAGAGAGAGACGGGGGGGAGCTGGGTGTTTATGTGGTGGTGTTCTGGTTGTTTGTGTCGTTGTGTGTAGAACTGTATGTGTGGGAGGGGGTGCACTAATATGTGTGTGGACCTTAGGCATAGTTTATATTCATCTTCTTCCTCAGGTTTTTAAGATCTTGAACGACACATCAGACCATCCAGAGACCACCGAGAGCATTCGTCATGCCCTGAATATTGCCCTGGTGAGTTGTTGCATTGTCTGTTGTTTCGCGTTTGTCTACTGATCACCTGCAATTATTGGATCAGCTATGAGTTTTGGGGATTGAAGACAGTGAAATCTATGAGTAGAGGAAACTTTGTGGGAGCCTTTTTTGTCCTTTGTAAGGAGGTTATCCTCTTTGGGAGGTTCTAAATGTATTGGGAGAAAATATTCGGGACTTCAATCTGTGTCCTTTGTATAGAGGTAGTCCTTATCTCGGAGTGTCCACTGTATCATTAATTGTAATCGACTGAGATCAACTGATCGATTGCAGTGATCAGTGGTAATCGCCTGATCAATCCAATCTGGTTTGTTTTGACGTACGGATCACTTTAGTGTGACAAACATTGACTGCGACAGTCAGTGGAGTGGGTTTGTATGGAAGTCAGCTTTGAATTTCATTTTGTAGTTCTCCCACAAATGTCTCCTACTTGGTGCTTGTGTTTTTGCAACTCTAACTATGGATATTTTGTAAATACATACGTACATAAAGTACTACTTCACCTGCTTGTACAGTACAGTTTGTAAAGAAGTTGATGGTAATTTCGTTTGGCTCTTAATCCTTAATCGTATAGTCCTTTTCGGTTGCGCTTATCTTGTAACCAGTAAAGTTTGTATTTTTATTTTCTTTTACATTTGTGTGTACTTGTGCAGAGTATCCTTCGCGCAACACCGGAGCTGTACATTACTCCTGAGACTACTGACAAAACAGACAACGCTTTGATTGGCTTGACTATAGTGAGTTGTTGTTTAGGTTGGTGTGTGTGTGTGTGCATGTGTATGTGTGTGTGTGTGTGTGTGTGTGTGTGTGTGTGTGTGTGTGTGTGTATGTGTGTATTCGCATTTGTATGCATGTACTGTATGTCCGTGCAAGTGCGCACACACACACACATGTGCACACACACACACACATGCATACACACACACACACACACACACACACACACACACACACACACACATACACACACACACACACACACGCGCGCGCGCGCGCGCCTGCTTTCCTTCTTGTATCATGTGTGTATACTCTTCCCTAACCAGAATCCTAGACGTTACTCAATGACACCAATGGGACCAATCGGTGAGTTTTAAATGCAAACATTGGTACACACACACACACACACACACACACACACACACACACACACACACACACACACACACACACACACACACACACACACACACACACACACACACACACACACACACACATGCACACAGATACACACACACACACACACACACACACACACACACACACACACACACACACACACACACACACACATCAGGCATGTAGAACTCATTATTTGTGTTTCTTCTGCTCTGCACAATGACTCCAGCCATGAACACTAAATCACAGTCAATTATTCACCATAAGCCACCTGCCAAAGTTAAAGCTGCTCTTGAGAAGGTGATGTCATGGGATTTTGACATCATCAATCTTGAACATCTCTGTCAGCATCAGTATGTTGTTGTTGTTGCGTTGTTGTTGACGATGTTGTGTTGTTGTTGTTATTGTTGTGTTTTCTCATATGTGTCCTGATTTCAGAGAGCTCGCTGTAGTTGTTGTTAATTTATTCATGTGTTGTTGTTGTTACTGTTATTTTTCATGTGTTATTGTTTTATCATGTTTGTTAATACTTAGTTGTGTATTTATTGTAAACTTCTTATCTATTTCTCTACTCTCTAGCACTCTTCTCTATGTGGGAATGGAAGTTTTTGATTATTTTGAAATTTGTAAATTCCTGAGAATTGATGAAAAGTGTCTCTCCCATTGGTTCCAGGTGTGTGTGTGTGTACATAAATACGTATGTGTTTGTATGTATGTATGTATGTATGTATGTGCGTGCATGCATCTGTGCGCACATACATCACTCTTTGCTCAAGCCTCCTCTTTTCCTTGCTGCTACAGTTAATGGAAAAGAACTATCGGAGAAGCAATACGTACCACAACTCCACACATGCTGCCGATGTCACGCAGTGTGCCTCCTACTTCCTCAAGAAACTACAAGAGAGAGGAGTGAGTGGAAAGAGTGTACAGGGAATTCTTGTTAATAATCCGCCCAACAGACCCCTTTATCCGCCATCAATTTTGTGCGTGAATTGATTGAAAAGGCTGCGTGTTGATTTGGATAATCCGCCAAACTTGTTAATCCGCCCAATTTTTTTCAGAACAAATTGTGGCCGATTAACGAGAACTCACAATACACAGTGGAACCTCTACAATCCGACACTCATTGGACAGCAAATTTGTATCAGATTACAGAGGTTGTCGGATTACAGAGTGACTCTTAGCATATCTGATACAGTGACTGTACCTCATAAGATGGTGGGATTGAAGAGAATGTCGGATTATAGAGGTTCACTGCAGTACAGTACAGATGTGTGGATCTTGTAGTGTTGTACTGTGTGTATGTGGC
>CAUJGJ010000376.1:807500-812500 GCA_963170055.1 Halisarca cf. caerulea
TGTCCCCACCTACTCCTCCCTCCCAATGGACTCCAAACTGACCGTAAGACGCACACTAGTAAAGGCTGCAGACATCTCCAACCCTGGAAGACCCCAGCACCTGTGTGAGGAATGGGCAAAGAGAATTTCCGAAGAGTACTTCCTTCAGGTATGCAAGTATGGTATTGGACTAAGCTGCTGTGTCTCCCGGCTAGAGGAACGTTTTCACTAATATACATACCTTTGTGGTGTAAAGGTCCTTTTTAAGGAACATAGGGTAGAGGTCCTTATGAAGGGCGGTAGAGTAGGGGTCCTTATGAAGGGCGGTAGAGTAGGGGTTCTTATGAAGGGAGGTAGTGTAGAGGTCCTTATAAAAGGAGGTAGTGTAGAGGTCCTTATAAAAGGAGGTAGTGTAGGGGTCCTTATGAAGGGAGGTGGTGTAGGGGTCCTTTAGAAGGGAGGTAGTGTGGAGGTCCTTATGAAGGGAGGTAGTGTGGAGGTCCTTATGAAGGGAGGTAGTGTAGAGGTCCTTATGAAGGGAGGTAGTGTAGAGGTCCTTATGAAAGGAGGTAGTGTGGGGGTCCTTATGAAGGGAGGTAGTGTAGAGGTCCTTATGAAGGGAGGTAGTGTGGAGGTCCTTATGAAGGGACGTAGTGTAGGGGTCCTTATGGATGGAGGTAGTGTAGAGCCCCTTATGGAGGGAGGTAGTGTAGAGGTCCTTATGAAGGGAGGTTGTGTGGGGGTCCTTATGAAGGGAGGTAGTGTAGGGGTCCTTATGAAGGGAGGTAGTGTAGGGGTCCTTATGAAGGGAGGTAGTGTAGAGCCCCTTATGGAGGGAGGTAGTGTAGGGGTCCTTATGAAGGGAGGTAGTGTAGAGGTCCTTATGAAGGGAGGTAGGATAGGGGTCCTTATGAAGGGAGGTAGTGTAGGGGTCCTTATGGAGGGAGGTAGTGTAGGGGTCCTTATGAAGGGAGGTAGTGTAGGGGTCCTTATGAAGGGAGGTAGTGTAGGGGTCCTTATGAAGGGAGGTAGTGTAGAGCCCCTTATGGAGGGAGGTAGTGTAGGGGTCCTTATGAAGGGAGGTAGTGTAGAGGTCCTTATGAAGGGAGGTAGGGTAGGGGTCCTTATGAAGGGAGGTAGTGTAGGGGTCCTTATGGAGGGAGGTAGTGTAGGGGTCCTTATGGAGGGAGGTAGTGTAGAGGTCCTTATGGAGGGAGGTAGTGTAGGGGTCCTTATGAAGGGAGGTAGTGTAGGGGTTCTTATGAAGGAGGTAGTGTAGGGGTCCTTATGGAGGGAGGTAGAGTAGGGGTTCTTATGAAGGAGGTAGTGTAGGGGTCCTTATGGAGGGAGGTAGTGTAGAGCCCCTTATGAAGGGGGGTAGTGTAGGGGTCCTTATGAAGGAGGTAGTGTAGGGGTTCTTATGAAGGAGGTAGTGTAGGCCGGGGTCCTTATGGAGGGAGGTAGTGTAGGGGTCCTTATGAAGGGATCTCCACACCTTAAGAGCTTGCTGTGCCTTGTTTTATGACCCGTAACTGTTGTGTTGATTGACAGTAGGTTTGTATGCTCCTCATTTGTAAGGGGCAGACCTGCCAAACTGTAAAAACCTCTTCTCTTGTGAAATGTTCATTCATTAGGTTCTGTGTACATAGTTATTCACTCTTCAGGGCCTAGTCGTCAATGATCAGATGCTGTGTGTGTGTGTGTGTGTGTGTGTGTGTGTGTGTGTGTGTGTGTGTGTGTGTGTGTGTGTGTGTTATCTTTTTGGTTGTTTGTTGTTGGTGTAGACTGAAGAAGAAAAGAAGAAAGGATATCCTGTTGTGCTACCTTTCTTTGATCGCACAACTTGCAACCTTCCTAAAACTCAAGTGAGCCTTGTGTGTGTGTGTGTGTGTGTGTATGTGTGTGTGTGTGTGTGCGTGGATGCGTGGATGCTTGTGTATACATGTGTGTGAGAGTTATCGTTCTGTGTATCAAAACTCTGTAATGCATGAATGATTCTGTACTTTTACATGACATTGTGTTCTTTGTGTCCGTGTACTGTATTTGTGTGAGCACACATGTTCCTCTTGTCTCCACTCATAGATTGTGTTTGTCGATTTCTTCATTTCGGAGTTATTCCAAACATGGAACAGTGAGTTGACTGCAGTGAACATGCACGCACATGCAGTGAAACCTCCCCAATCCAACACTTAACTGGGCTTGAAATATACGTATGTCGGATTGGGAGGTTGTCAGATTACAGAGTGACTGTTAGCATACTTAAACGTGGTGACTGTACCTCATAAGATGGTCGGATTAGAGAGAATGTCGGATTATAGAGGTGTCAGATTACAGAGGTGTTGGAGTACAGAGGTGTCACTGTACACATATATGTGCAGTACATATTAGTCTAGCTCTAGGACACTTTAGGACACCCTCTTTTGTCCTTTGTAAGGAGGTTGGCCTCTTTGTGAGGTTCAAATTGTATTGGAACTATAGGAAGAAAATATTTGTGGCCTCAAGCTGTGTCCTTTGTAGAGAAGCTGTCCTTATTTCAGAGTGTCCACTATTGGAGATTCCACTGTTCAGATACTTACATAAATCAACAGTAGCATTCTAGTCTCCAACACTCTGTGGACAGCATACTGTATGTACCATGTATTAAATGTGAGAGTTGTCAGATTATCAAGTGGTTTTTAGTAAGGCCCATTATGGTGGCTGTTCCTCAAGAAATGGAGAATGTTGGACTATAGAGGTGTCAGATTACGTACTGAGCTTCCGCTGTATTTTTGTATACCGTAGAGTGGGAAATTTTCGCAAATCGCAGTAAAATGTAATTTTTGCAAGTTTTATTTTTGCCATGTGAAGATTTTTATTTATGTTTTTTGACATTTCCAAGTTGTTTGCATCTATTTCTGGACTGTTTCATATTTGGATTGTGCTTTCGCTGAGTTCAACGGTCCATTCCTTAGAGAATCTTGCTATAGCACGCTGTTTTCGCAACTTTAGGGCATATTTGGCGAAATTTCTGCAGTTACTGTACAATTTGCGAAGATAGCAAAAATATTACCTCGCGAAAATTTCCCGCTCTACAGTAGTGTGTGTGTGTGTGTGTGTGTGTGTGTGTGTGTGTGTGTTTGTGCATGTGTGTTTTTGAGGTACGTAGCTTTACATATTCTCTGTGCTGTGCTGTAGAATTCCTGCCTGTGGCGGCCGTGATGGTCCATATTTCATCAAACTATGAGGTTTGGAAGAGGGAGGCAGAGAAGATAGAGAGAGCTACAGACTAACGTGAGCAAAATGCATCATTTTGACCAGTGTACGTCCGGGCAGATCAAATGCTGAACACTGCTCAGTGAAACCTCTATGATCTAATATGCTGTGGGAGGCAAGAGTGTCAGAATACAGAGGTTGACATCTTTCTGGCAGACATTGCTTGTGATGCTGAATTTTGCATTTGCATGGCAGTTTTGTTGTATTCGCAAGTAACAGACGCATGTATTCAAGTGCTTATATGCAGTTCTGTACGGACACTCACTGAGATTGTTCTCCCACCATAGGTTCCTAAGGTCTTTATACAAATACAAACAAACGGAACGTATACAGTAAGACATCTGTGTAGTGGTGTGTGTGTGCATAGTGAATGTGCTAGTATCTAGTGTGTGTGTGTGTGTGTGTGTGTGTGTGTGTGTGTGTGTGTGTGTCTGTGTGTGTGTGCATGTGTGTGTACATGTGTCTGTCTGTGGGTGTGTATGTACATGTGTGTGTGTGTGTGTGTGTGTGTGTGTGTGTGTGTGTGTGTGTGTGTGTGTGTACATGTGTCTGTCTGTGGGTGTGTATGTACATGTGTGTGTGTGTGTGTGTGTGTGTGTGTGTGTGTGTGTGTGTGTGTGTGTGTGTACATGTGTCTGTCTGTGGGTGTGTATGTACATGTGTGTGTGTGTGTGTGTGTGTGTGTTATACAGTAAAATCTTATTAACGAGAATCTTGATTTTCCAGCAAATTAATTAAAGATTTAATTAATTATAAGTACATGCATGTGTACATGTGTGTCCCCTGGGTTTGTGTGTAAAATCTGCTTTGAAATTTGAACATGAGTTCATCATACAAATCTAGTACATGCTTAAGTACATAATTTCCATATATATATACATACATACTTTAGATAAAGAGTGCATGGGGTTTGTGCATTTGATTTCCATTCCAAAATCACCGTTTCTATTTCCATTTCCGCAGACTTTGCAGTGAATTTGTAGCTGTTGAAGTTTCTGAAGTTTGCAGTCTTATTTAATGTACATTGTAATCATTGACCCTAACTGCTTGCAGTATTATTACATACTAATAACGTAGTTACTACAGACGTTATATTATTCTTTACACCATCATTACCATATTGTTACTAATATTATTGTAATTTATTCCACTCTACTCACAACTCAACATGCATTCAGATCTTTTAGCATATTTCAATACTCGTCACAAACGTTTTATCTTTTGTAAAAGCATTACTGTGATATTGTGTTGATGGTTGTAAGTACGTATGTATTGTTGCTATTCTGTTCTCACTATCGAGGCTGGCCATGTACGCATCAGTTATAGCAAATACAATACAATAGGCAATAGGGAATACATTATGTGTGTGACGTAATATACCATATGCGCCTTAATTTTCGTGGGGTTTAATATTCACGGTATTTGCAGATTGGATGATCTGCGAATTATAAACCTGTGAAAATTTAGATCAGTGTCTTGTACACACAATGGTATATAAAACACGGCTGTCTGTGAATATGAAAACACTAAAATCCAAGATATCTGCAAAAATTACAGCATAATATGCACTGTATGTACGTATTGGTATTTAAGCATGCAAGCATGGCTGGATGCGCGCACAACAGCATCCTAAACAAACAGTCAGACCTCATGCACTTCTCCAGCCGCACAAGTCCGTTCTGAGACTGGATGAAATTGCAGATAATTTAAAGAAAGGAAACTGGATATATGAGCGAGCAGTAGTATAGTGTACAGTAGGATTATTGCAG
>CAUJGJ010000376.1:815000-832500 GCA_963170055.1 Halisarca cf. caerulea
GGGATGCAGCCTAGCTGCTAGCCCCTCCTTTTACCCTTTGTGTGGGCAAGGGATGCAGCCTAGCTGCTAGCCCCTCCTTTTACCCTTTGTGTGGGCGAGGGATACAGCCTAGCTGCTAGCCCCTACTTTTACCCTTTGTGTGGGCGATGGATGCAGCCTAGCTGCTGGCCCCTACTTTTACCCTTTGTGTGGGCGATGGATACAGCCTAGCTGCTAGCCCCTACTTTTACCCTTTGTGTGGGCGAGGGATTAAGCCTAGCTGCTAGCCCCTGCTTTTACCCTTTGTGTGGGCGAGGGATTAAGCCTAGCTGCTAGCCCCTACTTTTACCCTTTGTGTGGGCGAGGGATTAAGCCTAGCTGCTAGCCCCTGCTTTTACCCTTTGTGTGGGCGAGGGATGCAGCCTAGCTGCTAGCCCCTACTTTTACTCTTTGTGTGAGCGAGGGATGCAGCCTAGCTGCTAGCCCCTACTTTTACCCTTTGTGTGGGCGAGGGATGCAGCCTAGCTGCTAGCCCCTGCTTTTACCCTTTGTGTGGGTGAGGGATTAAGCCTAGCTGCTAGCCCCTGCTTTTACCCTTTGTGTGGGCGAGGGATGCAGCCTAGCTGCTAGCCCCTACTTTTACCCTTTGTGTGGTTAAAGGACACCTCCAAATTCAGCCACCTACTTTAACAGGACACCTCCATAAACAGGACAGTTAGCGGTGGTCCCAATGGTGTCCTTAGTATAGTGAGTTCATTGTACACCCAAATAACTTGGACATAGAACACCAACCAGACGAAAGGGGAAAGGAGAGGGATAGGATACAAATACCTTTTACCACTGCTCCTATTGTAACACAAACACCCATCTCACTCACCTAGCTTTCCGAGCGTAGTAGCAGTAGCAGCATATACAGGCCACCATGATACACAGTGCAATGAACAGGAACAACACAACGACAATGACGGCAATGAGAGTGGGAGAGAGTGTAGACTCTTCTGTGGGCGGGGGTGGAGTTGGAACTTCAATGATTCTACTCCCCAGGAAGCAGAGAGGTTGGGTGAGTTTCGGGAATGATATGAGGTTTGAGTGAAGCTTTGCTCCCTCCACAAAACTTTTGGTGGCGGCTTGTGCAACGGCTGCTGTAGTGATGTCTGGGCTGGTCCAATTCTGGTAGAATTCCCCAACGATCAGAAATACTTGGAGCTCCGACAAAACACTACATTTGGACAGTATGCGTTAACAAGGTGTGATGATTTCAATCAATACAACAATCATACAAACACATGTACACACAGACACCAACATACATACATTCACTGATCCACAAATACACACATAAAACACCCACACACACATCCACACCCACCTACACACACACACACA
The DNA here is from genome assembly GCA_963170055.1 of Halisarca cf. caerulea. NCBI lineage: Eukaryota > Metazoa > Porifera > Demospongiae > Chondrillida > Halisarcidae > Halisarca > Halisarca cf. caerulea. The sequence goes on from CAUJGJ010000376.1 coordinate 816,366, forward strand.
CACACACACACACACACACACACACACACACACACACACACACACTCACCCTTCCACCTCGGACTTGGTAGTGCTGTGAATGAACACAGATCCAGCCAGGCCGTTCTGGTTAAAATGCTCTTCCAGAACTCTCCTAGCATTCTCCTTGTTATCCGCGTCCATCCAGTACACCTCCTCATTGCAGCTCTCCACAATCACAATGTGTGAGGTGTTGTAAATATTTACTACTACTGAAGCAGTCGAGGAGCCTGGATCGGGGGAATTTGTGTCCTCGGCTACAACTTCAAAGTAGTACTTGTGAGGCCAATCAAGAGGAATTGTCTCTACAACGGAAATGGCTCCACTATCACGGGAAACAGCAAATGGTGCACTGTTACTCCCAGAATCTTGTTTCTTGTATGTCACAGTTTGACCGTCCTTGTCAGTAGCACTGACACTGAGTACGAATGCAGGTGGTTGTTCTCCCATCAGTACTTGGGCAGTGTAGACATCTGACATGAATGTGGGCTCTGTATTTATGACCAGCAAAGTGAATGTGAGAGAGATGAGGGTTGAAGAAGCCCCACGATCAGAAGCTGTCACAGTTACCTCCAGGTTGGTGTACTCCTCCACTATGACATCATTTGCTACTATTCTTGCAATGTAAGGGACATTCCCACCAGCTGCACGTTTGCGCTTTGATTTGTCAACTCGGAACAGCTGGTGAGGGTTGTTCACAGAGACAGCAAAGTCAATCTCACCATTGGCTCCAAGGTCTGCATCCGTTGCTGTGAGTGAGACGAGGGGGGTGCCTGGTTGTGAGCCGGGGAGGATTGACGCAGACGTAACTGGATTGAGGAACACGGGGAAATTGTCATTGATGTCCATCACGTCAATGGTCACAACTGCTTCGGCTGACATTGTTGGATTGCCCGCGTCCACAGCTCGCACCAGTAGCTGGTGCTCACCGACACTTTCACGGTCCAAGATTCCCAGCAGGGAGAGGTTACCAGAGGAAGAATCCAATCTGAAAAGTACGGTACTGAGTACGTCTGAGGGGTCCTCAACAAAGTAGTAGGTTACAAATCCGTTCAGTAGAATATCGTCATCACTGGTGCTGAGCTGTGCAATGAAAAGGGGACTGGAATCGCTCCTGGGACCTTCCGCCACACTGAACATGAACCTGTCCTGCTCAAACACAGGTGGATTATCGTTGACATCTTGAACTGTAATTCTCAAGAGAATGGTGACGTTCAGACCACTTGCATCTACAAGATCAATGAAGAGACGGTACTCGGGAAGGTACTCTCTATCAAGAGGACTAACATTCACAACACTTCGATATGAGCTCAGAGATGTCCGGAGATCAAACGCATCGTCAACATTTCCGTCAATGATGGTGTATTGAGTGGAGTCTGGTGCGTTGATTCCTCGCTCTCTCACCTTCTGTGTGAGATTGTAAGAGAAGGGCTCGCCCTCCAAAACAACAGCTTCAAGTAGTGTGACGGTACGCACAACAATCTGTACACAGGTTTCACCAATATGGTCACCATCGGAGACCAGCACAGTGAAGTAGTACAAATCTCTCAGATTGGTTTCAGGCAGGGATTGAATGAGTCTAAGCTCCTGAGTTGAATCTTCAACGTCAAAAAGTGTCCTTACTTCTGGAATAGGAGGCAAACTGGAATCTGGACAAGGAGTAGAAGTGACAGAGAATGTCAGTGGAAGAAGATTGTCCTCATCGGTAGCTGCCAGTTTCACCAGTACAGTACCCACTGGATCAGAGTTTGTCATGTAGGTAAGATACTGAGTGCTGTTGAATCGGGGAACATTGTCATTGATGTTTCTCACTGTCACGTTTATGAAAATGGAGGACGAATACTGAGGGTCTCCTAAATCGTGGGCTACAACCTGCAACAAGAGTCTGCTGTACAATTCGTGGTCGATTGGCTCTACAACGGAAATCTCTCCAGTGTTGTGATTGATGACAAAGAACTCACTGTCTGTTGCAAACTCATACACAACAACTCCTCCCAAGCCAGTGTCCACATCATCTGCATGTACATGTGTCACGTTATCTTGCCTACTCTCCTCATCTACAACGATACCAAAGTTGCTCTGTACAAAAACAGGTGGGTTATCGTTCACGTCCACAATTTCCACAATGAGAGAACAGAACGCTGTGTAGTTGCCATCATATGCACGAATCACGAGACCATATTCTGTTCGACTCTCGTAGTCTACATTTCTCCGCAGCACGACATTACCGGTTGATTCCTCCACAGAGAAAAACTGGCTTATTTCCATAGTTGAAATGAGCGAGAATGTTGGGGTCATTTGAGTTCCGAATCGCAGAGCATTTCTGAACATGCTGCCATTTGCAACACTGTAGCCAATCTCGCTGTCTTCTTGTGTGTCGACTGAGAACACAGCTGGAATGAATCTCAGAGACACAGTGTCATTTACAACAATGTTTAGTATGACTTGAACCCTGACAGAGAGACTGGGAGATCCCTGGTCGCTCACTAGGACTGCAAGATCAAGCACACCTGGGTGTACGGTGCCCGTGAGTGTCACTGCTCCGCGTGTTGTGTCCCACACAAAGTCAATACCTCCCGAAATACTACGGCTCTCGATAGTGTAGGTGAGATTGCCGTTGTGACCTGCATCAATGTCCTGACACTCAAGGGCAGAGAGAACAAAGTTGTCATACTGCCCGTCGTACAGAAGGTGGACGTAGGTCTCGTTGGTGCAAGTTGGTGTGTTGTCGTTGATATCTGTGATCTTTACAGTCACATTGACAGTTGAGGTCCGTGAGCCTGCAATGGTGTCTCCATCGTCTGCCCTCACTACCAGATGGAATTCCGGGTCTGTTTCGCGATCGACGAAGGACACAAGGAAGAGTTCACCAGTTACACTGTCAAGTGAGAAAATGGGCAGATCTGGATCCCTCTCAACAATGGTGTACTTGATTTGAGCATTCTGACGGTTATCTGGATCAGTGGCCAGTATACGTCCAACGGACACAGGCGAGCCCACATTCGTATTCTCCGAGACATTGAAGATGTACATGCTGTTTTCAAACTGGGGTGGGTATGCATTGATGGCCACAACAGTCACAATGACATCGATGGTGGCGGACTGAGCCACACCTGCTAGTGGAGAAGGGCGGTCGGTACACACAACAGTGATGGAATGAGAAGGCGCAATTTCATAATCCAAAGGACGACTGAGAATTAAGTCTCCGCTGTTTGCGTCGATTGTGAATTGGTTGTGTACGTCACCTTCAATAGAAAACTGAACCAGGAAACCATCGCCATCTTCACATGTGTACTTTGCGAGAGATTCTGTAGAATCTTGCTCCTGAACAGAGAATGCATTTGATCCATCAATATCTGGTGAAACATCATTAATGTTGGTGAGATTCACAAACAGGTAGTCTTCTGCTTGCAGTGTGTTCACAGGTGACCTGTCATACACTCTGAACAGTAGGTTGTAGCTGGGCTCAAGTTCGTAGTCAACTTTATCAACAAGAGTGAGTTCCCCAGTGTTTGGGTTTAGAGTGAAAACAGAGCCGACATTTCCACTGACAATCTCGTAAGTCAGTCTGCTTGGTGTCTCCACATCTGTAGCACGAACTGTGAATACCCTCACAGGTGGGTCATCCAATTCGCCTACTGTCACTGATCTGGGTAGGTTGGTGAACACAGGTGGATTCAAGTTCATGGGGATGATGGTCACACGCAATGACACGCTTGTGGACATAGATGGATCCCCTCCATCGCTACACCTGACAGTCAACTCCTGGTCGGATGTTATGGGGAAAGTGTCAGTGAAAACTCGGGCAACTGAAGTTCCGGTAATGCTGGAAACTGACAATAAAACAAAGTTTGCATGGTCGCCAGTTTCAACCAGGGAAATGTTCAGATTAGCATTAGAACCAATGTCTCCGTCACGGCATGTCACATCCCCAACTGGTGTGGCTAGACTGGCCTCTTCGGAAAGCACAAAACTGTAGGACCGCTCTGAGAAGTAAGGTTGTTCATTGACGTCCGATACAGTAATGCTAGCCTCGGCAAACCCAGTCTGAGGTGTGGGGAGACCGAAATCGGTGGCCACCAGTTCCAATGTGTAGGAGCTGCGTGTGGTCGCATTGAGATGTTTGCCCACAGCCAAATTTCTACTGCTTTTGATCACAGCAAAATCAGAAGATCCCACCTCACTGCTAATCCTGACAGAAAACTGCCCATCTTTTCCAGCATCATTGTCTGTAATGTTCAGTGACAGGAAAGACTCATCCAATGCAGCAGTCTCAGAAATCTCTCTTGCGTACACTGACGGATCAAAAACTGGTGGATATTCATTCACAGGCTCCACAACCACGCTCACAAACCCAGACACTGTTCTTGGATCTGCCCCTTGATCGCTACACGTTAACGAGATGTTGTACAGGGACATACCCATGTCGTAGTCCACACTACCAACAAGAGAAAGCACACCTTCCGGTGTTACAGCAAACAAACCTGCAAATGTGTCGTCGGTTAACGATACAACAGTTTCTCCATTACTTCCTTCATCGTCATCATCACAGAAAATAGTGGTAAGGGCACTTGGGGGCTGGACTGTTTCTCTGACAGAAACATCTTCAGGGATGGTCATTTGCGGTGTGTTGTCGTTCACGTCTTGTACGCTGACCACAACAACAGCAAGAGAAGAATAGCCATTGGCAGTAGCACTCACAATGACGTTGTGAACCTTTTGTACACTGACATCCAAAGATCCGTTCACAAACAGCCTTCCAGTGCTGGATTCAATGGTAAAACGACTGTCTCCATCATGAATCCGGTAGCTGACTGTCCCGGAAGTCTGACTTGTAGCAATAACAGTAGTAATAAACCTGTTTGTGTGTGAACCCTCTGGTACATCCACCTCGTAGCGGTTTGATGGTTGGAATCGTGGAATAAGGTCTCTTGTCTCGTACACAGTCACGGCCACCACTGCTTGGGGTATGGCAGCACGACCACGTGGATCGACGCAGCTCAACTTCACAGTGTGAAGATCAGGAGAAGCAAAACTTTGCCTGACAATGAGCATATTGTCCTGCCGTAGTTCAAAGTTCCCATTACTAGTGTCTGAGGCGATGGATATGGTGGTACCTTCGCTTGGGACAGTGTCCTGATCCGTACACTCAAACCGTTGAATGTTTGAAGGGACGGAAGTGTTTATTTGTAGTTCAACCACAGCAGCTGTGGGGAACAGAACAGGGTTGTTGTCGTTAATGTCGCTCAGTGTGATGACTACATCTGCAGTGCCTGTTAGTCCACCATTGTCTTCAGCAATGACAATCAACCTGTGCTCACTTTGTGCTTCAAAGTCCAGAGATCGGCTAACTGTGATCTCTCCTGTCAATGAGTTCACTTGAAAACTGGAATACAGGCCGTTGTCAGCGAGGCGGTAGGAGACTGAGCCGTCAATTCCATTGTCGCTATCAACAGCTGAAACAAATCCAACTGATTCCCCAAATGCAGTGTTTTCAAGCAGACCATCAAAATTGTAGCTGTCGCTTACAAACACAGGAGCATGTTCGTTGACTGGAAGGACTCGAATAACCACAGTTGCAGTGGACGATTGAGGTGGACTTCCACTGTCTTGGCATCTTATCATGATTGTGTGTTCAACAGACCTCTCATAGTCTAGACGCCCATTAACAAACACAACTCCTTCACTGTTGACATCAAACAGTGTACTTACAGAAATGACGTTGTAGGAAACCACAGCGTTCTCTGCAGCATCACTGTCTTCACAGGTCACCGTTTTTACAGTTGTAGGTGTGATGGCTGTTTCCTCAACTGACCCACGATAGTAGTTACCAGGGGTGAAGGTGGGGGCGTTGTCGTTAACGTCCAGCACTGTAATGCGAACAGTGACGTTCATCGACGACAGAGCATTTGTGCCAACATTGCTGGCGGACACAATGATGTAGTATTGGGATTTCTGCACAGCGTTCAATCGATTAAGAGTAAAGATTGTTCCAGAATGTGCTTCGATGCCAAAGGTATCCATTCCGTCTCCTCCGACAATTGAGTAGGATACATCAATGGTTGGGTTAGCTGGAGAAGCTTTCACTTGATAGAAATCTCCCAAGATGGGATGATCCTCGTTGATGGTGGTGGAATAGGACGTCTGGTTGAACTGTGGAGCACCAATGTCGACGGGTGACACAATGATGATGGCTTGCGATGTTGAGGAAAGTGCAGGACGACCTCGATCTGTGCACACGACATCTAAAACATAAACGTCTTCTGATTCTATTTCTTCTCTGAGAACAATGGTGTTACCGTCAATTGCAAACTTCTGTGATTCTGGTCGGATGGAATAGTCCACAATCATATTGTTCCCACTGTCAGCATCTGAACATGACACGTTGAGCACTTGTTCTAGGAGTCCGTGATCGGTGAGGATGGCTGCATTGTAGACGTCTTCGCTGAATACCGGAGCATTGTCGTTGACGTCTTGCACTGTTACGCTCACAGTTGTGGTTCCAGTGTTGCGCTTGGAGTTGGGGGCTGTAGTTCCTCCGTCAACTGCAATGACAGTGATGCTGTAATTCTGAAGGGTCTCGTAGTCCAGAGTCGAGAGGAGACGAAGTTCCCCAGTCGTGGAATTCACAAAGAACTTGTTTCCAGTGTTTCCACTCTGGATACGATACTCAATCTCACCAAAACTTCCAATATCCGAATCTCTCGCAACAACAGTGGTAGCCACGTCCGAAATATTGTGATCCTCTGGCAGAAGAACATTGTATGTGCTCAGGTCAAATGCTGGTGTGTACTTGTTCTCAAAGATGACACGAATGTTCACAATGCCGTTTGCAACCTGCTCAGGTGTCTCAAAGTTGTAGCAGTAGACCGGGAGCACATACGCGGGAGTCTCATCAAGCTGGCGCAGGAGCCTCAGGTTACCAACGTCATCCGTGCTAAACGTTGTGCTGGCTGGTACGAATGTGAAGTTGAATCGGTCTCCTCTGCGAACTGTGTCGTTAGTACACCTGAGGTTTCCAAATGGTTCGCCTACGGGATGTCCTGTTGTTACATTGATGGTAGTTCCATAGATACCACTGCCACTTAGTTCTGGCTCGTGGTCATTGATGTTCACAACAGAGATGTTTACAGTGGTGGTAGCAGTAAGAACATTGGCTCCATTGTAGCTCCCACCGTCTTGCACTCGAACTGTGAACATGAACATTCTGTCCTGTTCGTAGTCCATGGGTGCAATGACACGAACAAGTCCAGTTTCAAAATCAACATGGAAGTCAGAATTGCTTTCTGTGATATCGAATCTGAAATTCTCCACAGAGCTGTCCTCATCTGTTACAGTTAGCTGACCAATCACAGAAAGAATCTCGATTGTCTCATCAATGGTGAAATGATACACATCACAATCGAACATTGGAGGAGCTTGATTCTCCCGGTAAACCTCAACCACCACGTCAACTTCGGAAGATAGAGAAGGTGTCCCTGTATCAGACACAACCACAGTGAAGAAGTAAGAGGTGGAAGGGGTTAGTTCTCCACTGGTGAGGATCTCCCCTGTACTGGAGATCACGTTGAAGGGATGGTCTAGTGTGTCTGGACTCAAAGAAAATATCAGCTGCCTGTTGATCAGAAGTCTGTCATTATCTTGACACATGAGTGTGCCTATAACAGTATTGGATTCCGTTCCTGACAGGATAGGCACAGTGAGGTAACTGGGATCGCAAAATGGGGCATTGTCGTTTACATCAGTAACTGATACAGTAACATTCACTGAAGTACTTCGCGGATCAAATGGGTCTCCATCAGTACCCACCACTTCAATGTAGAGTTCGGGTCTTGTTTCAGTGTCCAGTGAGTCAGCAAGCAGCAGCTCACCCGTGGCCTGGTTGATACTGAACTCACCAGCATCACGGCCAGATAGAGAGTACGTAACTTCCCCTTGCAGTCCCCTATCACTGTCCTCTGCTGTGAATGTGTACAGACTGCTACCCAAGGCAGCATCCTCTGTGACGTTGAGGGAATATGAGGGTAATGCGAACTGTGGGCTGTGGTCATTCGTAAACAGAGTAGCAATAGTGATGTTGACAGTAGTGGATTTCTCCCCATCGCTCACACTCACACTAAACCTATAGTAGACCTCAGCTAAGAGATGAGGTGTGTTTCCATTGTATTCAATAGTGCTGTCAACAAGAGAAAATGGTTGAGTTGACCCTTCAGTGTATTGACCCTGTGTGTAGCTCAGTATATCATATTTGTCATCATCAGTGCAGTTCAGAGTAACAAGTACAGCATTGCGAGGGGTAGTGCTCTGAAAATACCCAATGTAGAAAGGCTGTGTGCATTGAGGTGTGTGCTCGTTTTCATCCAGTACTGATATAGTAACTTGTGCAGTAGCAGACATTCTGTTGGAGCTGTCTGAAAGTCCGTCCATCACAATAACGTCCAGCATGTGTTGTGTCTGTGTTTCGTGATCGAGCATCCGTAGGAGTTTGAGTTGTCCCATGTTGGGATCAATGGTGAAGATACCACTCTCTTCGCTAGTTGTATTGAGTGAGTAGGTTAGTCTACCGTATGCCCCCTCATCTGCGTCAATGGCACTGAAAGTAAAGATAACACTGGTCAGATTGAACAATTCAGACACAGACAAAGCGCCACTCGGAACAGTGACAAACTGAGGAGGGAACATGTTTTGTTCTTGTACTGTGACGGCCACTTCTGTTACACTGCTCAGGATGGGATAACCGTTGTCAGAACACTCCACAAGAAGGACATAGTTGTCAAAGTCTCGCTGGTAGAGATCCCCACCCACCAACACTTCTCCAGTTGTGGAGTTGACAGCAAAGAGTCCCTTCACATCGTTGACAAGAGTGTACTGAATCACAGTGTTTGGGTTCTGATCTCCATCCGTACAGCTTACAGTCCCAATGATGGTGTTGTTTGGTTCAGCTGAAGCATTTACAGCGAACGAGTAGGCAACATCTGAGGGGAAAACTGGAGCCACATCGTTGACATTAGTCAAATACACAGAAACCTGTCCCACATAAGTACGTCTGGTGGAAATGTCCGTACTGTCTGCTCTGTCGTATGCCTCAATTTGGAGCAGGAACATCTGCTGTCCAACATCAAAATCAAATGGTCCCACCATTGTAAGTTCTCCTGTGTCCGCTATGTTGAAGAGCCTGTTTGGCATGCTGAAACGGAACTTTACAACACCATCCTCACCCGCATCATTGTCCTCGGCGACCAGAGTGGTGATCCTGTAACCAGAGTACACATTCTCGGGAACGTCAAATCTACCCGAGACTTCAAACATGGGAGGGTATTCATTCACTGGTAACACATTCACGGACATAGTTGTGGTGGTTTGCAGCCTGCTATCCGAACACTGTACGGTCAGCGTAAATGTGCGCACACCTTGATCGTAGTCTAATACTTCGCCAGTGTTGATGCACACACTTCCAGTTATACTGACAACCTCACCGACTACTGTCTTAGGTCCAGTTACAATGTTGAACACGTTACCAGTGTTACCGCTGATGATGGTCATCGATAGAGGATCGTTCAGATCCATGTCAGTACAGGATACAGAAGTGATACATTGAGGATCCGCGATCATCTCTTTGCGATCAACTGGATCAACAGGAGTGGGGAAGGAGGGACGGTTGTTGGCAGTGACTTTGATCTCAATTGTTGCTGAAGTGGAGAGAGCAGGTACACCCTTGTCTTCCACCACAAGTTGATACACGATAGTCACTGCGTTATTCCTGTCTCCAAGATCAAGTTGGTTGGCATCCACGGCCTTGATGCAAGAAGCATCATTGTCGATATCAAAGTACGTTACGTCTTCCTCCACAGCTGGGACCATTAAAAAGGTGAACATTCCATCGGGTGTGTTTGGGTTGTCTGCATCACTTGCACTGACTGTGTACAGACAGTCAGTGCGGTTGAGGTCCTCTGGGAGAAGAAGGAGGGAGTCTACCAGGTTGACAAACCGCGGTGCATTCACATTCGTGATGTTTGGTGAGATCAGTGCAACAGCAGTTGATGTTAGTGGAGGAGAGCCAAAATCCTCACAGATGATCTTTATTGTGTAGGAAGGGAGAAGGACTGTGTCCACTGTGATAAGCTGCCCATCTTGAAGGATGAAGTCACCCATGTCTCCACTGACGAGAGACATTGAAACATGACCACCTTCACCAGAGTCCCCATCAGTACAAGCAAAACTGGTTACAATAGTGTTATTGGGGGAATCCCGCTGCAAGTCGTTAACGACAACAACATCTGGAGCAATGATGGGAACGACATCATTGGCATCTATGACAGTGATGGTCACTGTTGCCGTAGATGCCATTTGAACAGAACCACTCGTGTCATCGGCTGGAACAATATCACTGGCAGACACTTCCAGCATGTACACACTCTGCTCCTCGTAGTCAAGAGCTCGGACGATCACAATAGCTCCAGAGGTGGATGATATGTCAAAGTTTCCTGCCTCGTTTCCACTGACAATGCTGTAGCGTACTGTTCCATATTTGACAAAGTCCTCATCTGTGGCTATCACTGTTGCTACGGTGAACGCACTTATCCCCTCCACCACCTGACCAGAGTACATTTCCTGAGTGAAACGAGGAGTGAATTCGTTGAAGGGATCCACGGACACTCTCACCGTGGCAGTGGCTGTCTGATTGCTGGAATCTCTGCAAATGGCCGCAAACTCGTACTCTGGTCTCGTTTCCAGATCGAGCTCGACGACAGTGGAGAGGATACCACTGACGGGGTCCACACTAAAGGCTGTCGTGTTGGCCAGGCTGTATTGCACGCTGTTCTCTGCATTCGCATCGTCATCAATGTCTGTACAATGAACAGTGATTCCCACAGTCTGTGGTGGTTCCAGAGCTTCTCTGACTTTGTCCACATAAATGCTGCTGTCAAATGTTGGGGGTCCATCATTAACATCTGTGATCGAAACAACCACGGCCACACGCCGTGATCCGCTTGTTGTAGATGTTGCTTCAACAAAGAATGAGAATGATCTGTCTGCTTCTTGCTCATAGTCAAGATCCCTGAGAAGGGTCAGTCTACCTGTTGTAATTTCAATATTGAAAACACTTGCAGGAGCACTCACTAGAGAATAAGTGAACTCATTTGTCCCATTATCATAGGCAGTTATCGTACCAATCTCGGTATTCACATCTGCCTCCACTTCAGTGAGTTCAAATAGATATGCTTCTCTCACAAAGTTGATGCTTCCTGTCTGAGGCTCAACATTGACAATTACCAGTGCTGTGGACGATCTTGGGTCAGAACCACTGTCGCTGCAGACTACGTTGAGTATGTACAGTTGGGGGCTCAAATCACCAAATACCTTCAAAATTCCCAGGGGAATGGGAGACTCCATCTGAAAAGGTACACTTGGGTTGGCAAGCTCAATCCTTTGGGCGCTGTTACTGCCTGAGTCCAAATCTGTACAGTTGACAGTACCGACTGTTGTGGAAGTGCTGACGTCTTCTCTAACACTGAAAGTGTAGATGTTCTGGGAAAACATGGGTGTATTGTCATTTTCATCAGTGATATCAATCTCCAATGTAAAGTCCGTAGTCAATACTTCAAAGCTACCCGGTTCCCCATCGTCACTCGCCTCGATTTCAAGAGTGTGTGATGTTTGTTCCTCGTAGTCAAGTCTTTGCAAGAGGAATAGACTACCTGATTCCGAATTCAACATGAAAATCCCCTCCTCATTGCCACGGGTGATGTTGTAGCGAACTGTGCCATGTGGAAAGTCATCTGCATCTGTTGACACGATCCTGACCACCCTACTGCCTATTGTTAGACCCTCCATCACTGTCACTGTACTTGCACTGGTCACTGCAGGAGCATGTTCGTTCACAGGTAGCACTTCTACGTACACTTCCACTGAATCTGAAAATTCACCATCAGAGCAGGTAACAGTGAGTGTGTAGGCGCGGTTTGTCTCGTAATCTGGAGGTGATCCGGGCAAAAAGTAAATTTCACCTGATGACTCGCGAATACCGAAAATGTTGGGTGAGGTTTCTGTAGTGAGGGTGTAAGTGACCATACCGTAGCTGCCAATGTCACCATCGTCACAAACAATATACACATTATCAAGTCCTTCATACGACCCTTCAGTAAGCTGTAGGGAAACTGAGTCGTTCAGAGACACAGGCATGTTGTCATTTTCATTGATGACGTTAATCTGGACCTGGGATTCTTCAAAAACACTACTGTTTGTGGTTAGGGATGCACGGACAATGAAGGTGTGGACTCGGTCAGTCTCGTAATCCAGCTCCTTCTTCAATCTTACATTTCCCGCTCGTGATTCAATGAAGAAAAACTCACTACCATTGGGGATGCTGTAAGAGATGTCAAAATTGGACACAGTGCCAATCCTTGTGATCAAGCTGTTTTCTCTGCTATCCGGATCAAGAACTGGAAGGGACTCCCTCACAGTTGCACTGAGAGAATCAGCTATGAAGTCGATTTGAGGGGTACCCAAATACACAAACACAGAAACCTGAACAGTAGACGACAGACTTGGTGGACCCATGTCTGTGCACCTTGCTTCAAAAGAGTACAAACCGCTTGATCTTGGGAGAGTTCCCGATACTTCTATGACTCCAGTTGAGGTTAGATCCAGGAAGGCTGGCGAAGTTACCAGTTCAATGGTAACATTTCCCTCATCTTCGGTGTCAGAACAGACGAGGGTTACAACTTCCTCTCCAATGCTTGCAGAAGTCTCCACGCTACCTGTGTACAGACTGAGGCTGAATTCAGGATGATTATCGTTTTCATCCAACACATTCACAACTAGAATGGAAGAAGAAGATCTTACAGCTGTAGTGCTCATGTCTGTAGCCTCAAGTGTGAGTGTGTACGAGGACCTAGCCTCATAGTCCAATGCTGTTGCAATCTTGACCTCAAACTCATTAGAAGTGACAGCTTGCAGTTCAAAATCACTACTCCCGTCACCACTCAATGTTGCAGATATTTGCCCATCTCCCTGGGTAGCGCGATCATCATCAGTGATGGTGAGAAGAAACACTTGAGAGCCAACAGCTGCATTCTCAGAAACACTCATTTCCAGGAGTTCGTTCTGCAATATTGGTGTGTACTCGTTCACAGGGTCCACAACTACAATCACATTCACATTAGTTGACCTTGAAGGGTCACCCCTGTCAGAAACAGACACAGACACACTCAGCTCTTCGTAAAGCTCGTAATCAACAGGTGATATAATTGTAATGGTTCCAGTTGTGAGTCCAATATTAATGAATTGGGTGTGGGGACCTGACAAGGTGGTGTATGTTACGAGTCCACTCAGCCCACTGTCGTCATCACTGCAGTCAAAAACATTCTGGAAAATAGCAGTTGACAACTCCTCTTGTAGTCCTCTCACATAGAAGACATCATTGGTACAAACTGGGCTAAAATCATTGACCTCTGTTACAGTGATGTTGAGAAAACCAGTCGTGACGAAACCAGTATCAGAGGCCTCAATTTCAAGCATGAAGAAGCTACTATCAACTGCATCCAGTTTTCTGAGGAGTCTAATATTACCATTCTCCTCCACACTGAAGTATCCCTGCGGGTCACCAGACAACTCTCTATAGCTGACTTCCCCAAAGTAACCAACATCTGTGTCCACAGCTGTGGCGGTGAAAATGATGTCGTAAATAGTTGTGGATTCCGGGATTTCAATGGCGTCGGGAATGTTGGTGAAATTCGGAGCTATGGTATTGACGGCATTGATTTCAACTATCAATTGCAACACAGTGGACATCATCTCGGTACCATTGTCCGAAGCAGTGATTTGCAGAAACACTCTAGAGGGATTAGTAGTCATGAGTGAGTTCTTCACGGTGAGGCTTGAAGGGGGAGTAATACCAAAAAAGCCGTTTGAGAGAGTGTACGTGATTAAACCGTTTGGCCCAAAATCAGGATCCGTACAGCCAAGATCAGCAATAATGACGTGACCGATGGAAGCATCTATGTTGACAGAGTGCATGCTTCCCTGCAGTGCAGAACAGTCGGGACGGTTGTCGTTAACATCTTGAATGTAGACAATTGCATTGGTGATGATGGTGTTCAGACCGTCCGTGACTTCCATTGAAAACCTGTGGCTCTGCATTTGTTCTGCATCCAACTCACCTTTGACACGCAGTTCACAGTTTGGGTGGTTGGATACAACATAAAATAGGTCATCATCGAGGGTACAAGTAAAACCGCTTTCTCTGAAATTACCAGTAGTGATGTTTGAAACAAAATTATTTATTTGCAAGTCTTCACGGACAGTAAGTTCAATGGATCCGTTGGTAGAGATGTTTATAGTTGGGTTCACGGGGACTTCAATGATGTTGATGTACAAGAAACCAGTCGCCTCCTTTGAGGGATCTCCGTGGTCTGTACACTTGATTCCTATTGTGAAGGTAAGCGTGCTAACGTCAGCTGGAATGGTGCTCCCTCTTGCAACAGTAACTTCTCCCGTCATTTCGTTGACAATAAAGTTACCATTGCTCTCATCGCTGGTGATGAAGTATGATATACGTGAGCTGTCTGTATCTGGAGTGTCTGCATCGCTGCACTCCAGTGTGCGAACCAATGTACCGTTAACTTCTCTTTCTGGTACATCTATAACACCTGGTCCCCTCCCTTCAACCCACAATGGTCTGTGGAAATTACCACCCAGTATGTTGATGACTACAGTAGTGGTGTTGGTAAAATCTCCGTCAGAAACTGATAATGTGTAAGTGTAGTTGGGAATGAGCCTATCAGATAAATCCTGAAGGAGCTGGACACCACCAGACACTTCAACAAACTGAAAGACCCCATCTTCAGGAGTGAAATCGTAGGTGTGGTCTGATCCTTCTCCTTCATCTGCATCCTCAATGCTGATGTAGCCGGCAAAGGAGCTCGGGTTGGCCGTTCTGGATATGCTAAAGGTGTATCCTTGTGAAGTGGCATCCACGAACACTGGAGAGAATTCGTTCACTGCCACAACCTCTATGTAAACCAATGCACTTGCAGAAAACAGACCATCTGAGCAATTCACTGCAAAGGAGTACACCCGCTTTGACTCGTAGTCCAAACCAACATCATTGATGATTGCTGTGGTTGTCACAGAAAACACCTCTTCATCAATGGGAGAGTCAATAATAGTAATGTCGAGGGGGTCTTCACCAATGTCTCGGTCAGTACACTCAATGGGTACCACAACTGATCCAATGTTGACATCTTCCCTAACAGTCACGTTGTAACGGCTCATACTGAACATGGGCATTTCGTCATTTCTCAAACGAACAAGAATGAAGAAACTTTGCGACGAGCATCGATCGTTATCGATCTGTGGCTGATCACAGACTCTGACTGTTGGATTGAAAGCACAAAACCCATTACCACTTCCGCATCGAGTCCCACCAGAATAAATGTCCATATCAAGTGCAGCAGAAGTTACCAACACATTTCGATCCGAGTCAAAACGAAAGTAGATTGGTTCTCCTGGTTCCTCGTCTCCTTCAACTGTGACGTAAAGGACAGAACCACGATCGTCATCTTGCAAGCTCAACATTGATAAGCCTCGAATCTTTGGATTAAAGCTTAGAATGACTCCACCTATTGCAAAACTCTCGTCAGCATTGATAAACACAACAGATCCATTGAAAATAGGCTTGAATTCGTTAACTCCTACAATATTCACTGTTACAGCCTGAGAAGTTGAGTTAGACACTTCTTCATCACTGTAACAGCTGACTGTAAGTTGGTACTGACTGTTGGTTTCGTCCAGTCTTTCATAGTCGATTTCTGCAGTGGCAGAGAGGGACCCATTTTGTGGATTGATCTCGAATCCAAACCCCACGGGTGTTGGTGAGACTCCGTCCAATCTGTAGTGAATGGTCTCAGTTAGAAGGTCAGGGTCGGTACACGTGACTGTGAAGAAGTTACGTCTGATTTCTGGCTCTGCAGCAGTGCTATTCGACTCCATCACATCAACACTGAATTCTGTTCCAGAAAACATCAAAGGCTGATCGTCAACGTTCATAACTTTCACAGTCACAAAAACAGATGCAGACAATCCAGCCACATCAGTGGCAAGAACAGTAAAGTAA
>CAUJGJ010000376.1:845000-887500 GCA_963170055.1 Halisarca cf. caerulea
AAACATTGGTTTGTGTTGATGCAGACTTGAAGTGTCTGTTTACACAATGTATCCTTGTAAATGGTCTCAGGTGTGATCACGTCAAAAATTACTCGAAAAGTGGCAAATTCAAAAATCACACATTACGATATTATGACTGCATGCCGATGGAGACTGTACATATGTATGTAGTCTTGCTATTTCTTTGTACATAAGAATGTTATAATACATAGTATACAAAGGATAAAATTAAAATGCATACACAATTGCACACATACATGTTAATAATTGTAATTATACATACATGCAAATAATACTTATGTACTGTGTGTCATATATACATTCAGCTTTAATTTACCACAGTATTGTAATACATGCATATTCTTACATATTATATAATTTCATGTATGACCTATAATAATAATGGGCGAGTAAACAGCATAATGAATATCATTAAAATACCATGAATACCATTTACATGATCTGTTGTGATATCATGTTTGCTGTTTACTGGTAGCATCCTGACCTACAGCTGCTGTTACTATTTATGGAATGTGTAAAAGATGCAACCAAAACATGATTGGATAGTTAGGTAATCCATGGCCAGGAGGAAAGCAGCCTCCCTTTTGAAACAGTACCATAAATACTGCTGTCATGATATGATAGAATCTCCGCAATCCAGTTCCCCGCTGTGTCAGATTGCAGAGGTCGTCAGATTAACAAGTGACTCTTAGTGTGGTCTATATTCTAGTAACTGCTCCCGGAGGGAACTTTTGATTATCAAAGTGACAAATTACAGATGTGTCCACTGTGTTGTATGTCCACAGTGTGTGTACCACTGCTCTGCGTATGGTGGAGCCTCTGTAAGTTGGATAGTGGTACCAATGCTTCAATAATCCAACATTCTTTCCGGTATGACCACATTCTAAGGGGCTTACCCTGATCATACGGATAATTACTTGATTATTCAACAACATCTAAAGCTTAATCTTACACTTTGTTTGCTGTTCAGCGATTGTTAGATTATACAGAGTCTACTGCATTCATACCTATAAAAACTGGACATTGATAGATTACATGTGCGTATTTGGATGTGAGCTATGTCTGTTGAAAAGGATGTACCGTGTCTGCAAAAATAACTATGGTATTGATCTCGATGTACATGCTAAAATTCATAAAGATTATTAAACTTTACATCTTATGCTAACATTTCCACGTAATATTGTGTAAAATAAAACTATAATAGTGATTTTCTCTGCATTTATATTCTCAGGTTGCATATATATTCTCTGCATATATAATAATTCTTGCCTGATGATCATTCGCGTGTAGTGATGTACACGTGTGGAGAGAATGGGTAATATTATGGCTAATAGCTTAATGATATTCATAGGTAGCCAGCTCCGCGTGTGGGGAGTGATACGCCCTAGCTTCTTCTACTTTTCAGTCGTTCCTTCTTCCAGCGAACAAGTCGTTCTAGGGTTGTATCTTCTCGTAAGGAACATTGCTCCACGTGAAGGTAAGACGAAAAAAGTGACTCGTGTCTCTTTGTTACATTCCTCAAGCAAGAGTTTGTTTTCCCGCCCAGAATTTGCTCCTGTACTGCAAGTGAGCCTGACCTTGAATACACGAGAAGGAGAGCCAACAATTCGCGGGCAGGAATGACTGCCTCGAAGCACAAATTCGTTCATTTGTTCTTTTTAATTTCAGGTACGTGGAGTGTGTATGGCTTCACTATTGCTGAAGCAACGCCTATCGCGCCAAGCATAAACAACCTCTTGTATTACAGTAACTGCAGGAATTCCTCCAGTGCGCGTGTGTATATATATGTGTTAATACTAGGAAAAAGAACCTTGTTAGTAAATCACACTCATAGCTAGGGTCGGCATTTGTGGCTGTGTGAGGTTTCTGTCTTAGGCTATGCACGAGGTTGTGTCGGTCCCTGTGAACGTGCGCTGTCTACTTCCATCCTAATGTAGTCTGGCATGAATGAAGCTCTCTCTAATGCCACTATAGTGAGTAATAAAGTCAAACCTCTCCATAACGGACACTTGGGAACTGCTAAACAGCTTGTTATATAGTGGTTTACACTATTCAGAGGTTATTTTATATGCATAGCAATCTATCTGGACCCACAAAAGTAGTCTGTTATAGAGAGGTTTCTGCTTTTAGGGGAGTTCGCTATGAGAAGTTCCACTGTACTTGGTTTCCAGGTCAGATGTAGGGCGACCATATTGTAACATCCAGTTGGCCCACGATAGACACTCCTGGTCGGTGATACCCTAGATAATCTAACCTCTGGTCCATGATAGACATGCTTCCGTACCATTCATACTCCCTCACCAATGCCTTGTACACCCAACAATTGAGGAACTTTGCAAGTTGCTTGGTATAGCTGTCCTAGTTCTACCGGTTGTGATTTGACGTGATACTTGGACCACAGTTAGTTAGTAATCTTTTGCCATAGTATGACACTGTGGTACCTTCGTAGGGTTGAGTCACAGTGACTGTGCCTGTGTGCTATTGCAGCTCGTTCTTCTCATAGTGCTCAATGACACCCGTATACTGATAGACTAAGCATGCTACTCACTACTATTCCAGAATAAAAGCAAATTAAATTCATTTTAATATAATTATTGCGTCTATCAAGTCATTTTGTATCAGATTGTCAGGGCCCTACATAACGGACCCTGTGTAGTTGATATAAGGATTTTGTGCGACAAGTAATGTTAGTTTAGTTTCTAGGTAATATTTCAATAATTGTGTTTATGGTGTAAGGGGTAGATGTATTCTGGTGGTGCAAAGCAGCCATGGAGATGTTACAAGGTGTGGTTGTACTCTCTCCTCATGTAGTGTGGCTGGTCCAACTCCCCATTGTGCATGCACAAACTTTTACAAATGGAACAACAATTTCGTTAAATGTATCTGAATCAGCAGCTACTGGAACAGTGTTGTACACATTCCAAGTGGATCCGTCACAGAGTGAATCTCCCCAATATCTTATTGCTGGGCTCCCTGATCATGAGTTTGCAGTGAACTCAGATGGAGGACTGTATGTCAGTCGTTTGCTGGACTACGAAGCTACCCAATTCTATCCATTCTTTGTTATTGTGAATGATGAAACTACAGCAATTGGAACAGCCACAGTGAACATCCAGGTTGACAATGTCAATGACAATACTCCTCTGTTTACAATGGAATCCTACACTGTGTATTTTCCATACAGCGGGAATCCTTTAACAGTTGACATCTCCAGCCATTGTAGCGATAGTGACTTACCTCCGTACAATGCATTGATGTTCCAAGCGCACATGAACACCAGTACAGTGAATGTGGACATGTACTTCTCTGTATTGTCATTTGGTGCCATTCAAAGAAGACAAGATATTCCATCATCGGAAAGTTCAGAAACGTATACACTATCTGTTATCTGTAATGATGTTGGATTAAAGGCTGACACAGCCGTATACACAGTCATTGCTCAAGAACTCAACATGGGTCCCCCTGTGTTCTCCACTCCGCACACTTTCATGGTTGAAGAATCAAACGAATTCAATGAAGTTGTTGGATATGTGACACTAACCGACCCTAACAGTGATGATGTGATTGATGCTGAGATCAGCGGAGGAGCAACCACTTCCTTTTCCATCACAAAGACAGCAGATTATGTCTGGCAAGTGACATACCTTCCGAAACTGGACAGAGAGTTGCGACCGTCGGTATCTGTGGAGATTACTGCAAGAGATGGAATTGAGGGCATCTATCGGACCATGACATCGAGGCAAACATACACAGTGATTGTTCTTGACATCAACGACAACACACCCATGTTTGCTCAGAACACTTATCAAGTAAGCATCCCTCGGAGCCATCCAGTTGGAGTTCCCATTATCTCTCCACAATGCAGTGACAGGGATGAAGGAAACAATGCTGAAGTAACATATTCCATTCTCACTGGACAACAAGACTTGTTTGAAATTAACACCAACAATGGGTCCATCTTCTTGTCTAGTGACGTTGACAGGTCACGTCTTCCCACTGGAGGTATAGGTCACCATCTGTCCATCAGGTGTGCTGATGGAGGGAATGTATCGCGAACGGCAACTGCCGTTGTGGCCATTGTTGTTCCAGAGAATAACACAGCTGCCCCCGTTCTTGTCCCATCAGAGTCACAGACAATCACTGTCCTCGAAACTAAGCCTGTTAATTCACTTTTAATTGACTTTGATGCTACAGATGCAGATGGTGATGAAATAGCATTCTCGATCAGTCACTTCCAAGTCAGCTCAACATATTTCTCAATCGACAATGCAACTGGAACTGTCACTCTTGTGTCATCTCTAGACTATGAGAATGGACCACATGTTATTTACTTTACTGTTCTTGCCACTGATGTGGCTGGATTGTCTGCGTCTGTTTTTGTGACTGTGAACGTTATGAACGTTGACGATCAGCCTTTGGTGTTTTCTGGAACAGAATTCAGTGTTGATGTGATGGAGTCAAATAGCACTGCTGCAGAGCCAGAAATCAGACGTAACTTCTTCACAGTCACATGTACAGACCCTGACCTTCTAACTGAGACCATTCGCTACAGATTGGACAGAGTCTCACCAGCACCCGTGGGGTTTGGGTTCGAGATCAATCCACAAAATGGGTCCCTCTCTGCCACTGCAGAAATCGACTATGAAAGACTGGATGAAACCAACAGTCAGTACCAACTTACAGTCAGCTGTTACAGTGACGAAGAAGTGTCCAACTCAACTTCTCAGGCTGTAACAGTGAATATTGTGGGAGTTAACGAATTCAAGCCTATTTTCAATGGATCTGTTGTGTTTATCAATGCTGACGAGAGTTTTGCAATAGGTGGAGTCATTCTAAGCTTTAACCCAGAGATTCGAGGCTTATCAATGTTGAGCTTGCAAGATGACGATCGTGGTTCTGTCCTTTACGTCACAGTTGAAGGAGACGAGGAACCAGGAGAACCAATCTACTTTCGTTTTGACTCGGATCGAAATGTTTTGGTCACTTCTGCTGCACTTGATATGGACATTTATTCTGGTGGATCTCGATGCGGAAGTGGTAATGGGTTTTGTGCTTTCAATCCAACAGTCAGAGTCTGTGATCAGCCACAGATCGATAATGATCGATGCTCGTCGCAAAGTTTCTTCATTCTTGTTCGCTTGAGAAATGACGAAATGCCCATGTTCAGTATGAGCCGTTACAACGTGACTGTTAGGGAAGATGTCAACATTGGATCAGTTGTGGTACCCATTGAGTGTACTGACCGAGACATTGGTGAAGACCCCCTCGACATTACTATCGTTGACTCTCCCATTGATGAAGAGGTGTTTTCTGTGACGCCCACAGCAATCACCAATGATGTTGGTTTGGACTACGAGTCAAAGCGGGTGTACTCCTTTGCAGTGAATTGCTCAGATGGTTTGTTTTCTGCAAGTGCATTGGTTTACATAGAGGTGTTGGCAGTGAACGAATTCTCTCCAGTGTTTGTGAATGCCACTTCACAAGGATACACCTTTAGCATATCCAGAACAGCCAACCCAAGTTCCTTTGCCGGTCACATCAGCATTGATGATGCAGATGAAGGAGAAGGATCAGACCACACCTACGATTTCACTCCTAAAGATGGGGTCTTTCAGTTTGTTGAAGTGTCTGGTGGTGTCCAGCTCCTTCAGGATTTATCAGATAGGCTCATTCCCAACTACACTTACACATTATCAGTTTCTGACGGAGATTTTACCAACACCACTACTGTAGTCATCAACATACTGGGTGGTAATTTCCACAGACCATTGTGGGTTGAAGGGAGGGGACCAGGTGTTATAGACGTACCAGAAAGAGAAGCTAATGGTACATTGGTTCACACACTAGAATGTAGTGATGCAGACACTCCAGATACAGACAGCTCACGTATATCATACTTCATCACCAGCGATGAGAGCAATGGTAACTTTATTGTCAACGAAATGACGGGAGAAGTTATTGTTGCAAGAGGGAGCACCATTCCAGCTGACGTTAGCACGCTTACCTTCACAATAGGAATCAAGTGTATGGACCACGGAGATCCCTCAAAGGAGGCGACTGGTTTCTTGTACATCAACATCATCGAAGTCCCCGTGAACCCAACTATAAACATCTCTACCAACGGATCAATTGAACTTACTGTCCGTGAAGACTTGCAAGTAAACGATTTTGTTTCAAACATCACTACTGGTAATTTCAGAGAAAGCGGTTTCACTTGTACCCTCGATGATGACCTATTTTATGTCATATCCAACCACCCAAACTGTGAACTGCGTGTCAAAGGTGAGTTGGATGCAGAACAGATGCAGAGCCACAGGTTTTCAATGGAAGTCACGGACGGTCTGAACACCATCGTCACCAATGCAATTGTCTACATTCAAGATGTTAACGACAACCGTCCCGACTGTTCTGCACTGCAGGGAAGCATGCACTCTGTCAACATAGATGCTTCCATCGGTCACGTCATTATTGCTGATCTGGGCTGTACGGATCCTGATTTTGGGCCAAACGGTTTAATCACGTACACTCTTTCGAACGGCTTTTTTGGTATTACTCCCCCTTCAAGCCTCACCGTAAAGAACTCACTCATGACTACTAATCCCTCTAGAGTGTTTCTGCAAATCACTGCTTCGGACAATGGTACCGAGATGATGATGTCCACTGTGTTGCAATTGATAGTTGAAATCAATGCTGTCAATACCATAGCTCCAAATTTCACCAACATTCCCGACGCCATTGAAATCCTGGAATCCACACCTATTTACGACATCATTTTCACCGCCACAGCTGTGGACACAGATGTTGGGTACTTTGGGGAAGTCAGCTATAGAGAGTTGTCTGGTGACCCACAGGGATACTTCAGTGTGGAGGAGAACGGTAATATTAGACTTCTCAGAAAACTGGATGCGGTTGATAGTAGCTTCTTCATGCTTGAAATTGAGGCCTCTGATACTGGTTTCGTCACAACTGGTTTTCTCAACATCACTGTAACAGAGGTCAATGATTTTAGCCCAGTTTGCACCAATGATGTCTTCTATGTGAGAGGACTACAGGAGGAGTTGTCAACTGCTATTTTCCAGAATGTTTTTGACTGCAGTGATGACAACAGTGGGCTGAGTGGACTCGTAACATACACCACCTTGTCAGGTCCCCACACCCAATTCATCAATATTGGACTCACAACTGGAACCATTACAATTATATCACCTGTTGATTACGAGCTTTACGAAGTGCTGAGTGTGTCTGTGTCTGTTTCTGACAGGGGTGACCCTTCAAGGTCAACTAATGTGAATGTGATTGTAGTTGTGGACCCTGTGAACGAGTACACACCAATATTGCAGAACGAACTCCTGGAAATGAGTGTTTCTGAGAATGCAGCTGTTGGCTCTCAAGTGTTTCTTCTCACCATCACTGATGATGATCGCGCTACCCAGGGAGATGGGCAAATATCTGCAACATTGAGTGGTGACGGGAGTAGTGATTTTGAACTGCAAGCTGTCACTTCCAATGAGTTTGAGGTCAAAATCGCAACAGCTTTGGACTATGAGGCTAGGTCCTCGTACACACTCACACTTGAGGCTACAGACATGAGCACTACAGCTGTAAGATCTTCTTCTTCCATTCTAGTTGTGAATGTGTTGGATGAAAACGATAATCATCCTGATTTCAGCCTCAGTCTGTACACAGGTAGCGTGGAGACTTCTGCAAGCATTGGGGAGGAAGTTGTAACCCTTGTCTGTTCTGACACTGAAGATGAGGGAAATGTTACCATTGAACTGGTAACTTCGCCAGCCTTCCTGGATCTAACCTCAAATGGAGTCATTGAAGTATCAGGAACTCTCCCAAGATCAAGCGGTTTGTACTCTTTTGAAGCAAGGTGCACAGACATGGGACCACCAAGTCTGTCGTCTACTGTCCAGGTTTCTGTGTTTGTGTATTTGGGTACACCTCAAATCGACTTCATAGCTGATTCTCTCAGTGCAACTGTGAGGGAGTCCCTTCCAGTTCTTGATCCGGATAGCAGAGAAAACAGCTTGATCACAAGGATTGGCACTGTGTCCAATTTTGACATCTCTTACAGCATCCCCAATGGTAGTGAGTTTTTCTTCATCGAATCACGAGCGGGAAATGTGAGATTGAAGAAGGAGCTGGATTATGAGACTGACCGAGTCCACACCTTCATTGTCCGTGCATCCCTAACCACAAACAGTAGTGTTTTTGAAGAATCCCAGGTCCAAATTAACGTCATCAATGAAAATGACAACATGCCTGTGTCTCTGAACGACTCAGTTTCCCTACAGCTTACTGAAGGGTCGCATGAAGGACTTGATAATGTGTATATTGTTTGTGATGATGCTGACGTTGGCAGCTACGGTATGGTCACTTACACCCTCACTACAGAAACCTCACCCAACATTTTCGGTATTCGCGAGTCATCAGGTGAAATTTACTTTTTGCCCGGATCACCTCCAGATTATGAGACAAACCGCGCCTACACACTCACTGTTACCTGCTCTGATGGTGAGTTTTCAGATTCAGTGGAAGTGTACGTAGAAGTGCTACCTGTGAACGAACATGCTCCTACAGTGACCAGTGCAAGTACAGTGACAGTGATGGAGGGTCTAACAATAGGTAGTAGGGTGGTCAGGATCGTGTCAACAGATGCAGATGACTTTCCACATGGCACAGTTCGCTACAACATCACCCGTGGCAATGAGGAGGGGATTTTCATGTTGAATTCGGAATCAGGTAGTCTATTCCTCTTGCAAAGACTTGACTACGAGGAACAAACATCACACACTCTTGAAATCGAGGCGAGTGACGACGGGGAACCGGGTAGCTTTGAAGTAATGACTACGGACTTTACATTGGAGATTGATATCACTGATGAAAATGACAATTCACCCATGTTTTCCCAGAACATCTACACTTTCAGTGTCAGAGAAGACGTCAGCACTTCCACAACAGTCGGTACTGTCAACTGTACAGATTTGGACTCAGGCAGTAACAGCGCCCAAAGGATTGAGCTTGCCAACCCAAGTGTACCTTTTCAAATGGAGTCCCCCATTCCCCTGGGAATTTTGAAGGTATTTGGTGATTTGAGCCCCCAACCGTACATACTCAACGTAGTCTGCAGCGACAGTGGTTCTGACCCAAGATCCTCCACAGCACTGGTGATTGTCAATGTTGAGCCTCAGACAGGAAGCATCAACTTTGTGAGAGAAGCGTATCTATTTGAGCTCACTGAAGTGGAGGCAGATGTGAATACCGAGATTGGTACGATAACTGCCTATGATAATGGGACAAATG
Organism: Halisarca cf. caerulea; assembly: GCA_963170055.1. Lineage (NCBI taxonomy): Eukaryota > Metazoa > Porifera > Demospongiae > Chondrillida > Halisarcidae > Halisarca > Halisarca cf. caerulea. The sequence continues at coordinate 854,331 of CAUJGJ010000376.1, forward strand.
AGTTCACCTATTCTCTTGTGAGTGCTCCTGCAAATGTTTTTAATATTGAAATCACAACAGGTAGACTGACCCTTCTCAGGGATCTTGACTATGAACAAGAAGCAGACAGATCATTCTCATTCTTTGTTGAAGCAACATCTACAACAAGCGGATCACGGCGTGTGGCTGTGGTTGTTTCGATCACAGATGTTAATGATGGACCCCCAACATTTGACAGCAGCATTTATGTCGACAAAGTCAGAGAAGCTCTGGAACCACCACAGACTGTGGGAATCACTGTTCATTGTACAGACATTGATGACGATGCGAATGCAGAGAACAGCGTGCAATACAGCCTGGCCAACACGACAGCCTTTAGTGTGGACCCCGTCAGTGGTATCCTCTCCACTGTCGTCGAGCTCGATCTGGAAACGAGACCAGAGTACGAGTTTGCGGCCATTTGCAGAGATTCCAGCAATCAGACAGCCACTGCCTCGGTGAGAGTGTCCGTGGATCCCTTCAACGAATTCACTCCTCGTTTCACTCAGGAAATGTACTCTGGTCAGGTGGTGGAGGGGATAAGTGCGTTCACCGTAGCAACAGTGATAGCCACAGATGAGGATTTTGTCAAATATGGAACAGTACGCTACAGCATTGTCAGCGGAAACGAGGCAGGAAACTTTGACATATCATCCACCTCTGGAGCTATTGTGATCGTCCGAGCTCTTGACTACGAGGAGCAGAGTGTGTACACACTGGAAGTGTCTGCCAGTGATATCGTTCCAGCCGATGACACAAGTGGTTCTGTTCAAATGGCATCTACCGCAACAGTGACCATCACTGTCATAGATGCCAATGATGTCGTTCCCATCATTGCTCCAGATGTTGTTGTCGTTAACAACTTGCAGCGGGATTCCCCCAATAACACGGTTGCAACCAGTTTTGCTTGTACTGATGGGGACTCAGGTGAAGGTGGTCGTGTTTCAATGTCTCTCGTCAGTGGAGACATGGGCGACTTCATCCTTCAAGATGGGCAGCTTATCACAGTGGACACAGTCCTTCTCCCTTCCTACACAATAAAGATCATCTGTGAGGATTTTGGCTCTCCTCCACTAACATCAACTGCTGTTGCACTGATCTCACCAAACAGCACAAATGTAAACGCACCACGGTTTGTCAACCTGGTAGACTCCCTCCTTCTTCTCCCGGAGGATCTTAACCGCACTGACTGTCTGTACACAGTCACTGCAAGTGACGCAGACAACCCAAACACACCCGATGGAATGTTCACCTTTTCAATGGTCCCAGCTGTAGAGGAAGACGTAACGTACTTTGATATCGACAATGATGCTTCTTGTATCAAGGCCGTGGATGCCAACCAGCTTGATCTTGGAGACAGGAATAACGCGGTGACTATCGTGTATCAACTTGTGGTGGAAGACAAGGGTGTACCTGCACTCTCCACTTCAGCAACAATTGAGATCAAAGTCACTGCCAACAACCCTCCCTCCTTCCCCACTCCTGTTGATCCGGTTGATCGCAAAGAGATGATTGCGGACCCTCAATGTATCACTTCCGTATCCTGTACTGACATGGATCTGAACGATCCTCTATCGATGACCATCATCAGCGGTAATACTGGTAACGTGTTCAACATTGTAACTGGACCCAAGACAGTAGTCGGTGAGGTTGTCAGTATAACTGGAAGTGTGTGCATCAACACTGGCAAAGTGTTGGACTACGATCAAGGTGTGCGCACATTTACGCTGACCGTACAGTGTTCGGATAGCAGGCTGCAAACCACCACAACTGTGTCCGTGAATGTGTTACCAGTGAATGAATACCCACCCACATTTGGAGTCTCGGGTAGATTTGACGTTCCTGAGAATGTGTACTCTGGTTACAGGATCACCACTCTGGTCGCCGAGGACAACGATGCGGGTGAGGATGGTGTTGTAAAGTTCCGTTTCAGCATGCCAAACAGGCTCTTCAACATAGTGGACACAGGAGAACTTACAATGGTGGGACCGTTTGATTTTGATGTTGGACAGCAGATGTTCCTGCTCCAAATTGAGGCATACGACAGAGCAGACAGTACGGACATTTCCACCAGACGTACTTATGTGGGACAGGTTTCTGTGTATTTGACTAATGTCAACGATGTGGCTCCAGTTTTCCCCTCAGATGTTGCCTACTCGTTCGCTGTAAATGCTTCAGCTGAACCAAACAACACCATCATTGGGACTGTAAGCTGTACGGATGGAGATCAGAACCCAAACACTGTGATTCAGTACACTCTCGTCAACGATGTGAAGGGACTCTTTGCTGTCAACTCCACAACTGGAGAAGTGTTGGTAGGTGGGGATCTCTACCAGCGAGACTTTGACAACTACGTCCTTCTTGTGGAGTGTTCTGACAACGGTTATCCCATCCTGAGCAGTGTAACAGAAGTGGCCGTCACAGTACAAGAACAAAACATGTTCCCTCCTCAGTTTGTCACTGTTCCGAGTGGCGCTTTGTCTGTGTCTGAATTGTTCAATCTGACCAGTGTTATCTTTACTTTCAATGCCATTGACGCAGATGAGGGGGCATACGGTAGACTGACCTACTCACTCAACACAACTAGCGAAGAGAGTGGTATCTTCACCATTGATCCCAACATGGGACAACTCAAACTCCTACGGATGCTCGATCACGAAACACAGACTCAACACATACTGGACGTTATTGTGACGGATGGACTTTCAGACAGCTCCAACAGAATGTCTGCTACTTCACAAGTTACTATATCAGTGCTGGATGAAAACGAGCACACACCTCAATGCACACAGCCTTTCTACATTGGGTATTTTCAGAGCACTACCCCTCTCAACGATGTACTTGTTACTCTGAACTGCACTGATGATGACATATATGATGTACTGAGCTACACACAGGGTCAATACACTGAAGGGTCAACTCAACCATTTTCTCTTGTTGGCAGCACTATTGAATACAATGGAAACACACCTCATACATCAGCTGATGACTACTATAGGTTTAGTGTGAGAGTGAGCGATGGGAAGAAATCCACTACCGTCAACATCACTATTGCTACTCTGTTTACGAATGTCAACAGCCCACAGTTCACTCTACCCTCATATTCCCTCAATGTCACAGAGGATGCTGCCTTGGGTAGCAGTCTGTACACATTCACAGCAGAGGACAGTGATAGGGGACTGCAAGGGGAAGTTACGTACTCCCTATCTGGCCGTGATGCTGGTGAGTTCAGTATCAACCAGGCCACGGGTGAGCTGCTGCTTGCTGACTCACTGGACACTGAAACAAGACCCGAACTCTACATTGAAGTGGTGGGTACTGATGGAGACCCATTTGATCCACGAAGTACTTCAGTGAATGTTACTGTATCAGTTACTGATGTAAATGACAATGCCCCGTTTTGCGATCCCAGTTACCTCACTGTGCCTATCCTGTCAGGAACGGAATCCAATACTGTTATAGGCACACTCATGTGTCAAGATAATGACAGACTTCTGATCAACAGGCAGCTGACATTTTCTTTGAGTCCAGACACACTAGACCATCCATTCGACGTGAGTTCCAGTACAGGGGAGATCCTCACAAGTGGAGAACTAACCCCTTCCACCTCTTACTTCTTCACTGTGGTTGTGACTGATACAGGGACACCTTCTCTATCTTCCGAAGCTGACGTGGTGGTTGAGGTTTACCGGGAGAATCAAGCTCCTCCAATGTTCGATCGTGATGTGTATCATTTCACCATTGATGAGACGATTGAGATTCTTTCTGTGATTGGTCAGCTAACTGTAACAGATGAGGACAGCTCTGCGGAGAATTTCAGGTTCAATATCACAGAAAGCAATTCCGACTTCCATGTCAATTTTGAAACTGGACTTGTTCGTGTCATTGCACCCATGGACTACGAACAGGACAGAATGTTCATGTTCACAGTTCAAGTGCAAGACGGTGGGAGCTACAACGGAGCCAATGTTCTCACCGCTACCACCACTGTAAACATCTCTGTTGTGAACATCAATGACCACGAGCCAGAACTAAGCGGCAGTGGTATTTATGGAACTACTGTCAACGTAACAACAGCAGTTAGTCAGAGTGTTCTCGAATTCAGCTGCAGTGATGAAGATGTTGGAGTATTTGGTGAAGTATCTGTGGCACATGAGCCACTAGACATCCCTTTTGCCCTGAATCGCATAGGGCAAACTGATCGTTACGAATTTACTGTCTCCTCAGATCTGACTGAAGCTGGAGGCATCAGCTACACTGCCAACATCACATGTACAGACGGCTTGTACACAACTCAGGGACAGATCTTCATAGCCGTCCTTCATCCAGGGGATCCTGTATTCGCTCAGATTGTGTATCAATGGGATGTAGCCGAGGACGCACCATTGGGATCCAACTACACCGACATTTCAGCCAACACCAACAGCGGCACTTCGCTGACTTACTCCATCACCAGTGGAAATGACAATGGACTGTTCAGGATTGATCCTGACAGCGCAGCATTGTCTCTAGCCTTCTCTCTAGACTATGAGGAACAGCGCAGACATGGACTTGTTATTCGGGCAACAGATGGCAACGGTAACTTCTCAGAAGTTTTGGTGATTGTAAATGTCCTTGACGTGAGTGAAGACAGCGATCTTGTTCCTCCTTCTGGCTCATACACCGTGGCCCACAGCCATCCCATAGGTGAACCATTTGGAAACCTTAGGTGTACAAATGGCACAGTTCGCAGAGGAGACCGATTCAACTTCACTTTCGTACCAGCCAGCACAACGTTTAGCACGGATGACGTTGGTAACTTGAGGCTCCTGCACCAACTTGATGAGACTCCCGCGTATGTGCTCCCGGTCTACTGCTACAACTTTGAGACACCTGAGCAGGTTGCAAACGGCATTGTGAACATTCGTGTCATCTTTGAGAACAAGTACACACCAGCATTTGACCTGAGCACATACAATGTTCTTCTGCCAGAGGATCACAATATTTCGGACGTGGCTACTACTGTTGTTGCGAGAGATTCGGATATTGGAAGTTTTGGTGAGATTGAGTATCGTATCCAGAGTGGAAACACTGGAAACAAGTTCTTTGTGAATTCCACGACTGGGGAACTTCGTCTCCTCTCGACTCTGGACTACGAGACCCTTCAAAATTACAGCATCACTGTCATTGCAGTTGACGGAGGAACTACAGCCCCCAACTCCAAGCGCAACACTGGAACCACAACTGTGAGCGTAACAGTGCAAGACGTCAACGACAATGCTCCGGTATTCAGCGAAGACGTCTACAATGCAGCCATCCTCACCGATCACGGACTCCTAGAACAAGTGCTCAACGTGTCATGTTCAGATGCTGACAGTGGGAACAATATGATTGTGGACTATTCCATTCGACCAGAGTCACAGAAGTTTGCAATTGACGGTAACACCATTGTTCTCAGAGAAGAAATAGAATCAGAAGACGTTTATGTTTTAGATGTCGTGTGCACAGATCGAGGTCGTCCTGCACTTTCCTCAACATCGCAAGCCATCATCATTGTGTCACCCATCGACGTTGGTGCTCCACAGTTCAACCAGACATCCTATTCCACTACCATCAACGAGGATCATCCCATCTTGGGAGATTTCTATCAGGTGACAGCTACTCCAGCTAACCCAACCATTGATGTATCCTACTCCATTGTCGGAGGAGATGGAATGGATACCTTTGGCATCGAAGCACATTCTGGAACAGTCTTCACTCTCAATCGATTGAACGCTGTGCAGAAATCCCAATACTACATCATTGTGTCTGCCAGCAATGTTGGCACAAATGCTCTGTCGTCGATGAACGTCACTGTTCGCATTACAGTGCTGGACGTTAACGACAACGCCCCCACCTTCACCCCTGGTAACTACTATCGTGGGTCAGTTGAGGAAACAGCCATCACACCTACAACTGTAACAACGGTGACCTGTGAAGACAGTGATGCTGCAGAGAACGCTGTGGTTTCCTACAACGTCATTTCTGTAAGTACACTGTTTGATGTCAACAGTGAAGGAGTTGTGTTTGTTAATGGGCGTCTAGACTATGAGAGGTCTGTTGAACACACAATCATGATAAGATGCCAAGACAGTGGAAGTCCACCTCAATCGTCCACTGCAACTGTGGTTATTCGAGTCCTTCCAGTCAACGAACATGCTCCTGTGTTTGTGAACAACAGCTACACTTTTGAGGGTGTGCTTGAAAACACTGCATTTGGGGAATCAGTTGGATCTGTTTCGGCTGTTGATAGCGACAATGGAATTGATGGCTCAGTGTCCTACCGCCTCGCTGACAGTGGCCTGTATTCCAGTTTTCAAGTGAACTCATTGTCAGGAGAGATCACAGTTAGCCGATCTCTGGACTTTGAAGCACAAAGTGAGCACAGATTGATTGTCATTGCTGAAGACAATGGTGGACTAACAGGCACCACAGATGTAGTCATCACACTGAGCGACATCAACGACAACAACCCTGTTCTGTTCCCCACAGCTGCTGTGGTTGAACTGCAAATAAACACTTCCGTCCCTTCAAACATTCAACGGTTTGAGTGTACGGATCAGGACACTGTCCCAAGCGAAGGTACCACCATATCCATTGCCTCAGACACTAGCAATGGGAACTTTGAACTACGTCAGGACAGTATGCTAATTGTCAACCGAATTTTTGCTTCTCCTGGTCTTCACACTGTGAAGTTGAGCTGCGTCGATCCAGGTGGTCGTGCTGCCATACCTCAAGCAGTGGTGGCCGTGACTGTGTACGAGACAAGAGACCTTATTCCACGATTCCAACCATCAAACCGCTACGAGGTGGATGTACCAGAGGGTTCACACACAAACAGGTTTATTACTACTGTTACTGCTACAAGTCAGACTACTGGGACAGTCAGCTACCGGATTCATGATGGAGACAGTCGTTTTACCATTGAATCCAGCACTGGAAGGATGTTTGTGAACGGGTCTTTGGATGTCAGTGTACAAAAGGTTCACAACGTCATTGTGAGTGCTACTGCCAATAGCCATTCTTCTCTTGCTGTTGTTGTGGTCAGCGTACAAGACGTGAACGACAACACACCACAAATGACCATCCCGGAAGACGTTTCTGTCAGAGAAACAGTCCAGCCTCCAAGTGCCCTTACCACTATTTTCTGTGATGATGACGATGAAGGAAGTAATGGAGAAACTGTTGTATCGTTAACCGACAACACATTTGCAGGTTTGTTTGCTGTAACACCTGAAGGTGTGCTTTCTCTTGTTGGTAGTGTGGACTACGACATGGGTACGTCCCTGTACAACATCTCATTAACGTGTAGCGACCAAGGGGCAGATCCAAGAACAGTGTCTGGGTTTGTGAGCGTGGTTGTGGAGCCTGTGAATGAATATCCACCAGTTTTCGATCCATCAGTGTACACAAAAGAGATTTCTGAGAATGCTACATTGGCTGAGTCGTTCCTGTCACTGAACATCACAGACGATGATGCTGGAAAAGATGGGCAGTTTTGTGTCAGGATTAGCAGTGAGGTGGGATCTTCTGATTTTGCTGTGATCAACAGTGGTAGAGATTTGGCTGTGGGCAAACATCTCAATGCGACCACACGCAGTTCCTACACATTGGAACTGGTTGCCACTGATTTCGGTCTCCCCACACCTCAGACTGGGTTTGCCGAGGCTAGCATTACTGTATCAGACCTCAACGAGCAACCTTACTTCTCAGAGCAGTCCTACAGTTTTGTGCTATCTGAAGAGGCCAGTCTAGCCACACCAGTCGGGGATGTGACATGCCATGACGGAGACATTGGTTCTAATGCTAATCTGAACATTACCCTGGTTGAAACTGGCGACCATGCAAACTTTGTTTTACTATCAGTTTCCAGCATTACCGGAACTTCAGTTGCTAGAGTTTTCACTGACACTTTCCCCATAACATCCGACCAGGAGTTAACTGTCAGGTGTAGCGATGGAGGGGATCCATCAATGTCCACAAGCATGTCGTTGCGTGTGACCATCATCCCTGTGAACTTGAATCCACCCGTGTTCACCAACCTACCCAGATCAGTGACAGTAGGCGAATTGGATGACCCACCTCTGGGGATATTCACAGTTCGTGCTACCGATGTGGAGACACCAAGCAGACTGACTTACGAGATTGTCAGTGGAAATGTCGGCTCTGTTTTCACTCTTAACCCAAACAGTGGGGAACTCACTCTTGTCGATCGAGTTAACTACGAACTTGAGCCCAGCTACAACCTACTGTTCAGAGTGTATGATGGGTCGCCTGTGAACACACTGCAAGCAGAAGACTACCTGTTTGTGAATCTCACCAACATTAATGATGTTTCACCAGTGATTGACGGATTAAATGCACTCTCTGTTCAGGAGCAAGATTCTACAGAATCTCTTGAAATGTACACATGTGAGGATGGCGATGGTTTCCTGGTTCAGTTTTCTATTGAAGGTGACGTTCACAACCAATTCACAATCGATGCAAACAGCGGAGACTTAATTCTCAGTCGTCCTTTGGATTATGAAACTGCGCCTTCTCATTCCATCACTGTTGTGTGTACCGACCGCCCTTCTCCACTAGCAGGTGTGGCTCAGTCCGCCACCATCGATGTCATTGTGACTGTTATGGCCATCAATGCATACCCACCCCAGTTTGAAAATAGCATGTACGTCTTCAATGTCTCGGAGAATACGAACGTGGGCTCGCCTGTGTCTGTTGGACGTATACTGGCCACTGATCCAGATAACCGTCAGAATGCTCAAATCAAGTACACCATCATTGAGAGGGATCCAGATCTGCCCATTTTCTCACTTGACAGTGTAACTGGTGAACTCTTCCTTGTGTCCTTCGTCGATCGCGAAACAGACCCGGAATTCCATCTCGTAGTGAGGGCAGACGATGGAGACACCATTGCAGGCTCGCGCACCTCAACTGTCAATGTGACTGTAACGATCACAGATATCAATGACAACACACCAACATGCACCAACGAGACCTACGTCCACCTTCTGTACGAGGGGCAGTATGACAACTTTGTTCTCTCCGCCCTTGAGTGTCAGGACATTGATGCTGGTCAAAATGGCAATCTCACCTACACTATCGAGAGCCGTAGTATTTCGGGAGGTGTTGACTTTGTCTGGGACACAGCACGCGGAGCAGTGACACTCACGGGCACCGTACACCCAGGTGTGCTTGATCTTGCAGTCCTAGTGAGCGACCAGGGATCTCCCAGTCTCTCTGTCAGAGTTCAAGTCATACTAAACATTGTTGTAAATGACACTGTGTCTCTGAGATTCATTCCAGCTGTGTTCTCAGTCGACACACAAGAAGACAGCGAGATTGGCTACAGTGTTGCAAATGGCAGCATGTTCAGAAATGCTCTGCGATTCGGAACTCAAATGACCCCAACATTCTCGCTCATTTCAACTATGGAAATAAGCCAGTTTTTCTCTGTGGAGGAATCAACCGGTAATGTCGTGCTGCAGAGAAATGTAGACTACGAGAGTCGAACAGAATATGGTCTCGTAATTAGTGCATATGATGGCAACTACACGGCGTTCTGTTCTCTCATTGTAGAAATTGTGGACGTGAACGATAACCCACCTGTTTTTGTACAGAGCAACTTTGGTATCGTTGTAGATGAGGAGAGTAGGCAAGATAACGTGACACATGTACACGCAGACGACGTGGACACTGGCTTGGGAGGAGTTGTTGTGTATGAGTTTGCAACAGACAGTGAGTTCTTTGCCATCAATAGCAACACTGGAGAGATTTCCGTTGTAGAGCCAATCGACCACGAATTGTACAGCAGACTCTTGTTGCAGGTTGTAGCCCGCGATTTGGGAGACCCTCAGTATTCATCCTCCATTTTCATAAACGTGACAGTGAGAAACATTAATGACAATGTTCCCCGATTCAACAGCACTCAGTATCTTGCTTACATGACAAACTCTGATCCAGTGGGTACCGTACTGGTGAAACTGGCAGCCACCGATGACGACAATCTTCTTCCACTGACATTCTCTATCACTTCTACTCCTTGTCCAGATTCAAGTTTGCCTCCTATTCCGGAAGCGAGGACACTTTTTGACGTTGAAGACTCAACTCAGGAGCTGAGACTCATTCAATCCCTGCCTGAAACCAATCTGAGAGATTTGTACTACTTTACTGTGTTGGTCTCCGATGGTGACCATATTGGTGAAACCTGTGTACAGATTGTTGTGCGTACCGTCACACTACTTGAAGCTGTTGTTTTGGAGGGCGAGTCCTTCTCTTACAATCTCACACTAAGGGTAAAAGAGCGAGGAATCAACGTACCAGACTCCACTCAATACACAATCATTGACGGAAATGTTGACGATGCGTTTGATCTCCAGACATCTCTGAACTCATATCGAAGTGTTGTGAATGTTAGTCCTCTTGATAGAGAGTACCTTCCCGAGTACCGTCTCTTCATTGATCTTGTGGATGCAAGTGGTCTGAACGTCACCATTCTCTTGAGAATTACAGTTCAAGATGTCAACGATAATCCACCTGTGTTTGAGCAGGACAGGTACATGTTCAGTGTGGCGGAAGGTCCCAGGAGCGATTCCGGTCCCCTTTTCATTGCTCAGCTCCATGCCAACGATGACGATATTCTACTGAACGGATTTGTAACCTACTACTTTGCTGTTGTTGAGGACCCCTCAGACGTACTCAGTACTGTGCTTTTCACATTGGATTCCTCCTCTGGTAACCTCTCCCTGCTGGGAATCTTGGACCGTGAAAGTGTCGGTGAGCACCAGCTACTGGTGCGAGCCGTGGACGCGGGCAATCCAACAATGTCAGCCGAAGCAGTTGTGACTATTGACGTGACGGACATCAATGACAATTCCCCCGTGTTCCTCAATCCAGTTACGTCTGCGTCAATCCTCCCCGGTTCACAACCAGGCACCCCCCTCGTCTCACTCACAGCAACGGATGCAGACCTTGGAGCCAATGGTGAGATTGACTTTGCTGTCTCTGTGAACAACCCTCGTCAGCTGTTCCGAGTTGACAAATCAAAGCGCAAGCGTGCAGCTGGTGGGAATGTCCCTTACATTGCAAGAATAGTAGCAAATGATGTCATAGTGGAGGAGTACACCAACCTGGAGGTAACTGTGACAGCTGCTGATCGTGGTGCTTCTTCAACCCCCATCTCTCTCACGTTCACTTTGCTGGTGAGAAATACAGAGCCAGCATTCACGTCAGATGTCTACACTGCCCAAGTACTGATGGGAGAACAACCACCTGCATTTGTACTCAGCGTCAGTGCTACTGACAAGGATGGTCAAACTGTGACATACAAGAAACAAGATTCTGGGAGTAACAATGCACCATTTGCTGTTTCCCGTGATAGTGGAGCCATTTCCGTTGTAGAGACAATTCCTCTTGATTGGCCTCACAAGTACTACTTTGAAGTTGTAGCCGAGGACACAAATTCCCCCGATCCAGGCTCCTCAACTGCTTCAGTAGTAGTGAATATTTACAACACCTCACACATTGTGATTGTGGAGAGCTGCAATGAGGAGGTGTACTGGATGGACGCGGATAACAAGGAGAATGCTAGGAGAGTTCTGGAAGAGCGTTTTAACCAGAACGGCCTGGCTGGATCTGTGTTCATTCACAGCACTACCAAGTCTGAGGTGGAAGGGTGAGTATTTGTGTGTGTGTGTGTGTGTTTGTGTGTGTGTGTGTTTGTGTGTGTGTGTGTGTGTGTGTGTGTGTGTGTGTGTGTGTGTGTGTGTGTATGTGTGTGTGTGTGTGTGTGTGTGTGTGTGTGTGTGTACGTACATGGTGTATGGGTGGCTGTTTTATGTGTTTCACATGCTTGTGTCTATTACCAGTATGTAGTATACACTGTGCATATCAATGCATGCATGTACTATATGCGTTTGGAGCATCACTAAGGCATCACGAGGGGGGTAGGGGGTTCTCCTTTTGGAATAGTAGGACAATGTACTTGTGTATGTGGATACACGGTTTCACCTCCTGCATCCCTTGTTTTTTGTGCAAATGCCTTTGCCCCCCCCAGTCTCCCTCATACCATTTCCAAGAAAGGCCTGAGTAGACATATGTGTATGAAATCTAATAGCAACAATACATTAATGAGTGTAGATGACTGAACGGTCAGATATACCAGATTCCACTATGCATGGATAAACCAGATTCCACTGTGCATGCCCATATTATGTTTGTGTATGTTTATTCTATTTCATGTGAGTGAGAATACATTGTGTGTTCTCTGTTCATTGGTTACAATTGGTGAAATCATCACACCTTGTTACCACATACTGTCCGAATGCAGTGTTTTGTCGGAACTCCAAGTATTTCTGATCGTTGGGGAATTCTACCAGAATTGGACCAGCCCAGACATCACTACAGCAGCCGTTGCACAAGCCGCTACCAAAAGTTTTGTGGAGGGAGCAAAGCTTCACTCAAACCTCATATCGTTCCCGAAACTCGACCTACCTCTCTGCTTTCTGGGGAGTAGAATCATCGAAGTTCCAACTCCACCCCCACCCACAGAAGAGTCTACACTCTCTCCCACTCTCATTGCCGTCATTGTCGTTGTGTTGTTCCTGTTCATTGCACTGTGTATCATGGTGGCCTGTATATGCTGCTACTGCTACTACGCTCGGAAGGATAAGAAAGAGGCAGATAAGTAAGTATTAATTTTGTATCCTTGCGCGCGCGCACGTGTGTGTGTGTGAGTGTGTGTGTGTGCATGTGTGTATGTGTGTGTGTGTGTGTGTTGTGTGTGTGTGTGTATATACGTACCCTCCTTGTCTCTTGCTCTTCTTATTCCCTCCCTTCTCTCCCTCTCTTTCCCTCCCTCTATCCTTATTCCCTCCCTTCCCTCCCTCTCTCTCTTATTCCCTCCCTTCTCTCCCTCTCTTTCCCTCCCTCTATCCTTATTCCCTCCCTTCTCTCCCTCTCTTTCCCTCCCTCTATCCTTATTCCCTCCCTTCTCTCCCTCTCTTTCCCTCCCTCTATCCTTATTCGCTCCCTTCTCTCCCTCTCTTTCCCTCCCTCTATCCTTATTCCCTCCCTTCTCTCCCTCTCTTCCCCTCCCTCTATCCTTATTCCCTCCCTTCTCTCCCTCTCTGTCTAATCAGTGTTAGTGTCCATGTTTTTGTGTTTATGCTCCAGCACAGTACACAGTGTGCGTATATGTATTGATTTGACTACGAAATGTCTACTTTTCAGGAATTATTTTGTCGGACAGCGATTGGCAGTGGATCAATATGGATGGGCAGGAGTGGATCAAATTGATCCTGATTTCATGCCTCGTATGTTGTGTGTGTGTGTGTGTGTATGTGTGTGTGTGTGTGTGTGTGTGTGTGTGTGTGTATGTGTATGTGTATGTGTGTGTGTGTATGTGTGTGTGTGTGTGTGTGTGTGTATGTGTGTGTGTGTGTGTGTGTGTGTGTTGTGTGTGTGTGTGTGTGTGTGTGTGTGTGTGTGTGTGTGTGTGTGTACATATTAAATTTTATATGATAGTATCAGATATCTGCATCTTGTTTTACTGTCCACATCTTTCAAATTTGCCATAGTTGATCCCAATATGAATCTCCTATATCAAGAGTCACCTGAAGATTTTGATGAGACAGATTTTGCTGTGAGTGTTTGTTCATGTGTGTGCATACATACGCACACACACACACGCACACAGACACACACACACACACACACACACACACACACACACACACACACACACACTCACACTCACACACACACACACACACACACACACACACACACACACACACATACACACACATACACACACACACACACACACACACACATGCATGCATGCATCCAGTACGTGTATTTGATTCAATTTTAATCAGTCATTTGTTCTCATATTCAGGGCTACCCTCCATATCCTGTTGATCCTCGATACTACAACCAGCAGGTTCACTCCTTCGGGGAAGACACGCATGCTTCGCTGCCTATGGAGACAGAAGAGTCAAGTGTAACATCTCTTGAGTCTGGTGGCAACTTCCAGATGGGACCATTCTTAGAAGCTGTCATGAACAAGTGGGAGGAATCAGAGCAAGTCCTGTCCAAGGACCGCAAGAAACACGGTCGACGACACTAGAACAAACCTTCTCTCTTTCATCTAAACTCTTTAAAGCTGCTTTACAAAGTTCTCTTTTCTACACATAGAGACATATGCATAGTTACTGTTAAGAACATACATTTCTATGCATTCACATTTGACACTATTTTTGTAGCTTTAGACCGCATGTAAATTTGCAGCATGTTAAATAGTCTAATCAGTTATGTATATTGTGTAATATGTGTTATTAATACGAGAACATTATGTGCAATTTACGCAGTCATGTACAGTGGAAACTCGTTGTAAGGAATCTCTTACAATGAATTTCTGCATAATAGTGGGTAGTTTCATATCTGAACCAGTAAATGTTCTGTTTTGACAGTGCAACTGGTTATAGTGAATTTATGCTATAGTGAAGAGTTTTCAGTGTCCCTGCAGTTGCACTAAGTAGAACATTTCTATATTGTGGGGGGAGATATAGCCACCCCCCCCCCCCCCCCCCTCCCCCTCATACAGGATAATATGCTTGTTTTGCTTATTCAAGTGTGGATGTCTGTGAATCAAGTATTTGCGGTATATAACAGTATATAAACTTCTCATTTATGCACAACACTCTAGAAATATACCCATATCTATGCTTATACGTTCAGCATAGTCTCGCGTAGCCTGTCTCTCTTCACTGTAAATGAAGAGCAGAGAAGATTGGGTCTGGCTACGTGAGACTACAGCAAGCGTGACGAAAATGGCGACCTCCTCACGGCCAGTGTTCCCATAGATACCCCCTGAAAGCTCAATGATACGTAAGTTTCTCACGATTGTTCGGTAATCCTTCATAGCACCGAGGGTGCATACGTGTGGTCAAGCATTCACCTGGAAAGTAACGGGATGAACCTGTCCATTGCTCAACTATATTTCGACCGACGGGTTTCGACTTGGCGGGAAGGCGTGCAAATATCGTATTAGCCTATGTTTGTTCATCTGTATACACGAAAACAGGCTTACCTATCATTCTTCCATCTACACGTGTAGTGCCCCATGCTTTATTCAGAAGTGGACATTGTATGCAGTAATCTAAGTTTATTGGCACAATGCCGGAGCCACGAGTAGTTCTATCTATGCTGGAGCCTCGGCTGGAGCAAAGTAAAGTGCTTTAGAATCCTCGTGGTCAACCTAGCAGCCGAGGGAATGCTTTAGCTGTTTTTTTATAGTTCTTTATACTGTAGTCCAGTTGTAATCATAGTGAAAACATTGAACCCTCTGTAAGGTTGGAACCCACTCTAAAACTAGATGTATAGTCAACTCCTGTACGCCGTCCTCTACATTGGATGTAAGGTAAAAGCAGATGATTTCGGGAATGTCTTATAACTTTCAGTACATAAACTGAATAGCCGAAGGAGATTAAGGGAAAAGTTATTGCCATATTCCGCATCTAGTCTAGTCCCTTTTACCCCAATCAGTCTACTGACTGAAAAGAATAGTAACATTCCTGGAATTACCAGCTTCCCAAAATTACCTGCTTTTACCTTATTGTACATGTAGAACCTCACTAATCTGAGAAGTAGGAACCTTTCTTAGCAGAACATACGTATCATTGGTCCCAAGTGCAGTGACAGAAATAACATTTGACTTTTACTGTGAGAAACGGCTGACCCAGTAGTATGTAGACATTTTTAAAATCAGTCAGCCATTTTTTTCTGTTAACTATTTATTGATTCTATCAAAATGGTACTTGTGGGCTGATATAAGGGCTCAGTTCTAAATTTTAATGGTTTGGAGGATTTTTTATGCATCAAATTAAGTCAGCCAAATGGCTGACCAAACTCAATTTGGTCAGCCATATTCTTTAATGATATGATAGAGACTCATTGCTACGTTGATTTATGATATAATATAACTTTCAAACAAATTGTAACGTAACAGATCAATTGTACAAAATCAATGTACAGAACGTTTCGGCCACGTAGGCCTTCATCAGCTGTAAAGAACAGTTCTTTACAGCTGATGAAGGCCTACGTGGCCGAAACGTTCTGTACATTGATTTTGTACAATTGATCTGTTACGTTACAATTTGTTCGAAAGTTATATTATATCATATTCTTTAAATTTGTTCGAAAACAGCAGATGGCAGACTGTTGTGTCTGGCCCTGCAAGTGTGTTTGGTTTGGAGGGATTTTTCCATGCAGAGGCGATGTTCACCTAACCTTGAACACAGATACTCTAACCACCTATGCATAGGCCAGAGTATCCGTGCTCAGAGTACTGAGACACAAGCATACATAAAGATGTGTGTTTGTACATACAGTGGAACCTCCACATAAAGGACACCTTGGGACAGCTCCATTTGTCCTTTGTAAGAAGGTTGTCCTCTTTGGGAGGAGCAAAAGGTATAGGAACTATAGGGAGGAATTATTTGGGACCTTAAGCTGTGTCTTGCAGAGAGATTTATTGTACTGTGTCCTTATTTGGGAGAGTCCACTATCAGAGGTTCCACTGTTAATGTTTTGTGTATGAAGGTTTCTGGTTCAATGTTGCATTCAATGAATTCCCTCCAGTTTTTATAATTCCCCACTGTGATGTCTGAAAAGCGCAAAAGCAAATGGGACCAGCCAGCACCTGGTTATTCACCTTCTCAGAGTACTTCGACCCCCAGCAAGGATGACGAGGTAGTGGGTGATCCGGCATCTCAGAACACACCAACTTCAAAGAAATGGGACCAACCAGCAGTTGATCCCTCCACTGTTTCAAATACTCCAGTCTCAAATAAATGGGACCAGTCAACATCTGGTCTTCCCACATCTCAGAGTACCCCAACATCTAGCAAATGGGACCAACCAGTATCTGGTATCTCCACGTCTCAGAATACGCCACCCTCAAGTAAATGGGACCAGCCAGCATCTGGTATCTCCACGTCTCAGAATATCCGAACATCAAGCAAATGGGACCAGCCTTTAGGTGGTCAATCCACCACTCAGTCCACCCCAAAATCCAGCAAATGGGATCAGCCAGCTACAGGTCCCCCCATGCCCCAGAATACCTCGTTCTCAGGTAAATTTGGACAGCCAGTTAAAGGAAGTGTTCAGAAATCATCTCTGTCTGCCATCAATCCTCCAGCTGACAGTGGATCCAGCCTGGCTGCTGAAGCAGTGGCCAGGATAACCTCAATGCTCTCCTCCCAGAAAAGACCGCAATCCACTGAACTGGTAAGACATAGTTTATATTCTTAAGTATTGCAATGTGTTTTAGCAATTCACATGTCTTATGCATGTGGAGATTACAGGGGACTCTCTGTGGGGGCCCTCTGTGGGGGCCCTCTGTGGGGGCCCTCTGTGGGGGCCCTCTGTGGGGCCCTCTGTGGGGGCCCTCTGTGGGGGCCCTCTGTGGGGCCCTCTGTGGTGGAGGTAAAATGTGGTATTGTGGAAGTACTATCAGCTTCAGGTCTAGGGATATGCTCCCCTGGGAAGAATTCGATATTTGGTCTTTGTAGGGTGGCTTTGAGACATTATTCACATTTAAAATTACAAATGTGATCAGTGATTCCTTGGTCCATATTCTTGTGAGTGTTGTGTGATTAGCATTCTCAATCTTCTTGAAGTATTGACGTTCTCGATGTCCCTGAAGTATTGGTGTTCTCGATGGTATTGTGTACTTGCTTTCATGAAATTGCACATTGTTTTGACAAGTTCTGCTCAAAGATCCTGGTGGACACTCCTGATTAGTACACACTCCTGGATAGTGCATACTCCTACATAGTACACCCTCCTGGATAGTACACACTCCTGGATAGTACACACTCCTGGATAGTACACACTCCTGGATAGTACATACTCCTGGATAGTACACACTCCTGGATAGTACACACTCATGGATAGTACACACTCCTGGATAGTACACACTCCTGGATAGTACACACTCCTGGATAGTACACACTCCTGGATAGTACACACTCCTGGATAGTACATACTCCTGGATAGTACATACTCCTGGATAGTACACACTCCTGGATAGTACACACTTCTGGATAGTACACACTCCTGGATAGTACACACTTCTGGATAGTACACACTCCTGGATAGTACACACTCCTGGATAGTACACACTTCTGGATAGTACATACTCCTGTACCTGTGTATGTATATTGTACATTTACATATGTGTGAAGATATTCACATTGTGTAAAACATATGCAACGTACGTATACACACACATGGACATCCAAGATTGTAGGATGCACACACACACACACACACACACACACACACACACACACACACACACACACACACACACACACACACACACACACACACACACACATATGTATGTACGTACATACGTACGTACATAGAGCTCTACAATGTCATTCTGTACATACTGTACATACACATGTTCAGTGTATACACATTACACTGTTCCACCCTCCTCACCTGCTCCCAGCCTCCTCAAGTCCTCTCCCCTTCTGTTGCTAGTATAGTTAGCCCCTATCCTGCGGACCCTGTGGAGATCAAGCTCTGCGTGTTGGAGTACCCCATCAACGACTCACCAGCAAGGTTTGTCAAGTCTTCACCCAGTATTGTAAATTTTGGTACAGTGAAACCTATATTATTCAGCCACCCCGGGACTAGGCCAAGTTGACCAGATTAGAGAGGTGGTCGGAATAGACAGGTCCATTCCAATCCGTGGGTAACCTCTGGGACTAGACAGGATGTCCAGTTTAGGCAGTGTGACTGACTTACAAATGCTCGGATTAGGGAGCTTTCACTGTACTGTGCTAACATGTTGAGCCGTATTGTAATGTATGGGTGGCCATTTTGGTTTTGTGTGTTGCACACATGAATTGTTAGCTTTGTAGTACAGTCCAACCTATAGTCCAACACCCTATGAGCAGCAAAAGCATGTTGAGTTACAGATTGCAGGATTTTGGAGCGACTCGCACTGAGTCCTAGCATCCATACTGTAATCTGCTATGTACGTAGCTGTACCTCATGAGATGGTCGGATTAGAGAGAATGTTGGACTATAGAGGTGTCGGATTACAGAGGTTTCACTGCATGTATGTATGTGCGATTTTGTGTACCGCACAAGTAGTATTGCTATATACGTATATTTGAACATACGTATGTACTGTATATGGATGTTACATATGTATTACTGGACATGTTTGTGTTTTTTGTGCAGAATGGAATTCCTCAAGAGTTCAGTACTAGCAGAGGTATGTATGTACATACGTACAGTGAACATGTCGCCGTGTTGTGTGGCAGAATCTATCCACTTCTATTGTCTGTGATCATTGTAACTTCATTGTGATCTCTTGCGTTTCGCACATGTACGTAGTACGTACTGTACATATGTACATACAGTATGCACATGTACAGTGGTAGAAATAGCATTTGCCCTTTGCTAGGACAAACGGCTGACCCAGTGTTATATTGGTAGGACATTTTGAAGATTGGTCAGCCATTTCTGACCATTATAGATAATGTACATATGTATGTATGTACATGTGCAGAGCTCACGATAACTTTTTGGAGGTGTCTGGACATCATATCCTGACAAACTCAAGAATGCCTGGACATCCACATATTTGCTCGGGCATAATGATTTGATTATAGCAATCACATACTTTGCTAGTTTCTCCTTGCTACCATGTACGCAGGTGTAAGCCAGCATACATATGCAGATTCCAGTATTTTCATACACTATGTGCAGTAGCAATTTAGCATTTCCCCAGTCACAAAACAATAGCATTGCTTTCAGTGTAAGTGAAAAGGTTCTCAGAATCTGTGCAACTGGCTTCTAAAGCACCAGTGTCCTATACACTTAGGAAAGGCTGTTTTGAACTGCAAGACCACTCAACAGTTGTTTCTATCCTATGGTGCCACTACCTAATTAATAGCAGAAAGTGACAGACCACAATCTGTCACCTGAACAATGACAGCCTCCTACAGCCATAAACACTTCCTTTGAGCAGACACAATGTCCTAACAAAGTTGATAACATCCGGACATTTACTGAAAATGATCGGAAAATGTCCGATGTCCGGTTGCATTTTCGAGCTCTGATGTGTACATACAAAATACAAAGGAATATTTAGCACTGAACCTTGAGATTGGCAAAACAACTTGGTACTTGACTATAATATAGCCAACAACGGAGACTCTGATCTCGGTTTCATTAGTAAGCCAAATGGCTGACCCAACTCAATTTTGGTCAGCCATATTCATGTTTTGTTCAGAAAATGGCAGATGGCAGGCAGCTATTTCTAGCTCTGCATGTACGTGTTACTATCAATAATGTGTACTGTACTCACATGCTCAGTTGGTGTATTGTGACTTGTGTAGTATGTACGTATGTATGTACATGTACATGTGTTGTTGTGAATATGCACATACGTACATACATACGCACATACATACGTACATACGTATGTACGTACTTGCATACACACTTAGGTGAATAAGAAAAGTGGAGCCCTCTTAGCTGTCAAGGGAAAATACCTCTCTCCCGAGGAGAAGAATCAAAATGCTGAACAAGGGTAAGGTTATCTGTATGTACACATATGGGAGTGGATCTGCAAAAATGGCCGTTTTCACAGATCCACTTGCATACAGTACATGGTTCGTGCTATGTGGACACATTAGGTGTAGGTGCATATGCAGTCAAATGTCCCTGTATGAACCCAGGATATAACAAACTTGGACCTTAAAACATGTTTTGCTCCACACAGATTCACTGTATTGTGATGTGAACTGTGATATCGTGAGCACCCTCCTATAGTGATGTACGTATGTACTTATGTATGGCAGGATCTACAGCAATGCCTGTGTGTGTTGTTCAGATGTAGTTTGTACATTTATGTGTGTGTGCGTGCGTGCGTGCGTGCATGCGTGCGTGCGTGCGTGCGTGCGTGCGTGCGTGCGTGCGTGCATGCGTGTGTGCGTGCGTGCGTGCATGCGTGTGTGTGTGCCTACATACTTGCGTGTATGTACATATTAAGTATGTTTTAGTACAGCATGTGTTTGTTGTTATAGGGAGAAGCCTTTACACTTGCTCATACAAGCCCCTCTCCAGGCTAATGTCGATGGTGAGCAACAGCGTCTGTGAGCACACAGTATTGCTAATTATGTGTACAGTGGAACCTACGTATGTACGTATGTACGTGTACAGTGGAACGTATGTATGTACGTGTACAGTGGAACCTATGTATGTACATGTACAGTGGAATGTATGTATGTATGTACGTGTACAGTGGAACCTATGTATGTACGTACATATGTGTACAGTGGAACCTATGTACATATGTGTACAGTGGAACCTATTTGCATTTGTGTACAGTGGAATCTATGTATGTACATGTACAGTGGAACCTATGTACGTATGTACGTACGTATGTTGTCTCTGACATGGTGATTTCCTCAGATCCTCTCCAGTCTTACCATCTTCTGTGGTGTGTATGTACGTACATTCACTCATCATGTTAAGATATCTAAGAAGTTTTGCTAAAATTTCAACTGGCAAACTTTCCATCCTTACTGCATGTACGAACATCCATATGTGTGTATGTAAACAAGTAATTTGAGTTAAAAACTCGTGGGGGGTGCCGCCCCACATGCTTGAATCACTTGTAAAGCATTGGAGTGTAAGTGCACAGCTAAACATTCATTGAATGCAATGTTTACTGTAAGTGGATGATTGTTTTGAAAATAATTGCCATATTTGGCCATTATTTTAAGAACAATTCTTATAACTTATTCCTGCATAAATTCATACTTCTCTATTGCTATTATATAATTCTCTATTATAAGACTTTTGTTCGAATCCATATTTTATATATATACGAATATTATATATCGGACAAGTGTGACGAGCGTTACACACCAGAAGTCCAGATGAAAACAATATAGGGGTTGCCATAGGCAGCCCCTAAAAATATGCTTGTGGTTTGTGTATGCATATGCACATATGTATGTATGTATATATTACCATTTCTCCTTAGCGGCCGTGAGACTTCTAAAGGACATTGAAGTGAAAGGTACTGCTGGAGTGATCAAGACTGGTGGTAGTACACTGTCCAGTGGAGGAGGAGGGCAGCACTATGTCCAGGATAAGGTGTTTGTCGGCCTCACTCAGGTCGCAGAGAACTTCGACTTGAAGGAGAAACTACAGGGAACAGCTGTGAGTGTGTAGGATTTGATAGCTCTCTCTCTCACTCACACCGTGTGTGTGTGTGTGTGTGTGTGTGTGTGTGTGTGTGTGTGTGTGTGTGTGTGTGTGTACATATATATGTGGTGTATACGTGTATTTATCACAGTATGTGAGTATACACATGCATATTATGTATGTACAGTATATACATACAGTGCTATGTAAAGATGTGCCTACGTAAGTTCATATAATGCACGTAGTAGTGTGTGATCATGTGTACACCAGTCGCGTGTGTATCACTCCTACTGTTTCACACAGAACTCCTTCTTTGACCACATTATGAGGACTACAGGAGCTCGGATCCACCTCAGGGGCCGTGGATCCGGCTACATTGAGCCCACCTCCGGCAAGGAATCATTTGAGGCTCTGTACATCTACATTCAGCATGGGAATAAGGAGGGTCTCTCAAAGGCCAAGCAGCTCTGTGACGACCTGGTGAGGCATGTACAGCAGGAATACGAGGCCTTCCAGAAGACCAATAGCATGTATGCTTCCTTCAACCCATACCAGAGTAAGTGTGTGTGTGTGTGTGTGTG
This sequence comes from Halisarca cf. caerulea, assembly GCA_963170055.1. Lineage (NCBI taxonomy): Eukaryota > Metazoa > Porifera > Demospongiae > Chondrillida > Halisarcidae > Halisarca > Halisarca cf. caerulea. The sequence goes on from CAUJGJ010000376.1 coordinate 877,196, forward strand.
TGTGTGTGTGTGTGTGTGTGTGTGTTTGTGTGTGTGTGTGTGTGTGTGTGTTTGTGTGTATGTGTGTGTGTGTGTGTGTGTGTGTGTGTGTGTTTGTGTGTATGTGTGTATGTGTGTGTGTGTGTGTGTGCGTGTGTGTGTGTGTGTCTGCCTGCATGCATATATGTGTGTGGTGGAATGAGAGAGCGGAGGGGTAGAGAACATGCCTATGCTAAGTTGCATGGTAGGTGTGGTTATTCTCCTCCCACATAAATGGAGCCGTGATCTCGGAGTGCAAGGAGGTGAGATCCACAGCTTGCGCAAATGACTGATGGATGGCGTACATTTGCTCTGCTTTGCATTAATTTGCTTCTTACAAATCTTTGTTGTGGTAGAAACCAGTGAGATGTTGGCTTGCATATACGTACTTTCCAGTCAGTGTTACTATGGATCAAACTATAGACAGCTGATTTTGTGCAATTGTCTCTATGTTTACTGTTTTGCAGGTTACAATGCGTATTCTTATCTTCCACATGCTGGAGCTGGTCCTTATGGGCAAACACAAACCGTATGTGTGTGGAGTGTACCATATGTGTACGTATATGTATGTGCAATATTATGTATAGAATATACATTTTGTGCGTTTCTGTCAGACGTGTGCACGCATGTGTGTGTGTGTGTGTGTGTGTGCATGTGTGTTTGTGCACGTGTGTGTGTGTGTGTGTGTGTGTGTGTGTGTGTGTGTGTGTGTGTGTGTGTGTAGATGCTGCTTGTGTTAATTAATGTAGGATACATCTCAATTAATCATGCAATTGAGCCGTATTTTAATTGCACTTTATGTATAATTTATATGCAATATTGCAATATACTTTATGTACCAGTATGTAATAATTGGTATGTGTTTGTATCAGACTTCCAGTGTACCTGCAACTCAGGGGGAATCGGTTGCCATGGATACTCCAATCAGTAGTAATCACAATAGCTTGAGTACAGTGTGAGTTGAGCCTGTATAATTAGATGTTGTTGTGTACTGTATGTGGGAGGGGGAGGGGAGGAGGGGGAGGGGAGGGGGAGGGGAAATCCAACTGCTCTTAAGCAAGCGAGTTGCGATTCGTTACAAATGACTGATGGATGGCGTACATTTGCTCTGCTTTGTGTTGATTTGCTTCTTACAAGTCTTTATTTGTTATGGTAGAAACCAGTGAGATGCTGTCTTGCATGTACGTACGTATAAATTGTAACAAATGCACACATTCATGACTCACACACAACTCCCAATTTTACAGTGCAGTGTTAATGCATGGGCGACACTTACTGTGCATCGCACATGTGTGTGCATGCCACACACATGCATATGCATGGATGCAAGCATACACAAATGTATGTATACACACACACACACACACACACACACACACACACACAGACACGCACACACACACACACACACACACACACACACACACACACACACACACAGACACGCACACACACACACACACACACACACACACACACACACACACACACACACACACACACACACACACACACACACAGAGTTGTCTGTCCCTTTGCAGGAAAAAGGAAGTCCAAAAGAGAAGATTTGTTGAAAAGGTTGTGATTTGAGTATCCTTCACTGATATAATCTCCTATTCACTGAATACTCCTACACAGATCCCTGCACAGGAACCTGATGTGAAAAACGAGGAAATGCATCCTTTGGTGGACAAGGAGCCTCAGGTTGTAAAGGAAGAAGGGGACCGGGAGGAGAGTCCTGAGAACAGTGCAAAGTTATCTGCCATTGTGAAACCTGATATGCCTCCTCCCAGTTTTGTTCCACAAGTCAAGAGTGGTAAGAACCTGTTGGGAGATATTCTGTGCACATGTTTAACATAGGGGGATCTGTGTTTGTATATATGCAGTAGGATGGACCACTTTTAAGAGCATGTGGGATCTGTGTTCGTGTACAGTAGGACCACTTTGAAGAGCATAATATGGGATCTGTGTTTGTGTACAGTAGGACAGACCACTTTTGAGAGCAAATGGGATCTGTGTTCGTATGCAGTAGGACCACTTTTAAGAGCATATGGAATCTGTGTTTGTGTACAGTAGGACTACTTTTGAGAACACATGGGATCTGTGTTTGTGTGCAGTAGGACTACTTTTGAGAACACATGGGATCTGTGTTTGTGTACAGTAGGACTACTTTTGAGAACACATGGGATCTGTGTTTGTGTACAGTAGGACTACTTTTGAGGTACTACCTCTTGTGAAAGACCACCCTCCTCACTAAACCAACTTAAATAGTCACAAATGTATATACTTATGCCATACATTGAACTTCCCCTCGTCCGATACCACCTCTTTTGAAGGACCATCTTTATGTAGTACATGTATATAGTGTCTATGTTTTCACAACTCCCTAGGGTGGTCTCGCAGGGGATGTGTACCAGTACTACTGTATGTGCTGGTCACATGATTACAGGAATGGGTCACATGGTTATTATTGGAATGATCATGTGCTTGTCACATGATGGTCACATGTCACATGATTGTTGCTTGGTTTCGTTATGATCATCAAAATTGTTATTGCTGCCTGATTGTCACATGCATATCATATGTATGTATGGTAGAAAAGGAAACACCCACTCACTATAGCCCCGGCCGTACATACCCACTCAATGTAGCCCTGTACATGCCCACTCACTACGGCCCTGGCGGCTGTACAAATGCACTTGTTGTCTATTGTAGGTGTAAAAAGACCAAGTGAAGGCCAGACCACAGCTGACCCCAGCCTCTCCTCAAGCAACCCACTGAACAAACACTTTTTGGAATACAATGATTCTGACTCTGATAATGACAGCTGATCATGTGCACATCATGTGCCAATCATGTGCAGATCATGCTTGTGGTGGGCAATGGACTCATTGTGGTAGTCCATTTTCATTTGCATTTTTATTGAATTTATGGCATGTCATTGTGTGGAGATCAATGCATTTATAATCCAAAATGCAGTAAACACTCCATAACTTGCATTATATGGCTACGTTATGGCTGTGATACACATGCATGCACACTCAATCACAAACACTCATGCACATACATGCATACACACATGAAACACAACCATGTATACACACACACACACACACACACAAGCACATACGTTCACACACATGCACACAATCTACAGCCAACGAATATATGCATTGTTTGCATTAATTGCTTGATGCATGACTATCGATCACTATAATCAACAGTACCGCTGCAATTGCATTAATTAAATTTAATCAAAGTTAATACACTTGTAATTAATCTAATTTCGATATCATTTGTATGGAACATGATTGCTCAGTTAAGCCTTCACTTGATCAAATTGTTGACAGAATTGCTGGAACTCCTTTTCCTGTGAAATCACATGCAAATGTACGCTTGTCATGTGACATGTCATGTGACTAGAGGGACCAACTGCACATGCATATGTACACAATATACAGTATGCATGTAATATGCTCACATACATGCACTCATGCATGTATGTACAATATGTATTCAATATGTATGCATGCATGTATATATGCATGTAGTATGTATGTATCTTGTATATACATACATTAGTAAACAATATTATAAAGATTCAGAGGGATGGATAGTGTCTGCCCAGAATGGGCCCAAGGTGAGCTAATGTGTACGTGTTGAACTACCTTCTTCGTGAACTCTTTGATGAAGAGGTAGTTTGGATGACTGTCCTTCAAAGTGGTTAGATATCTGTTGCAGACCTGTCGTTGTTGATTGTATGATAAAGGGTTGTTAACACAAGCAAACTTACACACACACGCAATCATTGGGTAACAGGTACAAGCACAAAACATCGCACATGAATTGGTGCAAGCATACACACACGCGCGCGCACACACACACACACACACACACACACACACACACACAAACACACACACACACACACACACACACACACACACACACACACACCTCCGGAGGTTTCTGCAAGTGTTGGCTGACCACAATAAGGTTGATGAGTGTCTCTGGATTATTGTTGTCCTGAAAGTGCAGACAGAAACACACCACAGCAAACCTCATTAAACCTGACCACCTTAGAACCAAGAGACGTTGGCCAGGTCTGAGATGTGGGCACAATACACAGGTCCTTTCCAGTATGTACATACTGTACAAACGTAGGTACGTAGCTTTTGGGACTAGACAGGATGGTCGTTTTAGACAGTGTGGCTGACTTACGGAGGTTCGGATCAGAGAGGTTCGGATCAGAGAGGTTCGGATTAGAGAGGTTCGGACTAGAGAGGTTCGGATTAGAGAGGTTCGGATTAGAGAGGTTCGGATTAGAGGGGTTCAGATTAGAGGGGTTCAGATCAGAGAGGTTCGGATCAGAGGGGTTCGGATTAGAGGGGTTCAGATCAGAGAGGTTCGGATTAGAGAGGTTCGGATCAGAGAGGTTCGGATTAGAGAGGTTCGGATTAGAGAGGTTTGGATCAGGGGGGTTCGGATTAGAGAGGTTCGGATTAGAGAGGTTCGGACTAGAGAGGTTCGGATTAGAGGGGTTCGGATTAGAGGGGTTCAGATCAGAGAGGTTCGGATTAGAGAGGTTCGGATTAGAGAGGTTCGGATTAGAGAGGTTTGGACTAGAGAGGTTCGGATTAGAGAGGTTTGGATCAGAGGGGTTCGGATTAGAGAGGTTCGGATTAGAGAGGTTCGGATCAGAGAGGTTCGGACAAGAGAGGTTCGGATTAGAGGGGTTCCGATCAGAGAGGTTCGGATTAGAGAGGTTTGGATTAGAGAGGTTTGGATCAGAGAGGTTTGGATCAGAGAGGTTCGGATTAGAGAGGTTCGGATTAGAGAGGTTCGGATCAGAGAGGTTCGGACTAGAGAGGTTCAGACTCGAGAGGTTCGGACTAGAGAGGTTTGGATTAGAGAGGTTCGGATCAGAGAGGTTCGGATCAGAGAGGTTTGGATCAGAGAGGTTTGGATCAGAGAGGTTCGGATTAGAGAGGTTTCATTGTACACAACAAATTTCTGATAATCCACGATGACTTGCATTACAAATTTGCGGTAGGAATACCCGAATATACATAGCACAAAGCCACAAGCAAATTCATACAAAGAACAAAAAATGGTTGAGAGGCTTAGCAGACAAAGTGACAGTACATTGAAAATAGACAACTCAGTCGGTCATTGCATATACTATACAATATGATAGACATATGATGGAATACTAGATGGAGTACATACTCTTACATACGTGTGAGACCAGGAGTACATACTCCTACGAACATACATGCAAAGTTTACTAAAATTCTAATATTTAATGCTAACAAGCACACACACACATACACACACACACACACACACACACACACACATACACACACACACATACACACACACACACACACACACACACACGTGCACGCGCGCGCGTACAAACCTTGGCAAGGGCATCTTGCAAACATGTCTCTGCTTCATCATACTTCCCTTGGTGGATGTAGCAGGCAGCCTGGAAGTGTGTGTGTGTGTGTGTGTGTGTGTGTGTGTGTGTGTGTGTGCGTGTGTGCGCGCGTGTGTGTGTGCATGTGTGTGTGTGTGTGTGTGTGCGCGTGCGTGTGTGTGTGTGCACGTGTGTGTGTGTGTGTGTGTGCACAAGGGCATAGGGAGTAACTCAAGCACACACAATGCATACATCCTTAGTTAGCAGTAAACCACATCCAATAGGACCTCAGAACACTTCTATTTCTCAAAAAACACGTAGGATTTGTTTAATGAGTGGTTAGGCAAGAGGGCTGTATGGCATATAAAATGCTGAATGGAGAGTGCATTTTATAAGCCATACAGTCCGAGTGACTATGTCTTAACCATCATAGCATCCATTCGTGGACTTTGGGGAAGTGGTCTTGACTTCCAGAAATTCAACGAAGCAGTTTGAACGCGAAAAATGAAGCCCAAGAAGGGAATCAGCAGTAAGAATCGTTAAAGAAGACTTTCTCTACTACAATGCTAAGTTCGCATCTTGCAGTGGCAAAAATTGGCTTCTTTATGGTTCGAATCAGTGAGTAATTCTTCGGAAAGCTATCCAAGGAACATTACAGAGAGGTATTTGCATGAAATCACAGATTTCAAAGTATAAACTCACACAAAGTTAGACGCTCATGTTTATACAATAAAAAATCGCTTTATAATCATACCGTTACCTTGGTAACAGATGCTACTTTGATATTAAGACATAGGTGCGATGGTTGTATGGCATGTAAAATGTTGAGAGCAAGTGCATTTTATATGCCATACAACCCAAGTGCCTATGGCTAAACCAATACAGTGGACTCCTCTAATCCAGCCCCCTGAATTGGGGACACCCCTCTAATGTGGACACATACCACAGGAACCAAATACTCCACTATAATAAGTCACAGTACATCTCCAAGCCCTGAAATGAGGACACCTCAATAATCAGGACAATGATTTCAGGTCCCAAGGTGTCCGGATTAGAGGGGTTCCACTGTATAGCATACGTTCGTGGACTTGGGCAAGTGGTCTTTACTTGTAGGAATCTTCTAGGAATATGATGAACCAATGTGAATGCTCAACATCGCGTTTCTGAAGGGAGTTGCAGTAGGTATTGCCAAAGAAGACTTGCTTTGACGCTAAGTTTACTTTTCACGTTTGTGAAAATGGGCTTTGTTTGGGTTCAATTCAAAGTGTCTTTCTTTGGAACAATATTCAAGGAACATGAGAGGGAGACATTGGGTTGAAATCATTAATTTCGAAGCACATAAACTCCCAGCGAGGTAAACAATGATGTCCTTCTGTTTCATGTTAAGAGGATTCCACTGACCTAAGCCGACATACTGTACACCTATCAATTGAAATAGGGAGGAATGGAAGCAGTGAAAAAAGATTAGTTACTGGGTAAGCAGCGATTACTTATCAAACTGTGACATCTGTTAGTGGTCAATTCAGTATAATGTGCACAATAGATCACATACAACAGGTCACACAATAATGGATAACACACACATGCACACATGCACACATGCACACGCACACACACACACACACACACACACACACACACACAAACACACACACACACACATAATCACACACGCACATAATTCTCTCTCTCTCATACACCCCCCCACACACAATCACACACACACAATCTCTTTCACACCCACACCCACACCCACATAATCACCCATACCCACACACACACACACATACACACACACATACGTACACACACACATACATACATACACACACACACACACACACACACACACACACACAGGATCACTCCTCATGTACAACACATCATCTACATGAGCTTGATCCATAGAGCTAAGAGGAATGCAAGGAAAGGATATACACACAGCGGTACAACTACAATTCGACACTCTGGGGCAACAATATCTAAGGAGTCAAATTACGGAGGTTTCCCTGCAGAATAATGAGGAGTTGATTAATAATTGGTCCCAATCAATACCGTAACGAGATCAAGAGAAGTTGCAATTCAATCATAACAGCTGCACAATTTCACTGTTACAGTGAAGCCTTAAAGCACATCTTCTGAAATACAGCCACCTCTTTTAACATGACACCATTGCTCTGCCCTATTTGAAATCACTCACATTGACATGTGTACATTTAAACCCTCTAAAATGTTCAATCCAGTACATTTAAACCCTCTAAAATGTTCAATCCAGTACATTTAAACCCTCTAAAATGTTCAATCCAGTGCATTTAAACCCTCTAAAATGTTCAATCCAGTGCATTTAAACCCTCTAAAATGTTCAATCCAGTGCATTTAAACCCTCTAAAATGTTCAATCCAGTGCATTTAAACCCTCTAAAATGTTCAATCCAGTACATTTAAACCCTCTAAAATGTTCAATCCAGTGCATTTAAACCCTCTAAAATGTTCAATCCAGTGCATTTAAACCCTCTAAAATGTTCAATCCAGTACATTTAAACCCTCTAAAATGTTCAATCCAGTACATTTAATAGGGCATTCATTACTACAATTGTAACCAGAAAAGCCGTATCGTGTAAGTGATCTGCATGTAGTGATGATTGCCTTACCTGGTGCACACACATGCACACACACACACACACACACACACACACACACACACAAACACAAACACACACATACACACACACACACACACACACACACACACACACACACACACACACACACACACACAAAAACACACACACACACACACAAACACACACACAAAGACTCACCTGTCCATTTAGGAGGAGAGGAGTTGGTGTGGTCTTGTCAGCCATTTCCTGGAATATGTAGTATGCATCTTGATACTTCTCACCTCCCTACAAATGTACGTACATATATCATGTCATGAAACAACATCACATACATATGCATGTACAGTACACAAAACACACACACACACACACACACATACACACAAACAACTCACAACGGCCATATTGAACCAGGCTAGAGCCAGTTGAGTAAGGGTTGCATCATCATCGTTTTCCTGCATGGATTTCACTTCCTTCCTGTACAGGAAGTAATCAAATTGTACCAAATAAAATGGTGAAATAAAATGCTCCTGTCAGCACCATCAATGTAATACTTTTATCTACCAAACACAAGAATACCTCCCTACAGTGGCCACTGTAGTACAATAGTACCAACTCTACAATACACAACAAATGCACGAGTACCTCTCTATAGTGGCCACTGTAGTACAATAGTACCAACTCTTCAATACACAACAATGCACGAGTACCTGTCTACAGTGGCCACTGTAGAGCAGTAGTACCAAGTCTATAATACATAACAATGCATGAGTACCTCTCTACAGTGGCCACTGTAGTGCAGCAGTACCAACTCTACAATACACAGCAATGCATGAGTACCTGTCTACAGTGGCCACTGTAGAGCAGTAGTACCAACTCTACAATACACAACAATGCATGAGTACCTGTCTACAGTGGTGACTGTAGTGCAGTAGTACCAACTCTACAATACACAGAAAATATACTCGCTATGTCAACTACTGAACACAAAGATGTACAGTGGAACCTCTCCAATCAGACACTCAATACTCGAGCATAACGTCAGATCAGGAGGTTGTCAGATTACGGAGTGACTCCTACCATGTAGGTGGTGACCGTACCTCATAAGATGGTCGGATTAGAGCGGGTACATGAACACACAAGCACACGCACATGCACAGTGCCTGATCTGCATTCCAGCACGGAGGAAAAGAAACTTGAAGAGGAACGTAGACTAGTTCACCAGAGATAACCATTAATCGAATAGAGGTCAAAGTACAGTCAGACTACACTTATCCACACACATCTGTTCAGGATTAAAGTGAGGGAACTGGATAAATGAGGGAGCAGTAGTATAGTGTACAGTAGGATTATTGCAGATTTGTTCCAATAGTATCTACTGCAGAAGGTGAGGTAACTGGATATCTGAGGTGCGGATAAGTGAGGTCTCACTATATACTAGTGATAGATCCATAAAGCCGACACCTCAATAATCCAGCATTCTCGCCACACAGAGGTACGCTCACCATGTTGGAATACACATGAGTCATTTGATAATCTGACAACCACTGTAATCTAACACATTACTTGCTTCCCCCACAGTGTCAGATGCAGACGTTCTGCTGTACAACACCCTACACAGATCTTCCTTCTGCACACTACCAGGGACACTGGATCAGATTATCAAGCTTTCATTGTACAGCGAAACCACTGTAACGACACTCTAGACAGCGTTGTGTCAGATTACAGAGGCTGTTGGATTATCAAGTAGCTCTTAGCACACGTGGTGATCATCTCTCAGTGTATGTCAGAACAGAGAGAATGTTGGTCTGTTGAATGTTGAGAGAGAACCTCTGTAGCGGCAGACTACAGAAGTTCTCTCACAGTAATTCTGGTCTGGGTGTTTTTGCTTTGGCATGGGCTTTTCCCTAAAACAAACTCTACCAGTTGAAGTGTTAGGATTAGGGGTCGGCTAGGTCAGCTAGGATTAGGGGTCAGCTAGGATTAGGGGGCGGCTAGGATTAGGGGTCAGCTAGGATTAGGAGTCGGCTAGGATTAGGGGGCGGCTAGGATTAGGGGTCGGCTAGGATTAGGGGTCGGCTAGGGTTAGGGGTCGGCTAGGATTCGGCTAGGTCAGCTAGGATTAGGGGTCAGCTAGGATTAGGGGGCGGCTAGGATTAGGGGTCGGCTAGGATTAGGGGTCGGCTAGGGTTAGGGGTCGGCTAGGATTCGGCTAGGTCAGCTAGGATTAGGGGTCAGC
>CAUJGJ010000376.1:892500-927500 GCA_963170055.1 Halisarca cf. caerulea
GTATGACACGTTTCCTGCCAGAGGGGATATGATGCTAAGAAAAGGCCAATTTGACGGAAGTGTGATTAGATCTATCAGCACAGGAATCCACAACATGCTTAGTACGACATCCTGCACAGGAAAGGAGGCTCAACAAAAGGGGTCTCTTCAAAGGAAGTGTAGTGATGTCCATTACTACTGTACAGGAATCCACTACTGTTCTCAGTATAGCAGCCTGCATGTGTGTACTAAGCAAGTTTCACTGTACGTATACGAAAAGGAGCTCAGGGTCATCTTCAAAGAAGTGTGACCGGTGCAATGAAGCTTCCGGAATTGCACAATAGGTAGGCAAGAAGGAACTTGTCAAGGTAAAAGACACAAAGGCTGTCGGACTATAGCAGGAATCTTGGTAGAGGAAAACCTCTACAATTCGACACCTCAATAATCCAACATTCTCTCTATTCACCCACATTCTGAGTGACAGTCTGTACAAAGTTGTCTCGTTATCAGACTGTACAAAGAAACACTTGATAGTCCAACAACCTCTGTAATCTGACAATTTAATAATCCAACCACATTAGAATATACTTATACATACATACAACATACTATATGGATATGTACTTGATAATCGAACAACCTCTGTAATCAAACATACTGTTTGCTGCCCCTCCCCCCCCCCCCGAGGGTCGGATTGTACAGGTTCCGCTGTACAGTCAAACCTTGCAATTGTCCCTCAGAATAATATTACGGTCAAAATTAGGAGAGAATGCTGAATCATTGAGACGACTGATTTCATAGTTTCCACCGTATCTGTCTCTGTCAGCAATCTCTATCTATCTTTCCGACAGTGTCTTGCAAACAGTTAGAAGTGAGGTCAGTTGTGAGTAGGATAGAATTGATTTGTAGGTCTTCGGAAAATAATCTTGGAATGCAAACATTATGAACATCACGCCACCAGCAGGGAAGGACGAGGCTGCAAGTGATCACATGTGAGTTTTCACTGAATTCTGTGGACATGACATGTAAACATATCATCATTTCTATGTGCAGTCATTCGCTGAGGCCATTGTACTGACAGAAATGCCTCTTTTGGTCATTTTACAAAGGAAACTGTTACCGTGGTAATGCTGCCATGACGATGAACAATGGGATAGTGTTGCCAAAATAATTCCAATCTTGTACAGTCCCTATGGTGTTTCCATGGTGTTGACCAATTGTACACTGACACCACAGCAATGCCTTCAAGGTGATACAGAAAAACCTCTCTAATCCGACACTCAATGGGGGTTGAAAAGTGTCCAATTGGGAGGTTATCAGATTACACCGGTGACTGTTAGCATACTTAAACATGGTGACTGTACCTCATAAGATGGTTGGATTAGAGAGAATGTCGGATTATAGAGGTTTCACTGTACAGACAGGGGTCTGTTGTCAGGGTAGAGTCGCTATGAGGATGCTTGGGCCCACACATGTCGGATTACAGAGGTTTTACTGTACACACAAGGGTCTGTTGCCAGGGTAAAGTCGGTATGAGGATACTTGGGCCCACACGTCACAACCCAGAGACTCTGGTCACAACCTGGTACTAACACGCACCTACCTACATACGTACATACATTTGTGCTAAGGTTATGTCATCATGGCAATGTGCAATCTATCATGGTTGCGATGACATTATCACCATGGCAGCATTATCATGGAATCCAGTTAATCCATTATGATAATGTCCAGTAGATTTGGTTACCATGGCATTGAATCACATGGTGTTACCATGGTAAATTCATCACATAACACACACCAAATGATAATAGATAGACCACAACAGTAGGTTTACATACAATGTACATACATACATATGTACATACAATGTACATACATATGTACGTGCGTACAATGTACTGTACATACATACATATGCACGTAAAATGTACATACGTACATACATACATACAGGGTTTCATTTAGGGGGGGTGGGGCATTCGCCCCCCCCCCCCCCCTTGGAAATTAGGTTAGATAATTTTTGGTAAAGAGGTAAAATTGAATAAAGAACTGAACTCAACACAAATAAGGAATATACAAGGGAATGTAGTGATTTAAAAACCTAAACAGCTATTCTTCCACCTATTCTGTTTCACATATCTACAATCTCTTCAAGGTCAAAGAGTAATTCTGTGCCACAATCACCCTTGAATGGTCCAAAATGGCCTCAGATACCACCTTATATAACCTAAAAACTCAAATTTTCCCTGGGGGAGCATGCCCCCAGACCCCCCTAGGTATATATGTACCCCTACAGCTGTACATACTTACATCACTGCACAGCAGATATAAACTGTGATACTAATGCTTCCCCCCAAAAAGGGTAATCTGAAATCTGGTGATCTCATCATGTCATTTGAGAACCACAAAAGAGTCTGAAAATGCACCTCTGAGGATATAAATTCAAAAGTTTATGAGAGAGTCATAAAGACCCCCTATTGCGCGCACTCCCTTTCTCCTCCCCCCCCCCAACCCCATTTTTTGGTAAGTATTGTTTTGTCCCCCTTGCCCATTTTTCTAAATGAAACCCTGCATACATACATATATAAATACATACATACATACATAAATACATACATACATACATACATACATACATACATACATACATACATATGTACCTACAATGTACATACGTACATACGTACGTACCTCCAAACCCATGACGACACGCACATTAAAGACAGTACGAGAACCTTTCTGGTGAAACCAAGGTGGTGTAAGCCATATTTGGTCAAGTCTAGCCCAAACGTAACAAAGTTAGCAGTACAACATACCACAGACCTCGCTTATCTGCACACACCCGTTCTGGATGAAATTGCAGACAAAGTGAAGGAAGTGGGTAAATGAGGGAGCAGTAGTATAGTGTACAGTAGGATTATTGCAGATTTGTTCCAATAAAAACTACTGCGGAAGGTGAGGGAACTGGATATCTGAGGCGTGGATGAGTGAGGTCGCTCAGTACAGTATATGTATAAACACAACAGTATGTACAGTACACCATACAGGACACACAATATATACACTGTACAACACATATACACTGTATTGATACATACGTATACACTGCACAAACACATATTGTTACACACTGTATAACACACACACATATACACATACATACACACACATACATACATACACACACACACATACATACATACACACACACACACACACACACACACACACATACACACACACAAACACACAACACACACACACACACACACATATACGCACACACACACATACACCAAGTGTGTACTAAGTACTAAGTATACACACAATACACACACACATGACCCACACACACACACACACACACACACACACACACACACACACACACACACACACACACACACACATGTACACATGTACAATCTGGATAACATGTGTGGTATTACATGGTGCACAAATGATGAGGGTTTAGATAGAAAGAAGCTAACAATAATCCGTCAAAACTTTCCACCCAATTCAGGTATGTACACACCGAGGTGCAGAAGTCTGTGTCGCGGTACAATCGACAGGGTGAGGTGAAGTGGTAGAAACCTAAGAAAGTCTCGAACGGAAACTACCGACTGATAGAAGAGATAGAAGTGTACTGATGGCAATATCTGCTTGACCAATGGGATAGAAACACACACCACACACACATACATGCACGCACATACTGTACACACACGTGTAATGGCTGGCACACACACACACACACACACGCACACACACACACACACACACACCAGTAGCTGAGAATGCATACAATGAACATATGTGCACCCGCTAATGGATTTGTGCTGAAGCAATCAATACAGTTGTGTGTATGTGTGTGTGTGTGTGTGTGTGTGTGTGTGTGTGTGTGTGTGTGTGTGTGTGTGTGTGTGTGTGTGTGCGCGTGTGTGTACGTGTGTGTACGTGGATGTGTGTGTGTGTGTATGTGCGCGCGTGCGTGCGTGTGTGTGTGTGAACTATATATCTCATGTGCAAAGTTTTTAACGTCTGCTTAAAAACCTAAACTACTTCAAAAATGCAGAAATGACCGAGGCACACAGCCAGAGTTGACCTTCTGCAAAGACAAACCCAGCATGGCCTGCTACAGAGGGCAAACCAACTTTCCTACCGCTGGAAGTAGCTGTGTAGCTCAGCAGATCAAAGCAGTGATTTCACTGGTCCTCACCACAGCCAATCATCAGCTATTCAGCAGGACCTGACTGTCAGAGGATGTCAGTCAGTGCTTCCAATGAGGGGCATTATTCCGGAAAGGGTCAATGAGGGGTGGTATTCCCTGAAAGGGTCGATGAGGGGTGGTATTCCCTGAAAGGGTCGATGAGGGGTGGTATTCCCTGAAAGGGTCAATGGGGGGGTGGTATTCCCTGAAAGGGTCTCCTTGTGTAGGTGAAAGATCACATAAGGATTAGGTTAGGTAAGCTCATTCAGACAGGGGAAGCCTGTAGCCTGCAGGTGCTGTTCTAGGCAGCCTGAAATTTGACCTGCTCTAGGAACCTCCTGCAACAATAAGTATTCCATTGTACTCACAAACACTACAAACATTCCTCAAAATATACCACCGAGGGAAGGTTATCTTAACAGTCAGGAAACGAATCTCCCTTAGAAATTAGAAACTTCCAAAATGAATCCAATGAATCCCTTCTGCTACTTTGAAATGACAGCCACTGCAAGGTGGCTGGGAATACCCAGGAAAAGATAACTTTGACATAAGCTAAATACATGCTTCAAATGCTCCAGAAAACGTACAATCTCCAACTCTTAGAATGCTATCCACGGTTATGTGTAGATGTCCGTAGAACTTAAAGTATTTGCACATATGTGTACATATGTATGTGGTTCATCTCTGCGATTTGACCACAGTTAGGAGAAAAGACTCTTGAGGATTAGTGTAATAACTTGTGATGTGTGTGACGCACAGTAGATCCGTTTCAGTTCAGAAATTGCGCTCTATAATTCTTCAAAGTTTCTTTAAGATTATTAGTGTGTGTGCGTGCGTGTATGTGTGTGTGTGTGTGTGTGTGTGTGTGTGTGTGTGTGTGTGTGTAAAAATGGAGGAGTGCTGACACGACTCAACCACCCTGCAGGCATTGCACACACACACACACACACACACACACACACACACACACACACACACACACACACACACGCGCGTACACACACACATGAAAATGTTCACAATACACACAGAATTACACCGTAAAAGAGTCTAAGGACGTATGTAGCACATACATAATATGTAGTGACATTCCTCTGTATGTACGTAAGCAATAGGGAGTGCCACAATCCCACTCTGGCACACAATTCATGCACAATAGAGGGAATTCAAACTGCGTGATTGATCGTAAAACACGACACAATGGTCAGACGAATGGACTGCACACATACATACGTACGTACCTTCTCCCAGGTGAGGACAAGTACTCTGCTAGCAATTTTACAGCTTGTAACTCGGGTGGTGAGCCGCTCGACACTTCATCCAAGACAATACCGTATTTCCTCTGGTATATAGAAAAAACAAGATTCACACACACACACACACACACACACACACACACACACACACACACACACACACACACACACACACACACACACACACAAACACACACACACAAACACACACACTGTCACGTATGCAGAAATGCATGAATGTGTGCACACTCACACATCAATATACGCACAAATACTAAAATTATAGAGCAAAAATAATACTAAAATGAAATCTGATACAAAGACTGCACAAGGCACCAAGTATTCATGGTCTCTATAGACAGGTGGTCCTTATGTAGAGGTACAATAGTACTGATTTAGTGGTTCCAGGACCAGCCTGCAGTGGTTGCTATAGACAGGTGGTCCTTCTATAGAGGTGCAATAGTAGTTGTAGTGGTTCCTGGACCAACCGGCAGTGGTTGCTATAGACAGGTGGTCCTTCTTTGCCAGTAGTCTTTAAGCACACAATGTGTGTTGACTGAAGACTGACTTCAACAAGGCAGAGGATACTCGTGGGATGACCACTGTGTCTGGCAACATCTATAAACTGATCATTTTCACTGGTTACAAGGGGGCTTGGCTTAGAGTGGATTCGCTACATCGTACAGCGCTGTACTTGGCTCAACAGACCAAACGGAGCTCATTTAAATGTAGGAATTGAGTATGTACATACATGTATGTGCGCATGTACGTATGTGCACATACTATCCCACAATAATGAAGTGAGATTTACACACGTAGATACTGGAACAAAAAGAGCACTACAGTCAAAATGCCCCAACATAATAGACATCCTCACAAATGAGACAAGTGATCAATGTGTACGTGCACAATCATTAACTAAATCAATTTGCTATTGGATTACGTGAATGGATTATACATACGTAAGATAATCAGATGTATTTACTGTAGCTCAAAGGAAGGCGAGAGAAAGATAAGTGGCTAGAAGTGTGGCAAATCGCGAGCACAGAACAGGAGCGAACATTCCACTTGTTGACATCTTAGGTGTACCATGTACAGAGAAATTCAGCATCTCATTAGTCCAACATTCTCCCTATTCGCCCACATTCTGAGGGACAGTCCCCATATTAGACTATACAAAGAAACACTTGATAATCCGACAACCTCTGTAATCTGACACACTGTTACCTACAGAGTGTTGTATAATGGAGGTTGCACTGCACTGCACACGAGTTAGATGTAGCTGCATACATATGTACGTACGTACGCATGTATGTACTGTATATATGTACGTATGTATGCATATATGTATGTATGTATGTATGTATGTATGTATATATGTATGTATGTACGTATGTATGTATGTATGTATGTAGGTACTTATGTATGTATGTATGTATGTACGTATGTATGTACATATGTACATCCTTAAAGCTCTGATAGAAATCATAAAAGCACTCCTCCCCACTTTTGTAACTTCTGGATGATTTGCATGTGCCAGGAAAAACTTGTTGCTCAAATTAGATATTCTGATTTGCATAGTCAAATCACACCTGTGGAAACTTAATAGAAGGACCACACGCATTGAATGCTCTACAAGTCGAGCAGATACACATGCCCCAGGGCACACTCCACCACAAAACTTTCACCGCGTGCCGTAAATTTCTGATACAGTGAAGGATTTGGTACAACAGGCTTCTAGCGTCGACACACTAACAACATTCTAGGAATGCTTGTTTGTCTGCGAAGCAGTCTGCAGTGATAACGTGTCGGTGGCCTACAGTGGAACCTGTGTAATCCGACACCTTTATAATCTGACATTCGGTCTAAACTGACCATATGTCCTATGAGGGAAAGTCACCATGATAGACTTTCTAAGAGCATAGCAGAACCTCTGAATAAAGGACACTATATGACATCCTCTTTTGTCGTTTGTAAGGAGGTTGCCCTTTTTGGGGGGTTCAAAGTGTTTTGAACCATAGGGAAAAAATATGTCGGGATCTCAAGCTGTGTCCTTTGTAGAGTGGTTGCCGTTATTTCAGAGTGTCCACTATCAGAGATTTCACTGTACAGTGAAACAATCTGACATTCTGTGGGCAGCAAAATTGTGTCCGATTACTGAGGTTGTTGGATTATGGAGTGACTCTTAGCATGGTTTGGTATTCAGTACAGTATGTTGACTGTACCTCATAAGATGGTCAGATTAGAGAGAATGCTGGAGCACAGAGGTGTCAGATTACAGGGGTCCATAGTTCTGTACTTGATAATCCAACAAACTCTGTATTCCGACACCAGATAAGTACTAGCATAGCATAGACACTGTATCTACAGCATAGTAGCTACTGCCCAGGTGGTTCCTTTGAAGTTTGACTGGCGATAAACCATCCCTCACACCTCTGCATTAGCACCCCAAAGCAGGTGGCGTGCTCTATAGAAGTCTACACACTATTCATACAACAAAGTCGCAGCCTTAGAACCCCTCAATTCCCTTGTGACTGCACTACGCACCACAGGCCTTCAAACTATCAAATCTCTTCAGTAACAGGCAACTAGGGTCTAGGTCTAGGAGTGTACATACTGGATGCCTGGGAGAATAGCCTACGGCTAAAGGCTCCCCAGTCTAAACAATGATCACCTGATACATACGTACATACATACGTACATACATATGTATACAGTAGAACTTGGATAGTGCTGTTAAGTACCCTCAAGGGAAGGCAAAATAGGTACTCGCTATCAGAGGTACTTACTATCCAAGGTGCTTTCAATGGTATTGCATGAGGTGGGGACAGAGCAATGAGTACTTACTTATTAACCAGGAGTACTTACTAACAGAGTTTGATTGTATTAAGTACAGGAAACATAACACACAAACACACACAAAAAGGATCTAGAGGGAGGGGATACCCATTCATACGTATGTACAGTAAGTACGTACGTATGAATCTGAAAGTAATACATACATACAGTACATACATAATATTTGCATACACAATTGCCACAAATCGCAACAGTGTGCCAAGCACGCGCACATGCGTGACAGTGCACACAAGGGTATGCGAAAAAACACAACGCACGTGCCGTATGTATACGTACGGTATATGTACTTGTGGAAGAGTAGAGGGAGTGCGTGTATGTAATTTCATACAGAAGAGCAGTACACAGAAATGCACTGTCCTCCAAAAGCAATGTGTAAACAGTGATGATCACATCATGTTCGAAAATGGCAGTGACGATGTACGTACCATAGGGACGCAAATACACTGCCATTTTCTGTCATTATGCACAGCTATCTTCCTTTTGGAGGACAGCGTACTGTTCTCTAAATACATATAAAAGTACCCTTCCTGAGGGGTCCACCCTTAGGGACGTGGTGGTCTATTGAAAGAGGTGGTCTTCGACGAGGGGAATCTTAGTATGGGGCATTAGCGGAACATTCAACTTGGCTAGTAGGTACCTGGTTTAGTGCATACTCCTGGATAGCAAGTACTCCTCATTCTGTCCCTGTGTATACCTCATGTACATAAACCAACCCTGATAGTAAGCACCTGGTTTGGTACTCCTGGATAGTAAGTACTCCTCATTCTGTCCCTGTGTATACCTCATGTACATAAACCAGCCCTGATAGTAAGCACCTGGTTTGGTACTCCTGGATAGTACGTAAGTACTCCTCATTCTGTCCCTGTGTATACCTCATGTACATAAACCAACCCTGATAGTAAGTACTGTAACTCTGATAATAGGTAGTCCCCTTTAAGGTTCGTGCTAAGCAAGTTTCACTGTGTGTGCATACATACGTACGTACGTACGTACGTACGTATGTATGTATGTATGTATGTAAATACATTTGTGACAGGCACAGCCGGTCGTATAAAATGGCTGGTCTAAGAGTGGTCACTCAAGTGGGTACCTCTGTACACACAGTGGCATCTGTCATCACAGAATCACTAAAACATGAAATTTGGTTAACATGACAGCCTCAAACGGCCCATTCGTAGCCCCTAGTATTCCTGTTTGTTCTCATAACTTGAAATTCTTATAAAATGGACATTTTTCATCAGTCTCCTGAGTTTTGTGCTAAGTGGGTACCTCTCACACACTGTCTCACCTGAGCCACGTACGATCGGTACAAGAGAACGTCTCTGTCCAACTTCTGGTCATGATTCAGACCCTGAGGAATACAAAAGGAGAACACATTGTAAAATGTCAGAACCACAGTAATTCGACATTCACTATCCAACACTTCAATAGTCCAACATTCCCTCTAATTTGACTAAATCTGAGGGACTTTTACAATAAAACTATACACATTCCTAGGTTTCTAACATCTGACAAAACTTGTGTGTGTGTGTGTGTGTATGTACGTATGTATATAATCAGACGAAAGAGGTTGCACAAGTTAGTTGGTGGGAGAACCTTCAGCTTTGCGAGGGGAACCGCACTAAGGCTTCCGCCCACCCCGATTAGTAGCAGCGTAACATACTGCACAAATCTATAACAAAGAGAACTCCCGCAGCGAGTTACACACAAAGTGAATGGATTCACAAAGAGAGTACATACGTACGCATGTAATTCCCAGGGTATGCGTTACCATTTATGAGGCTTCGACAGGATAGACGTAGTTAATTTCTAATGCGGCAAAGGATTTCCATTGTGCCCTGAGACTGACTGTACATAATAAGATCAGTTTCTCCCTAGAGATATGCACAGTATATGCACAGCATACAATACAGTCAAACTTGGTTACAAAGTCACTGTTTACAACATCAACCTCTTTACAACAACACACATGGCAGGAACGGATTCAATGGTCTCTGTACTAAATGTCCTGGTTACAACAACAACTTGGTTATAACAGCACATTTTAGTGGCACCAAGGGTGTTGTTGTAAACAAGTTTGACTGTACTATTTCAAGGCACATGTAAGTTTGCCTAGCACTTATGCGTGTACTGTATGTACTGTATGTACTGTATGTACTGTATGTACTGTATGTACTGTATGTACTGTATGTACCCTATGTACTGTATGTACTGTATGTGCTGTATGTACTGTATGTACTGTATGTACTGTATGTACTGTATGTACTGTATGAACATATGTGTGTACATATGTGCATACGTACATACGTATGCACATATGTACGTACATACGTACTCGTGTACGTACGTACAAGTGTATATGCTTACATACATATGTGCATGTATACACATACGTACATATGTACATACGTACGTACATACATACAAATGTACATACAGTGGAGTACACTCATAACAAACACTGTAATAACAAGTTTCTGGTTATAACAAAACTTAGGTCAATGTCAGTGTTGTGTGCGGTGATAGAACACAGTATTGGCTATGGCCAAGTTCTGATATAACAAAACACTAGGGTGGGAATAACAAAACACTAGGGTGGGAATAACAAAACACTAGGGTGGGAATTTTCTCTTTGTTAAATTAGTGCTCCACTGTACAGCATATATGCACCTTGCATACAGCACCCGCAGCTGTGGACAAGCAGGTGTGAGAGGGCTCCAGCCGGCACAGCAGCATGATTAGTGTTGGAGATATTACAAAATGTTGCAAATGCATAAATGTACGTATGTACGTATGTACGTATGTACGTATGTACGTGTGTACGTATATGCAAGACTAGAAGGAAAGAAGGCAGGCTGGGCAGATATGATACAAGACATGTACGTATGTGTGAACATGGGGATATGTGTGAACATGGGGATATGTGTGAACATGGGGATATGTGTGAATATGGGGATATGTGTGAACATGGGGATATGTGTGAACATGGGGATATGCGTGAACATGGGGATATGTGTGGACATGGGGATATGTGTTAACATGGGGATATGTACGAATCTGGGGAGTGTTGTCTCCAGGTTCACACATACCCCCAGGTTCACACATACCCCCAGGTTCACACATACGTATCTTATGACATGCCTGTCCAGCCTGCCTTCTATTCCTCCCAGTAGCATATTGCATGTATGTACGTACGTATGTGCATTCACAACACTTTAAGATAGTGGGCATAAACACACAGTCTCACTTGTTTTCAGCACAAAAATGAAAATGGTGGCTAGAGGCAGACTAGAAGATGGGCTTCATTGGGTATTGGTTACACAGACAGCTGGGTAGGAATGGGTACACAGCTGGGTTGGAATGGGCACACAGCTGGGTAGGAACGGGCACACAGCTGGGTAGGAATGGGCACACAGCTGGGTTGGAATGGGCACACAGCTGGGTAGGAACGGGCACACAGCTGGGTAGGAATGGGCACACAGCTGGGTTGGAATGGGCACACAGCTGGGTAGGAACGGGCACACAGCTGGGTTGGAACGGGCACACAGCTGGGTAGGAACGGGCACACAGCTGGGTAGGAACGGGCACACAGCTGGGTTGGAACGGGCACACAGCTGGGTAGGAACGGGCACACAGCTGGGTAGGAATGGGCACACAGCTGGGTTGGAATGGGCACACAGCTGGGTAGGAATGGGCACACAGCTGGGTAGGAACGGGCACACAGCTGGGTAGGAATGGGCACACAGCTGGGTTGGAATGGGCACACAGCTGGGTAGGAACGGGCACACAGCTGGGTTGGAATGGGCACACAGCTGGGTAGGAACGGGCACACAGCTGGGTTGGAACGGGCACACAGCTGGGTTGGAACGGGCACACAGCTGGGTTGGAACGGGCACACAGCTGGGTTGGAACGGGCACACAGCTGGGTTGAAACGGGCACACAGCTGGGTAGGAACGGGCACACAGCTGGGTTGGAACGGGCACACAGCTGGGTAGGAACGGGCACACAGCTGGGTAGGAACAGGCACACAGCTGGGTTGGAACGGGCACACAGCTGGGTTGGAACGGGCACACAGCTGGGTTGGAACGGGCACACAGCTGGGTTGGAACGGGCACACAGCTGGGTAGGAATGGGCACACAGCTGGGTTGGAACGGGCACACAGCTGGGTTGGAACGGGCACACAGCTGGGTTGGAACGGGCACACAGCTGGGTTGGAACGGGCACACAGCTGGGTAGGAACGGGCACACAGCTGGGTTGGAACGGGCACACAGCTGGGTAGGAACGGGCACACAGCTGGGTTGGAACGGGCACACAGCTGGGTAGGAACGGGCACACAGCTGGGTAGGAACGGGCACACAGCTGGGTTGGAACGGGCACACAGCTGGGTAGGAACGGGCACACAGCTGGGTTGGAACGGGCACACAGCTGGGTAGGAACAGGCACACAACTGGGTTGGAACGGGCACACAGCTGGGTAGGAATGGGCACACAGCTGGAAGGACACCTGGGAAAATATGCATTACAATGACTTCTCCTTCTCAAATGGCCGTGAAGGAAGGGGTATTGATTTTGGGAGGTTTACAGCAAATTCATGCGAGTAGTATTCGGTGATGGAAAGGCATGTCTGTGGCAGGGTTCATCTCCACAAGGCATTTCTGCATAGTTTCTGTATAAATTGAAAGAGTTATTCGTCCCCAACAACATCTGACCATCCATGTAGTTGTGCAAGTTGTCAGACATTTTGTTGGATAGTGAAAAGTTTGTTGGACTATTGTTAAACATGTCTATGACAATTCGTCAGTTGTAATCAACAGTTCTCTTCACAAATTACTCAACTGTGCAACATTTCACCCTTCACGGGCTTCTTCAGGCACAAATAATACAACACTCAATAACTCAATTAACAATAGTCCAACAAACTTTTCACTATCTGACCATCCATACTCGGCCAAGTAGAATTCCTGATGTATGGAAGTGCATACAGTGGGTCCTCCGATGGTGGACTCTCCCGAATAAGAACGCAGTATAACAAACCTCTCTACAAAGGACACGACTTACGGTCCCGGTATAATTCCTACAATATGTTTTGAACCTCCCAAAGAGGAAAACCTCTCTACAAAGAACAAATCAGCTGAAAATTATGTCGTCCCCGAAGTGTCCTTTATTTGGAGGTTCCACTGTGTATATTTATGTGTATTAGGTCCATAGATTTAAAATTCCAATGAAGTGTACAAAGAATGTTTCACAGTAAGTTCTGCAAGTACTGAACAAACACGTCTGCCCCCGGTCACGTTATGCAGGGAAAACATGCAGTCAGACCTTACTTATCCGCACACATCCGTTCTGGATACATTACAGACATACAGAACACAGTGAGAGAACTGGATGAATGAGGGAGCAGTAGTATTGTGTACAGTAGGATTATTGCAGATTTGTAGCAATAAAAACTACTGCGGAAGGTGAGGGAAGTGGATATCTGAGGTGCGAATAAGTGATGTCTCTCAGTACATATATTTACAAGAGGCAGTACAGGACAACCGGACCACCCACATACAAAAAACACCTGCCTACAGAGATTGCTGTAGGCAGACCATGTGCTACTTCAGTGATATTAAAGACCACCTGTCTACAGAGGACAGTATCACTTGGCCCTTGAGTAGTCTTTGTAGACAGGTTTCATTGCGGAGAAATCACGAAGAACAGTAAAACACTTGTAAACTGAACTCTGCAATCTGTAACCCTCACTAAACTGTATATAAGTGTTTTCAAGTCCTACCCACTCGCCACATCAGCTGCACATGATCTGTACAGCCTCGCTAATCCGAAAAGCTCCTCAAACTCGCCATTTTCATCTTTCCGACAAATGTTCAGTTTAGAGGGTTTCGCTCAATGTACGTAATAATAGATTTACAGCATCCCACGCAATGCATGAAAGGAAATACAGCATCTGTTATCATGGTAACGGTATGATTATATCATAGATACTCAAACCATACAGCGATTTTATAATGTATAAAACATGGGCGTCTAACTTGCTGTGAGTTTATACTTGGAAACTTGTATTTTCAGGCAAATACCTCTCTGTAATGTTCCTTGAAGACCTTTCCGAAGAAACACGCTACCAATCAAATCCAAAAGAAGCCAATCTTCGCTACCGCAAGAATCGAACTTAGCATCGTAGCCGAGAAAGTCTTCTTAGGGGATTTTAACCGCCGATTCTCTTCAGAAACTCGATATTTAGTGTTCAAATTGCTTCGACGAATCCCTGGAAGTCAAGAACACTTGCCCCAAGTCCACAGACGGATGCTATATCGGGCTGAATGGCATATAAAATGCACTCGCCCTCGGGTGCTTCACGCCCTTGGGACTCGGCATATGCCATTCAGCCCTAGCGCCTACAGTATGTCTCAACTACTAAATGTCACACAAACACCAGCCTAGTGACATAAGTGAATATGCAGGATACACATAGGTAGTGACTGACCAGTAAAAAGAGATAAGTTGGTAGACAAGGCAGCCATTGAGCCCTCTACAGGGTGTGTTTGGTCATTGGAAGGGTTCCAACTTCCTCGAATGAAATGCAATTTACACGATGTCATTACTGAGATCAGTGTCCCAAACAGATTTTTTTAACCTATAACCATGATTAAGCGCTGCACACTACTACACTGCACCTGTATTAGTACGCAGATAAGTTATGTACTTACATACATATGTGCACCTGTGTGTGTGTGTGCGTGGGTGCGTGCGTGTGCGTGTGTGTGTGTGTGTGTATGTGTGTGTGTGTGTGCGTGTGCGTGTGTGTGTGTGTGTGTGTGTGTGTGTGTGTGTGCATTGTTGGAAACAAGGGCCTACATCCAGGCCTTGTCAGGCCATTTTGATGTTTTGTCAGTTCCACAATTGAAAGTGTAAATGAGTCTGAAGTCTGAACTGAGAGATGATACAGACATGCCCACAGATGTGGGAGACAGGCTACAAAGGATGATTGAACCAAAGCAATTTGACTTGTTGAGACACCTTTGATGAAATGCCTGTTAAAATGCATTCCTAAATACTGACAAGAAACATGATCTAACACTCCCTCTTTGCATTTCCGTTCTGAAACACTTATTCAA
Organism: Halisarca cf. caerulea; assembly: GCA_963170055.1. Taxonomy (NCBI): domain Eukaryota; kingdom Metazoa; phylum Porifera; class Demospongiae; order Chondrillida; family Halisarcidae; genus Halisarca; species Halisarca cf. caerulea. Next base: position 907,925 of record CAUJGJ010000376.1, read on the forward strand.
TTGTAGATTTATGTACATACGTATGTATAATATGGCCGGGCATAGCAGCAGACAAGGCCTCTTACCACTTGCAATATCATTTACGCACTCCACAGAATGCATTCAATCAGCAATGTGCCTACAAATACATACATAGTACATACGCACAAGGGTTTCATTTAGGGTGGGTGGGGCATTTGCCCCCCCTTGCCAGAGTCTTCCCCCCCCCCCCCTTCTCTTGGAAAATAGGTTAGCCTTATTTTTATTTAAAGAGGTAAAGATGCAGAACTGAAATCAACACAAATAAGGAATATACAAGGAAAATGTAGCGTTTTAAAACCTAAACAGCTATTCTCCTACCCTTTGTGTTCCACATATCTACAGTCTCTTCAAGGTCAAAGAGTAATTAGCAGCTTTTGTGCCAACAATTTTAGTCAGTGTCTGATCTAATAGGTGTAGGTGGTATAGGCGTGTAATTCTCCAAAGTACCCTATCAGGACCTTTGGTCTATAAGTAGGTTCTATCCAGTTGGGGGAAGGGGGGACGCTACTACCCCAAACCCTCCAACTGTAGTGATTCTAACTGTAGTGTAAAGTACTATAGAGAAGGCCCTACTCGAATGACAAAAGCAACCTTGAATGGTCCAAAATGGCCTCAGATACGTACCACCTTATATAACCTAAAAACTTAAATTATCCCTGGGGGAGCATACCCCCAGACCCCCCTAGCTATATACAGAATCCCTACATACCACATACATACGTACGTATCTGCACCTCCTTACATCACTGCACTGCATGTGTTTTATAGATACAGTCGAACCTCACTATAATGAACCCTGGATTCAATGAACTCCCTGACATAACACACATAAACCTTAGAATGCACACCTATTTACTCTATTGTAAATGAACCCTGATATAGCGAACACCCTGATATAGTGAACCTTTTCAGTGGTCCCGTGGGGGTTCGTTGTACTGAGGTTTGACTGTATCTACTATATAGGATGTAATGTACACATAAACTGTGATCATGTGTTACAGCAGCAGACATGAACTGTGATACTGAAGCTTCCCCAAAAAAAATTATCCTAGATACGTAGTACCCTGATAGGTGTTGAGTGTCAGATCAGCACCAGAAATCTGGGCATCTCATCATATCATTTGAGAACCACAAATGAGTCTGAAAATGCACCAGAAGCGATCTCAGATGGTATAAAATTCAAAAATTTTATGGGAAAGCATGCCCCCAGATCCCCCTAGAACATGTGCTATCACGCACACTCCCCCCCCCCCCCCCAACCCAATTCTTTTCATAAGTACTATTTTGCGGATTAGAGGGGTTGGCGGAGTAGAGGGGTTGGCAGATTTGAGGGGTTGGTGGATAGAGGGATTGGCGGATTAGAGGGGTTGGTGGATTAGTGTGAAGTTGGCGGATTAGAGGGGTTGGTGGATTAGAGGGGTTGGCGGATTAGAGGGGTTGGTGGATTAGCGTGAAGTTGGCGGATTAGAGGGGTTGGTGGATTAGAGGGGTTGGTGGATTAGAGGGGTTGGTGGATTAGAGGGGTTGGTGGAGTTGTCTTGATGTCTTGTCACTGTGAAAACAGGCAGGTTGATATGTACACAATATATATACACATAAACATACGTACATACGTACGTGTATACATACGTACGTGATTAATGGGGGCGTACAGGAAGACTACCAGTCTACAGCGACCCACGCACAGATACATGGGCAACTCGGACCATTAAGCACAACTACTTTTGTGTGGCCAGGCAGGTACGTACGTACGCACAGTGGAACTTGCTTGGTGAGTACCTGGTTCAGTACATACTCCTGGATAGTAAGTACTACTCATTCTGTCCCTGTGTATACCTCATGTACATAAACCAACCCTGGTAGTAAGTACCTGGTTTAGCACATACTCCTGGATAGTAAGTACTCCTCATTCTGTCCCTGTGTATACCTCATGTACATAAACCAACTCTGATAGTAAGCACCCGGTTTAGTACATACTCCTGGATAGTAAGTACTCCTCATTCTGTCCCTGTGTATACCTCATGTACTTCAACTAGCTCTGATAGTAAGTACCTCCGATAATAAGTACTGATTTTGTGTCCCCTTTGAGATGCGTACTAAGTAAGTTTCATTATACATACAATCCAAGTTGGTTAATATGTACAAACATACGTACATACGTATGTACTAGTGTTCATCAAACAGTGCCTGATTTCGGCAACTGTGCCTCGTGAAAAATACATCAGCAATTTAGATTTATGCCTCAAATAATATGCGTCATCAAATCTGCACACGAGTTTCACACCTGACTGGGATGGTTTCCTGCACTCATTCAATCATTTTTGCAGATTAGCAGAAATATATCCTAGCAATGTTCCATCATGTCCTCCAGCAAGGGTTTCTCCCAGCAAGGTTCTCTCAAACAGTGTGTGATTTCAGTGACCACAAACAACAGGAATTTACATTGCTACTATGTGATTGTCCTCCTAACAACAGATTGAACAGCACTGAGGCAGAGCGAGGGGTTTCCACCCAGCGTGTGTGTGTTGGTGACCCTCTCCATGTACTGCTAGCCTGTGGGAAGTGACAACACTGCCTGCAGCAGAGTGAGGGCTTCTATTCCAGTGTGTGTGTGTGTGTGTATGTGTGTGTGTGTGTGTGTGTGTGTGTGTGTGTGTGTGTGTGTGTGTGTGTGTGTGCGTGTGTGTGTGTGTGTGTGTGCGTGCGTGGGTGTTGCTGTCTCTCTGCTACAGGCTCTTTGAAGCAATAGATGATCATCTTTCACACACAGGCTTCTAGCTTCCTGAAGCCACACACAACCACACACAACCACACACAGACAGGCACTAAAGCTTCATAATAGAAATTTCCCTAATATGGCAGGGACATAACAGAAAAAGATTGCGGGAGGTGATGACAGTCAACAGAGTCTGTTTACAGTGAAAACTGCTGACAGTCTCAATACAGTCTGATACACATTACACAAGCCCACACATTCAATGTACTATCAGGTGTGATAAAATTTGTTCCAAAATTAAGTCACCTACGTACCTAGGTACATATGTATGTATTTATGTATGTTGTATGTACGTATGTATTTATGTATGTTGTATGTACGTATGTATTTATGTATGTTGTATGTATGAATGTATTTATGCATGTATATATGCAGGGAAGGTGCAGAGGGTGACCTGATAAGAGGTGGAGTTGGGTTTAGTGGGACAAACTGACCACCACAAACACCACACCCCCAACACCAGACCACCTGTTCACCACACCCTACAGCATGCACACATGCATACATTCATCAGTTGAGCTACGTATGTATGTATGTAGGTATGTATGTAGGTACGTATGTACTGTACATACGTACAGTGAACCTCTGTAATCCAACACCTCAATAATCCGACATTCCCTCTAATCTGACGAAATCCTGGGGACAGTTACCACATTACGGCACACTAAGAAACACTTGATAACCCAGCAACCTTTGTAATTTGACACGTCTTGTGTTTGTTACACACAGAGTGTCAGATTATAGAGGTTCGGCAGTACCACACACTGTCTAGTGTGAGGTACTGCGGAAGCTGTATAATATCTGGTGCATTTTAACACATCGTTAACTTTGGCAGACTTATGTTACTGCTATCACAAAACAAATTTGAAGCAGCTGAAAATTAATTGCTAAGGTGAAAGGTTCAACTATTATTACAGTTCAAAGGCTCAATACTGTCCACATGGTGTCAATGAAGAAACACTAATAAAATGGCTGCCAATAGTTACATACGTACGTATGTACGTATGTACAGCCACCACAGTCCAGATATGTGATTACCAGACAGAGCTATGTATGTATGTATGTATATATGTACATACATACATTCACATACGTACGTATGTACCTCCATGTGGGACCACCTGTCTACAGAGGACACTGTGGTCTGGTCCAGCGCACAACCATACAATACCAGCCACACCTCTGCTTGTGAAAATCTGTCTACAGAGGACACTATACATAACCTGGTCCAATGTACATATGCACAAGTGTACAATGAGTCATACATCTTAGTATGAGACCACCTCTTTACAGCGGTCACTTTGCATTGGTCCTGAGAGGGAGCTTTTAGGAACAGTTCTGCTTGCAAGCAAAAATGCGGAACTTCCAAAAGACCTGAAAATTTACCCATATTTATATCCACTGCACACCTCACATACACACACACACACACACACACACACACACACACACACACACACACACACACACGCACACACACACACACACATACACACACACATACACACACATACACACATACACACACACACACACACACACACATACACACACACATACACACACACATACACAAATACACACACATACAAAACCCACACCACACCACCTGCATCCCACACACACACTCCGTATGTACTTATACCACACCACCTGACCTTCATCCACCACACCACACCACCTGACCTTCACCCACCACACCACACCACACCTGACCTTCACCCACCATACCACCTGACCTTCACCCACCACACCACCTGACCTTCACCCACCACACCACACCACACCTGACCTTCACCCACCACACCACCTGACCTTCACCCACCACACCACCTGACCTTCACCTACCACACCACACCTGACCTTCGCCCACCACATCACACCTGACCTTCACCCACACAACACATCACACAGCTGACCTCACACACACAGTAAATGATAGCAGTAGTGGTGGTAATGAGCTGAGAAGGTTGAACATGGTTGGATGGTGAAGTAGGAAGAGCAGAGGATGTGAGCGAAGAATTAACCAATTATGATAGCTCCAAATGGAAAATATCAGTTGTCAAGCAAGAAATGTGAGAAGGAAATAAAAACACATCTAGTACAGGACAATCTGCTTGCACACACACATACACACACACACACACACACACACACACACACACACACACACACACAAAACACACACACACACACACACGAAACACACAAACATACATACATACATGCTTGCACACACACACACACACACACACACACACACACACACACACACACACACACACACACACATACACACACACACACACACACAAACATACATACATGCTTGCACACACACACACACACACACACACACACACACACACACACACACACACACACACACACACACACACTTGTGCATGCACCTGAGCATGATTACACACACTATCACATTTTCCAGTTTGTATAATATGTATGTGACAAGAGTTCATTGAAATGTAAACAGTACCATGAAGTTTACACAGAAGCCTAGACAGCTGCAGGTGGCTGTAAGTCAGTTACAATAACACAATACATGTAGTTATATTACAGGAGTTCAGTGCTCCCATATATAGACATTGTACACTAGGCAGTACAGAGTGTTCTAAGTGGTGCACCAGTACTCCCAGCTGTTAAATATTTATTACAAGGCAATTACTGTATTGTGTACTGCTACACTGTACCAATTTAGCACCCTCAATCTGACTGGCTGGTGGCAGCCAAACAATGAATCTCATTACTGAGCAACAGGATAGGCCTGAGCAACTACAGTAGAAGGACACTTTGGGTACAACACGAATTCAGCTGATTTGTTCTTTGTAGAGAGGTTTTCCTCTTTGGGAAGTTCAAAATGCATAGTAAGAATTATACTGGAGCCAAAAGTTGTGTCTTTTGTAGAGAGGTTTGTTATACTTTGTCCTTATTTGGGAGAGTCCAGTATCAGAGATTCCACTGAATTATTTTAATCAAACACTAGTCCAAACTTCATCTATGCATGTATAATTCAGCTGCCACGCCTTCCTTAGATGTTGCTGTGGCTTTGTTACTAAATTTCCCAACTCGGAAAGACTCATATTTATGTCAAGTTCACCACTCAAACAGCAAAGAATACAATGTTTACTCCAAACAGTTAATTGCAGCACAAATGATGTATTGTCATGCATTCTTAAAGGAAATCTTCCTATTGAGAATGAAGGAGCCATTTAAAGGGGGAAAGAAACACATTCCATGTTGAGCAGATCTGCCATTTTCAGCTACAATTTTTAGAAAGTTACCTATTCTTTGCAATTTACCAGGTGTTCATGATCCAGAGGTACCTCTAGTTTGTGAAATTATGTATGCATAATTGGCTACAGGGAAGTTTACTGACCTCCTTGATTGCTAAATACCATGATGTACATACGGTAATGTGTGGATTTGAGTCATGGTTTTCATGGATTAGAAGACATCTGCGAAAGATTATACCCACAAAATTCCGATTGGGCTCCTGTGCAATGGCAAAACATGACTATCTGCAGAGCTAGAAATAGCTGCCTGCCATCTGCCATTTTCCGAACAAAACATGAATATGGCTGACCAAAATTGAGTTGGGTCAGCCATTTGGCTGACTACTTGGTTGCTAAAACGAAAAACGTACTAAATTCCGAACGTACCTATCAGCTTACTACGTAGCGTTTAAACGTTTTGCTAAACCTCTCTATTGGCTATTACAGTTGAGTGTCAGTTTGTGTACCAATCTCAAGGTTCATTACTGAAGATTCCTTATGTACATACATACATAATCGTACATAATCAGTGATGGTCAGAAATGGCTGACCAATCTTCAAAATGTCCTATCAATTTAACACTGGGTCAGCCGTTTGTCCTAGCAAAGGCTAAATGCTATTTCTACCACTGTATCTGTAAATACAAAACCAAGAAAATTGCTAAAATCCGAGATCTGTGAAAGTTCTACCTACGAAAATTAAAGAGCATACAGCAAATATTATAGTTTATGAACTATGTGGTCTGCAACATCTATGATGGATGTACGTACATACATACGTACGTACCTTGTACCCGTAAGCATACATGTGGAATGTATGTACGTATACCTATGAATACACGTACACACATACTGCATATACACATGAATATACATGCATACATACATACATACATACATACATACATACATACATACATACATACATACATACGTACATACATACGTACGTACGTACACACGTACATACATACATACATACATACATACATATGTAAAGTGAAACTTGCTTAGTGTGTACGCATCTCAAAGGGGACGCAAAATCAGTACTTATTATCAGAGGTACTTACTATCAGGGTTGGTTTGTGTACATGAGGTATACACAGGGATAGAATGAGGAGTACTTACTATCCAGGAGTATGTACTAAACCAGGTGCTTACTATCAGGGTTGGTTCATGTACATGAGATATGCACAGGGACAGAATGAGGAGTACTTACTATCCAGGAGTATGAACTAAACCAGGTGCTTACTATCAGGGTTGGTTCATGTACATGAGATATGCACAGGGACAGAATGAGGAGTACTTACTATCCAGGAGTGTGTGCTAAACCAGGTACTTACTATCAGGTTGGTTTGTGTACATGAGGTATACACAGGGACAAAATGAGGAGTGCTTACTATCCAGAAGTACGTACGTACCAAACCAGGTACTCACTAACCAAGTTTCACTGTACATACAAATATAGAAAGTTCAGATACATATGTATGTATGTACACATGAAATTCAACAATTGTACGTACATACGTACGTATGTACGTACATGTACTTGAGTATAGAATTTGTCTGTGCATATGTGTGTCTGTATGTACGTACATACGTATGTACATATGCACACGTAAGTACATACATATGTATCAGTTGCAGGCATAGTAGATTAGACTCTGTTTCAACTAAGCACACATACGTACCAGCAGAGCTTTCCACGTGAGCACACTCAGGGAAACCTGCTATCCACGACACTTGAAAATCTGGACACCTGTATAAACTGAACATTAGGTTATGGTCCCAAATTCTCATACACACATGAATGATAAATCGGAGCAACCCTGGAAAATCAAGACCTCTGTAATCAGGACACTTTTGGTGGTCTCCACATTGAACAGGTTCCACTGAGCTTTCAAGCAGTCTGTGTGATTCAATTCTTAATTTTACAATTTTATGAATTACGCAAAACTGATAGAATACTTTACTGAATGCAGGATTTTACCATTTTGGGCTAGCCTTAGGCATGGGTCAACTTAAACTTGAAGTCAGCGAGGGCAATTCAATCCTACAGAAGGAATGCTAAGAGAAAACCCACCAAGACAAAACATTGTATCAAAACATACGAACACCCACAACTACTTCTTCCCTTCCGCGGGTTGAACATGTGAACATACATATGTATTCACTTTCAGTTAGGAAGGCAACACACATGCATACATACATGTGTATGTATCAACCCATGTACCGTGCATGCAAATGAATTGCCTTATCAGGACCTCCATTGGGAATTCTGCAAATGAAGGATAAACCATGCATCTTGGGATCTGTTCAGCACACAAGTTCGACTGATTGTAGTGAATTTCTGATGCAGTGTCCCCTGTGTCCCTGTGTCCCCAGTGTCCTCCCCCCCGTGTCCACAGTGTCCCCAGTGTCCCCTGTGTCCCCCGTGTCCCCTATGTCCCCCGTGTCCCCCGTGTCCCCTGAGCTTCCTCTGAGGTTACATACAACAAGATTATGTAATGAGTTTTCAATATAGTGACAAGGATTGTCGTTGTCCTGTGAGGTTCATACATTCTGAGATTCAATCGTACAGCGAAACCTCTGTAATCCGACACCTTTACAACCCAATATTCCTTCTAATCCGACGATTTGATGTGGTACAGTCACCATACTCCATACTTAAGTATGGAAAGAGTCACTCCGTAATCCAACAACCTCCTAATCTGTCACTTTCTTCAAGCCCCGTTGACTGTCGCATTAGACAGGTTTCACAGAACATGTTTTGTACAGTACATACAAAGCAGGGAGGCCTAGCCTGAAGTAAAGAGCAGGGCGGCTTCGCTCCACTCCGCATTCCAAGGGATTCTTCTTCAGGATAAAGTTCAAGTCACAGACCTGAAACCTTGACAGTTATTGAAATTCAAATACTTCAGTAACCTGATACACCATCACAGCCATACAACATTTTATACACAAATGCTATACATACCTGAATGCACAATACACATACTATTGTGCAGTTTATACACCTAATCATCATGAATAAAATGCATTTATAATGAGCTTTGTGCAGTGTGGTCTCACATTTGGCGTGGTGAGAACCAACAGAAGTGGAGGAGAATGGCTGTTCACAGAAAGGGATTTGATAGATACTTAGTTTTACTAGCCACTTTACTTTTGTTGTTGGCAACAATCTGTTTCACCAATGGATTACCAGCTGTACACAGAGGAATTGCACTGAAGAGAAGCTCTTCAGAAACAGCTACAATAGTTGCTTCTTGTGAATCAACGTGAGTGCACAGGCCTTTGAAGGGTTACATTCACCAGGGATGCCCCCAATAGTAGAAGATAGCAGTATTCTAAACTCCTGTACTTTTGTATGATATTAGAGAAAGTTCCTAAATGTTACTTTCTGCTCAGTGTCTGCTTGTTTTCAGTATATAAAGCCCTAGCTAGGAGACAGAAGGCTAGGATGGGCTGTGTTGTGTGTGTGTGTGTGTGTGTGTGTGTACATGTGTGTGTGTGTGTGTGTGTGTGTGTGCGTGTGTGTGTGTGCGTGTGTGTGTGTGTGTGTGTGTGTATGCAATAATACAGGTACTTACAAAGCAAGTTCTACTGTACAGGTCATGTGTCCTCAGTAGAAAGGGTTTACTGTACAGAATGTTCTACTCTAGGGTTTATTTGGTCCTTAGTACAGAGGTATGTAGTGGGTACATTTTCTCAGTACTGCACTTCTGTACACAAGCACACACACACACACACACACACACACACACACACACACACACCTGTACAGTATATCAGGTCAGTCCTGAGTGTTTTAGGGTAGGTTAGGTCAGATATGTAATTGTGTGCAAGGTTGGAGACAGTGACTAATTTGATTTGGCTGGTGTTTTTCTATTGAACTCTTCCTCTGTTTCATTGTTTGACAAAGAGACTGTCAGTGTCTTAGCACCTGTACCACCCAGTATATTAGGTCTACACACTTCGTGAACACCTTAGCAATACCACCCACACATACTTCAGCACCCTAGCTCCCCTACCACCAAGTACATTAGGCCTATGTATCCCACTAATACCTAAGTACGTAAGTAACACCACACACATACACACATTGCACAGCACAAACAACTAATCAATATCAACCCCTCCCTCCCCCCCCCACACACACTTATTTCACATAATGTACATGAGGTGGGGACATAGTGAGAATTGTGTATGTACTAGTCTGTGTATGAGATAGGGATTAGAGAGAGGTTTCACTGTACGTAGGTATGTACTGTACTAGGTACTGGGCAAATTCCTCTGTACGTACGTACTACTGCAAGGTCTACGGACAGAAGGACGAGTATAGGGTATAGGGTGTAGGGTATAGGGTATAGGGTATTCTTATTCAACCTGGGGAACCTTTATCCGGAGGCGATGAGGGCCAAACTAGTATTCATCTGATATTTCAATACTGTACATACTTACATACTTGTACAGTGTATGGAAACTTGATGCACACATGATCCAGCTTTTGTGCGCAACAAAAAGGCTCAAATTACTGCATCATGTGTGCACGTGTGCAAACACATGCACACGGTGTACTGTGAAAGGATTCCCACACTCACATACGTACATAGTTGCAGATTACGACACTGTTTCACGACATGGGATGGTTTAGGCACATGTACATATAGAGGATTACTCAGTGAAATGGAGTAATCCGCATTTTCATAATCCAACATTTTGATAATCCGACATCTTGATAATCTGACAATCTCACGTTTTTGACTATTACGATCTACAGCCGACACACTGGTCAGTACTAAGGACCACTGGTTTACTCAGCAACTATCTTTGATCTTGCACACAACTTGTTGCCAGTGAAACGTTGGGTTATCAAGGTTTCCCAGAGTTGCAGTCTACTGTGCATACATACACACTGTACTTACATATGTATGTACGTACGTACGTACATGCTCATACGCATGTACGTATGTACATGTGCGTACACAGAGATCTGATAATGTCAATGCTTTGTGTTCACTGAAAAAGGGAATCATTGATAATCTGTGTATGTGCGTGTGTGTGTGTGTGTGTGTGTGTGTGTGTGTGCAGCACACCCAGTTTGGTTAATGGTGGTGAAGCATTAGAAGGGGAAGGAGAGCCTGTCATCTCTGCCTACACTCTTAACCCCCACACCAACCTGCTGAAGCCACCCATGGCGTGTTTGCTGCCATAAAGAAATGTAGTCGATAGCAAAACAGGCCAAAAATGTAACCATATATGGCCGTACATGTGAGATAACATTGACTAGGTACAGGTTCTATGTGCATGCGTTGAAAAACACTCTATTGACGACACCATTTCAGCGATGTTAGGCATTTCGTCGAGTGCAGCCTTCCCGTGGTGCACACACGTTGGACTGGAACGAGTCAGTCGTTGTTCACACTGTTCTCCTCACCAATCTACTGCAGTATGTGTGTAGACTGTGCAGTAGACAAACAATGGTATTTTTTCTTATCATTTCACGGGTGATGGAAAGTGAGACTAGGGAGTGGAGAGATAGCTAAGGGTGTGGTGCAAAGATCACCGGTTTGCAATGCAATAATTATCAATTCACACCACTCAACTGTTCAGTCTGGCCAGAAACTCAATTACTGTACATACGTACATACGTACATATAAATACATGCACATATGTACATATTATACACAAATACTTATTTATGTACGCGCCGCCACCTCCCTATCAAGGCCACTTTGAAACCACTTGGGGCTACGCAACTTCGGAATTCAATTTGCCAAGAGCTGCAGTCCATTCACATGGCTATGTACCGTACGTATGTACTTGCTAGACTAATCTGATATTCCACAGTATGGGCTGGCACAATGGCTGGTTAGGTCAAGGGTTCAATTGTTCTTACTGAGCTTCTATGGGGCATAATTTGCAAATTGTGATGCAGCCACCTGTCTACAGCAACCACCTTCTATGGACAGTTACATGTATACATACATATGTATAGCAGCCACCTGGTTATAACAGCCACACGTCTATAGTTGTCAATGATATTGAGTCTAAAGTATAAACTCTATACAAGGTTCAACTGCATGCAATTTTGTGTATGTGCTAACGTACGTACGTACGTATGTGTATATTTACACACATATGTATTATAGGTATGTATGTATGTATGTATGTATGTATGTACGTATGTACGTATGTATGTATGTATGTATGTATGTACGTATGTATGTATGTATGTATGTATGCACGTATACTTGTTAATGTATGCATGTACTGTATATGAAAAATATTGTCTGGCATTCCCACAGGACTTTTGACATTCTTGACTTAGAATTGGAGGCAATAGACAAAACCTACTCAGGAGACCGGTGAGTATGTGTACATTGTATTACGTATATGTACGTACGTGTACGCAGACATACGCATGTACGTATGTGTGTCACAGTGCATGTACAGTACATACATACGTACGTACGTATATTTTCAGTATGCGTGCACACACTCATGTACGTACATATGTACGTATGTACATGCGTACATACTTATCTTCATGCATGTACGTATGTATGTACATAAACGTACGTACATACGCACATACGTACATGTATGACTTATGACCTTTATCCATGAATACATGTGCAGGTGGTTTGACCGAAAGGTACTGTTTGAAATGGAGCAAAAATATTTTGAAGAAAAAGAATGGCGTGGAAAGTGAGTATTCATGTGAAACAGTATATGTAGGTTTGTAGGTAGAGTACATATGTTTGTAAGTACGTACATACGTCTTAGTACACATACGTATGCCCACACGAACACACACACACACACACACACACACACACACACACACACACAATACTGTACGTACATGCAATCACACCATCTTCTCTATCTACAGTTATATTGTCCGAAAATCCAATACCACGTGCATGAAGCAAATCAACACTTCACATGACAACTGCAGAAGATCTGACGACTATGTAGCAGATAATCTGCACTCCCTCGTGAACGGAAAGCCCTACATGTTACTATGGCACTTTCCCCTGGAGGGGGGGCATTGTATAGAGTTTGTTATAAAGAAGAATGAGGAAATTCCCCACACCATCAACGACTACTTGTACTATCTCGTCGACGGACAACGCAGACAGGAGGTACACCTTTTGGGAGAAAGGAGAATATCCGTACCAGTGACCAACATTGGTACAAACAGAAGCATAGTGACGTTGGTGTTCCACAGCGAATCGGGCATCGAACCAAACTTCAAGCTTTTCTTACGGCGGAACAACCACACGGCAGGAGGGTGTTCATGTAATTAGCCACTTTTTTGGGGATCGGGCCCTAACCATTTCACAGACACCAAACACAGCCATCATATCTCAATCAGTTTATATCTGAAAATTATTCCTTTTGACAGTTATTGGCAACTGTTTCAAGTTTTATCTTTTTATTAGATCAATTTGAGTATAGATGCAACCACACAGCATGTATGCCGTCGTATGTACACATATGCTATATCTATCAGCAATTCAATTATGAGTAAATACGTGTATGCATTGTGTGCGCATTCACTGGTCAATGCACTGTGCGTGACTACCTCTACTGAATACAGACACATTTCCAGTAAGATTATCGACAACATACATACATACAGTATATACATTACGTTAGATTGACATAACTGATTGTGACAAAATGTAACTTTGGCTAGTTTCGAACACAACACGAGCATACCCAGGGCTCTGCCCAGGTGATCTTCCAAGGTGGTGATCAAGTCAATCAATTCACAGCTAGCACACATTTGAAGACCTACTTTTACGCGTACCTTCCAACCAAAAACACCAGCGAATGCATTTTTCAAGGTACCGTATATAATTTAATTTCCACGCAACTAAAACATGCAGATTCTTGCAGATTTTCAGCCATCAGCAAAACTTTACACCCATGAAAAGTTAGGGCTCTTGCGCAATGGCAAAACATGGCTGTCCACAAATATAACAACCTGCAATCACTAAAAGCCAAGATCTGTGAAAGTTTCTCCCACGAAAATTGAAGTGTACAGTCGAACCTCGGTAACATGAAACTGCTTAACATGAAATATCTTTTAACATGAAATGCCACCCAAGTCCAAGTGCAGATACAACCATAACATGTAGTACTGTTTACATGAAATACTGTTAAGATGAAATTTCAGCACAGTCTCCCGAGTTTCGTGTTAACAAGGTTTGACTGTATATGTTACTAAGACTTGCCTAGTAAATACGTACCTCGAAGGGAAGACAAAATCAACACTTCTTATTAAAGGTACTAACTATCAGGACAGATTTATGTGCTGTATGTATGAGGAGTACGTACTATCCAGGAGTACGTATGTACTAACCCAGGTACTTACGTATGTACGTATGTACGTATGTACGTACACACTTACAGTTTACACATACATACGTATGTACTACATACAGTAGACCCTCTATTCCGGACACCTTGGGACCAGAAAGCACTGTCCTGATTATTGAGGTGTCCTCATTTCATGAGTTGAAGATGTACTATGTCACAGTGTAGGGACGTATTTGATTCCAGTGACATGTGTCATAGAGGGGCATATCTGAAATCCAGGGGTCTGGATTAGAGGGGTGTCTGCAATTCAGGGGTCTGGATTAGAGGGGTGCCCACAGCTCAGGGGTCTGGATTAGAGGGATTCCCACAGTTTAGGGGCCTGGATTAGAGGGGTGCCCACAGCTCAGGGGTCTGGATTAGAGGGGTGCCCACAGCTCAGGGGCCTGGATCAGAGGGGTGCCCACAGCTCAGGGGCCTGGATTAGAGGGGTGTCCACAGCTCAGGGGCCTGGATTAGAGGGGTGTCCACAGTTTCGGGGCCTGGATTAGATGGGTTCCCACAGTTCAGGGGTCTGGATTAGAGGGGTGTCCACAGTTCAGGGGTCTGAATTAGAATACGTACATACGTACTTGATAATCTGACAAACTCTGTAATCCGACATACTGTTTGTTGCCCACAGAGCGTTGGTTACAGAAGTCCATACGTATCTGCGTACCACCATGTACACTATGTACACTATGTACACTATGTACACCATGTACACCATGTACACTATGTACACTATGTACGCATGTACACCATGTACACTATGTACACTATGTCCATATGTACACTATGTACACTATGTACACTATGTACACTATGTACACTACGTATGTATGTACATTTGTTTTGTCTGTATGAAATCTCCTTGAGCCCAACATGTACTGTACACAGCTAGAACAACGTACATACATACATATTCATGTACCGAGCCGTGCAAACACAGATATGCATGTGGATGCATACCAGTGGGAAAAGTGTGACAGCTGTACACATATGTATGTACATACAAACATATGTACATACATACATACATAGTGACAAACATACGTATACGTACATATATTATACGTACGTATGTAAGTATGCACACTTGCACAATAACACACGTCAGAACCCACACATTGATCACCAATCCCACCATCACCACTTCCTCACCACACAAGCAGACTCCTTGAGTAGATGTGCACAAGTAGTGAATTCTTTGGCGACCGAATCTCTATACAATCTCTGTGTGCACCACACATACGTACATACCATAGCAAATGATGAAATCAATATCACACAATAACATGTCAACACACAACACCAGCAGAGGCTATGTAGAGTCACTGAGTTTGCTTGTGCCTATCAACATCTACACATTGCATAATAAGACTAGCAAATTCTGTTAAGTAAGTAGGTATGCACGTACATGATACATACGTTTGTACGTATTAAGTGCAGTGAAACCTCTCTAATGTGACACTCAATGGGACTTGAAAAAAGTGTCAGATTAGGAGGTTGTTGGCTTACAGAGTGACTCTTAGCATACTTCAGTATGGTGACCGTACCTCAAAAAAAAAAAGGTTGGATTAGAGAGAATGTCCAACTACGTACAGTATATACAGAGGTGCTGGATTACAGAGGTTTCACTGTATATCCATACGTACATACAATAAGTCTCTGTAAGTCAAATATGTACGTATGTACGTATTTCTGGCGCCAGAGACTCAGCTAATCCAGACCCCATCGTAGACTGCTCCCGTGTGAGGTGAATGATGGCATAGGATTAGATGATTTGCTAGTGAATACAGACAAAGGAACACATGCAGTGAAGCCTCTCAATCCAGCACTCAATGGAACTTGAAAAAGGTGTTGAATTAGGAGGTTGTCGGATTACAGAGTGACTCTCGGCATACTTCAATATTGCAACTGTACCTCATCAGATGGTCAGATTAAAGAGAATGTTGGAATAAAGAGGTGTTGGATTACAGAGGTTTCACTGGACATACCAAACACCATGTCTTAATTGCATGCTATTTCAAACACAATTGATGAAATGCGATTTGCTTTAAATGTGCACAATCAAATCCCAATTTGAAGAAATGCATTTACACTTACAAGTACGTATGTGTACGTGCGTATGCAATTACAACCCACCAGCGAGTACACGTGTGCAGTGAAACGAAGCAAGCGGACTGGTTATACATATATCCAGGAGCGCATAATGATTAGGTCAGGAAAGACGAGGGCTCCTGATATATCATAAATGATTTAGCTACTTTCCTATACACGCACAAACGGTATGATAACGTTTGTACGACAGTCAGACCTCGTTTACCCACACACATCTGTTCTGGATGAAATTGTGCATATATTGAGGGAGCTGGACAAATGAGGAAGCACCGGTATACTGTATAGGCGCGAATTTTCGTGGGACTTCATTTCGCAAATTTCGTGAATGAGCCCGCATTCACGAAATTCAATTGGAAATCTTTGTTTAAATACATAGTCTATTTGTCTAAGATATATGTAATAGGAACTGGTCCATCCGCAAAACTAAAATTGCAAATTACAACCAAGTCTTTCCATTCGCGAAACATACGCCCTGCGAAAAATAGTGCCTATATGTTAGTGTACAGTAGGATTATTGCAGATTTGTTCCAGTAGAATCTACTGCGGAAGGTGAGGGAACTGGATATCTGAGGTGCGGATAAGTGAGGTCTCACTGTACTCATACTTCAGGACAGGAGTGGGCGGCATTGGTTTCAAAGAATCATATTGGCAAACAGACATCACAACTATGCTCAGTGAAACTACTCCAAGCAAACACCCTTGGGAGCAGAGAAAAGATTCCATTTAGAGAGGCGTCTGGATTAGGTAGATCCTATATATACAGCAAGTATAGAGAATAGTACTTGAAAACACATCCAGTTTAGAGAGGGTTCCAGATTGCAGAGGTTTGGAGAGGTTTATTGCATCATGATCATTGCACCATATCACAATCCTAAAACAAGTACGTACGTACGTACGTATGTGATGAGAAATCCATCTTTGGATCCACTGCGTGAACCGGACCAAAGGGCCAGTGCAGACAACCTCTTAACACAAAACTCAGGGGACTGTGCTGAAATTCTATCTTTAAAAATATTTAATATAAACAGCATGTACTCAAGTCACCTACATACGCAAGTACGTATGTAGTACACACAGTTTATACACACATGCACATACGTTTATACACACATGCTGTATGGTGTACATAGGTATGTAGTACACACAGTTTATACACACATGCACATACGTTTATACAGACATGCACATACGTTTATACAGACATGCACATACGTACGTACGTTTATACACACATGCACATACGTACGTACGTTTATACACACATGCACATACGTACGTACGTACGTACATAGCCACCTGACTGCTAGGATAGCATACCCCTCTACATATGTACGTACCTATGTACATATGAACATAGGCACAGTAAAAACAAGTACTGTATATATATATATATATATATATATATATATATATATATATATATATATATATATACGACCCACCGGTTCCGCACTGGAACCGGTGGGTCTCTGCAGATCAGATGGCAAGCGTGCGGATGGCGTCACTATCATTCCCTGGAAGAGAGGCCAATCCCTTGCCTGGGATGTTACATGTTGGGACACCTTCGCCCCCTCGTATATTTCATCTGCAGCCTCTGGAGCGGCCAGGATTGCCAACCAGGCAGAGACTAGGAAGATTACCCTTTACCACGAGATTGCCCAATCCCATATTTTCACACCAATTGGTTTTGAGTCATTGGGAGTATTCGGTGATAGTGCAATGTCCTTTTTGAAGGAATTGGCTCACCGCATTCGATTGAAGTCCGCTGATCCTCAGTCTTTTTTTCATTTATGTCAGACAATTAGTGTTACTATTCAAAGATTCAACTCAGTAGCAATCCTAGGTTCCATTGTCAATGATCATTTTGTTTAGTTATTTTCAGTTATCCTGTCCTTTGGGCAGTTGTTTTTTGTGTGTGTCTGTTCTAATAAATTAAAAAAAAAAAAAAAAAAAAAAAAAAAAATATATATATATATATATATATATATATATATATATATATATATATATATATATATATATATATATATACATATATATATATACGTACGTACCACTGGACCATGTAATCATGGTTCATCTGTGTGTGCATACGCAGCCATTGAAGAGACTACAAACAGCACTATGCCTCAAGTACACAAGTACTTGTGTCGTGGTGAGTGGGCAGATCAAAGGAAAAAAGTGGTTTGTAAAAGCTATACAAACCACTTTTGATTAACTACACAGCACACAGACTTGCAATCAAGGGGTCAGCTCTGCAGCACACTTGCAATCAAGGGGTCAGCTCTGCAGCACACTGACTTGCAATCAAGGGGTCACCTCTGCAACACACTGACTTGCAATCAAGGAGTCAGCTCTGCAACACACTGACTTGCAATCAAGGGGTCAGCTCTGCAGCACACTGACTTGCAATCAAGGGGTCAGCTCTCAGCACACTGACTTGCAATCAAGGAGTCAGCTCTGCAGCACATTGACCTGCTATCAAGGGGTCAGCTCTGCAACACACTGACTTGCAATCAAGGGGTCAGCTCTGCAGCACACTGACTTGCAATCAAGGGGTCACCTCTGCAGCACACTGACTTGCAATCAAGTCCTGACAAAATATTAACTTCACCTCCCTTGACCTCTCACTATTGCGCAAGATCACAGGCCAATGTATGGGACAAATTCATTAGTACCATCCCATGACACAAGTTTGTTGTATCCCTCCCAAGCGGGATGTGCTGCCATATAATCACACCCTTCCGCGATGAAAGAAAAGTGTGATTGTATTAGCTGCACATCCTACTTGGGAGGGACACAACTAATACATACACAATGTTTCATGGTATTGCTTTCACTCAGACGGTATATTGTCAGCTAAAACGTGGTTGGTATTACTAACATTCTACTAATCGTGTGAAATGCTCTTCATGTAATTTACTCTTTAGCAATGAAACCTGCAATTGTCTGTGTTAGGTCAGCAGAGAAATCCACAAACTTCCATACTTTAGCA
>CAUJGJ010000376.1:932500-937500 GCA_963170055.1 Halisarca cf. caerulea
AGGTTGTTGGTGTTTATAGAGGTGTTGGATTAGAGAGGTTTCACTGTATAAAGTACCTGTTTTTACACTATATATTGTGTAAAGCATGACTGGGCAGTCAATTGGCATCAGAAAATATCACCCTGCCTGCATGTGCTTAATAATATGTCTACCTTGGCACTTCATGCCTCAGTAAATATGTCAAGCACCCCCGGGTCTGTATTTCGGATACTGCATGACCTCATTTCCATGCTTTATGTCTAACATAATATTATACAAACAATGTCAATGTAAACTACACATGGACATATCAGATTCTGCTTCCATTATATCTTATATAATGGTGACATGCTATAAATAGAACGAACCAACCAAGTGCATATGTAATGCCATTGAGTGGCTGGGCTGGTATACGTAGATCTGTTGAGTACTTGAAGCAACATATCTACAGGAAGTCAATTCAGTGACATAGAAATTAAATTTTAAATTAATGTTATTTGATATGAGAAATCATTTGTTATAGACTATACAACGTAAGTACTGAAAAACAAGTCACCCACGCAATATTCCCCCACTATAGGGATTTTTTGTTACTGTAGTAAATTCTATTACTGTCATAGATTCAATTAGTATTAATTGTTTCTTTAAAAGTGTCAGTACCTCCGAATGTCAACAAGCAACATGATAGTATAATAGTAGAACTTGCTTAGTAAGTACCAGTCTTGGTTTTAGTACATGCCCCTGGATAGTAAGTACTCCTCATTCTATCCCTGTGTATGCCTCATACGTACCCTGCTAGTAAGTACCTCATATAGTCAGTACTGATTTTGTGTCCCCCTTGAGGTATTTTAAAACACGTTTCACTGTGCTGAAAAAGGAGTATCTTGAACATGTACATACACCCGTCAAATTGGATAATTTTTTGGACCCTATTTAACAATGTGTTTATTTGACCTCTTATGCAGTAAATCTCTCACTAACACAGCAGCCATTTTATAACTGTTACAGCTACAATTAAATCTTAACATTTCAATTATTATATTATTTTGACTGAAGAAATAAATTATTATAATTTTCACGATACTGTATTTGCTATGTGTCTATTGCAAACTATAATTGCAACCATATCATGATTGTGAAGTTCATATAACCAGTGCCATGCATTACTTCAGCTGCATGCAGAGATGTTTTCAAGTATCCTAGATTACTATATTCAGGTGCATAACCAGGGAGGAGCAAGAGGGAAAATGGTCCCCCTTTTCATGATTTGACATGTGGCAGTTTATTTTCAAAGTGATCCTTAAATTTTGATAAGGACCAGTGACTCCTTATACTTTTAAGCTTAAAAGTTTCCAGGGGACTTGTATGTATGCAATGAATTGACTTTCCTCTCTCAAGACTAGTGAGAGCTTTGAAAGTTTCTGAAGTACAAACACTTTCAAGTCATTTTATATCTCATCATCATTGGCGTGGGTAGCAGCCCGGCCCGGCATTTCATTGGGTAGAAACCGGCAACTCATACAGTGGGCATGACCACAAGTTTAATTTGCTCATTCCTTCACTGGACTTTTCTAAAATCCTGGTTACGCCACTGATGTTGTTACAACAGCAGCTTCTGCACACAGGGATCATGGAGTATGTGCATGCATATTAAAAATGCTGTTGGCTGCTCTTGCTGGTGTTAAGAAGTTGTGCACGTGTGTGTGTGCGTGTGTGTGTATGTGTGTGTGAGTGTGTGTGTGTGTGTGTGTGTGTGTGTGTGTGTGTGTGTGTGTGTGTGTGTGTGTGTCAACTGCATGTGCAGGGCTCAAAGGGCTCAAGCCCACCCTTTGAAGCTTCTTCCCAAACAAAATCTTGACTGAGACCTCCCTTACTGTGTGTGTGTGTGTGTGTGTGTGTGTGTGTGTGTGTGTGTGTGTGTGTGTGTGTGTGTAGTTAGAACTAGCGTCAAAACTGCCTCCAATTCCCCCAAATTCACGTAATGTGGTTTGCTACAAGTGATTTAATGTTTGCTGCTGATTTCGCTGGTGGTATTAGACTAATTAGTCCTTCGTTCGGGCTAATCGACTTGTGGAACAAACAGAAAGTGTGTAGAGAAGCGTTCCGGAAAATAGCGTGTTCCGTTCTGTACTAGTCTAGCTAGCCGCGCGTTTAATAGGGACGGGCTAGCTAGCGGTAACCCTAGCTAGCTAGACTAGTTCTGTAGCGGAGTCACGACGGTGTTTCTGGTCACGTGATTTTCCAACCTATAAAAGCGAACTTGACGCGGATTTTACGGTTTATATTTATTATCTACGATTTGAGCGTAGGTATCTAATAAAGGCAGGATGGCTCGGAGTCCTACACTACGGTCGGATAGAGATGAAAGGGGATACACAATCACCGACCAGCTACCTTCGCAGGTCTTTAGTCACTTCAATAGCTACAACAAACATTTTTATCCGATGGCTGCTGTGGTAGAGAGCGGAACGTTGGTGGCCACACGGCAGATGAACAGCACCGACTGCAAAGGAGGAGTAATAGCCAAAGGTAATTATTTTTGGGTGTTTGTCTTTCTAATACTTGCCATGGGTTAAATTAGGAGAACTTGAAGTACCGTTTCGGTAGCAGAGTGGTGCATGCATATCGTTCGTTACACGCATGCATGACGTTCAATATTTCTTATCTTTTGGTTAATAGGCGAGTGTTTTATTGCCTGCTCAACTAAAAGCACAACGTGTTTGAAAGTACGAGAGGGAAAAAGAATAGTGCTAATTCCGATTTCATCCAAGCTCAAGTTCGCTCTCATACCCAATGAAGATCGTGACAATAGCATTGTGCTAGGTAAACGATGGGAGAAGGTATTTGCTGATGTTGCAGATGTAACACAGCTCCCTATTCTCCCTAAGGTAAATATGCGTGATATTCATAATGTGCATGACTTATATAGTTTACATACATGCGTGGGTAACCACCTTAGGCTGCCGAGCTTGCAATTGCATGCATCACAGACCCATGCATTAATGCCATCCTGTGTACATCACAAACTCCCCAAATAATTGTAGCAACCTCTCTACTTTAGCAAGCATTTCTCGGTGCTTGAAACCTCAGAGTTTGTATAGAGCTACTACTGGTGTAATAAGCTTTTAAGGTCACACAGTGTCCAGTATAATAGAGATGTTCCACATGGCATTGCATGATAGTTACTGTTAACAGTAATCAAACTCTGAGCTGACAGCAACCCAAATTGAATACTTCTCTTTACCAGACTGCGTTTCTGAACGCTCACAAATCTGAATAGATTTTCCCAACATTACTAGACTAAGTACACGCAGGAATATCTTCTTCTGGGAAATGCATGCATCATCATTCTACTTAGGTTTTGTATGTGCGCGATGATTGTCTTGACCACAAGAAACTGCAGGTACCAAGGGGTACGCGACTGTACAACTTGATAGTCTTGAAGAAGAAGGAAAAGTGTGGTATAGAGTGTGTTTCCTTTGAAGGTATATCATACATGTTTTTGGAAGGTGAACGGGTCAACTTTAGTAGCAGGCAGGTGGATACTAAGATATCTCTCCCTTGGCTGTTGCAAGTCATACAGTTTCCACAGAAAGCTAGGGTTTTCATCAGCGATGAGGTGGAGGACATCCAAGAGATTGAAAATCATTCGGAAGTGACCTTTCTGGAGAAAGAGGAACAGACATATGTTCTTGTCAAGAAAGTTGGAGATACAAAAAATACGATGTACATTCAGGAAGACTGTGATGTTAAGGTACATGTTCAGTGGCAATTGAGTATGTATGTAGTGGGATTTATAATATATTAATTACACTAGTACGCCTCATCATGTGTAGTACACACTTTGGCCGGTTGGATAAGCCCATACAGCAAAATAATATTACTAATTTATATGATAAATTTTGTTGTATTATATTATATAATGCCAATTTGAAATTGAATATCATTGATAGAATGTCTGATTTTATAAAGGTGGCCGCTGTGACATTGAAGGGATGCAAAGACTACGACCAGATTGTAGGAGATCGAAAAATTACAACTGTTACAGATACTGCAGCTGATGAGACCAAGAAAAGTGACACAACTGATCGAGTGTGTACGTGCCTGCCATCACACTTGCGGGGAAATGAATATGTCACTTTGGGAAATATCAGACCTGGTTTGGAAGAATCCAAGCAAACTTCACTAAAAGAGTGGACCAGCACAAGCCATGTACGTAGGTTTATTGCAAAGTAACTTTTACCAAATTTAATGTAAAAGGTGTTAGATTACAGTCTGAGGTTCCACATGCAGTTACTGCTATACAGTAATGATGTTAAATAGAAAGCTGTAATATTTTTATATATTTATATGTCACTTGTATAATCGTAGCATTGCAGCTGATCTCTCTTGTCTTTTTAGACTTATCAAAATTTCAACCCACAAAGTACTCCAGATTACTACAATGTGTTTGCAGAGAGTAGAGAATTCATCATTTTCAAAAAGCAAGATATAGAGGAACCAGTGTACGAAACTTTGGATGATGTAATGCCTGATCCCAAGCATAGGGATGAAGGTGGGAGTTCAACAGGGAAATCTACAACCAAGGAAGACTCTCTTCTCAGGAGTGGGAAAAAAAAGATCTCTTTGGCAGGTTAGCTAGAGAAATCAGGTATACCCCATGCATCCTTTTTTTCTATCTATGCATGATGATAATTAATGTTCAGCTATAGCTGCTTGTATACTAACGCATCATAATATTGACTTGCAGTTGTCGTTTTGGCACCCCAGATCAGCCATCAGAGATTCATATGAGGCATTACATTTCAGAAAAACTTGCGAAAGAATGGAACAAACTTGCTACTTTTCTAGGCCTGGAATATTCTGTTTCACAACAGATTCAGAGAGACTGTGAAACCACAGAAGATAGGTGTTTTACTGTGTTAGTTTACTGGCTCCAAGGTAAAGGTACAGATTCCGAGCCCAGAACCTGGGATGTACTTCTTCGGAAATTGAAGCTGTTAGGAAGAAAGGAATTAGCC
>CAUJGJ010000376.1:940000-962500 GCA_963170055.1 Halisarca cf. caerulea
CTTTTCTACCATGCACATATTAATATGTAATTTAATTGAATGGTCAGGCTGCATGATATACCGTATAGGCACTAATTTTCACAGGGCGTATATTTTGTGAATGAAAAACTTGGCAGTAATTCGCGATTTTTTGTTTTGCGAATGGACTAGTCCCCACTATATCTTAGACAAACATTCTATGAATCTAACCACATATTTGCGATTGCATTTTCGTGAATGCAGGCTAGTCCACAGGGTACCCAGATGGCTGAGACCCAAACCGACCACCTGCCGAGAAGGTGATGACGTCAGAATCATGGAGCTGTGAATGAAGGGTCTGGAACTCCAGACTAAATGTATGCTCATTCACGAAATTTGTAAAAATAAAATCTCACAAAGTTAGTGCCTATATATATGGTATAAGTTGAACACTTGAAACAAAAACAAACATATCTTAGACTAGCTACAGGAAGCCAATTCAGTGATGTAGAAAATGCATAATATGTTATTCAATTTTGAGAAACCTCTGTTTAAACTATATACGACTTAAGAACCAACAAACAAGTCACCCAATACTGCCCCACTAATAGTAGGGAATTTTTGTTAAGTAAATTCTGTTACTGTCATACATTCAGTTAGTGCATGGTGTACTTTAATTATTCCTTCAAGCAGTTAGCCTTCTATAATGTCAACAAACAATCCGTGGCTTGAACATGTACCTGTCAAACTGAATATATTTTGGATCCTACTTGTATTTGTTTGACCTCTGCATGTTGAAGTACTTCTCACACTCATGCAGTAGCTATTTTATGACAGCTAAATTACATCTTAACACATGCAAGTCTTAGATTTGGATAATAGATTTTGACTTTAATTATTATATTTTCATGATATTGCATGGCATTGTGTTTACTGTAAACTATAAACCGCCTGAGGTCAGTCTTTATGCTGCTGTAGCACACCAAGGTAGAATACAATATTATTATTACATGTACCTAGTTTAGTGCAGTTTCCAGGATAGTATGTACATATCTTTGTACTGTGTCCTGTGGATGCAGGGGTGGTTTTAAGTGTCATGTATTACTACGTAAGCACTGAGGGGTGTAGCCAGGGGGAGCAAAGGGGCAAATAATCCCCCTTTTCATGTTTTCACACATCAATCAATGACAGTTTATTTTGATCCTTGACTCCTTATACTTTTAAGCCTAGATGAAAAGTTACCAGCGGAGTACAGTGAAATTTCTGAGCAAAGGCCCCTTTGGGACAGTCTTTTTGTCCTTTGTAAGGAGGTTGTATACTTTTTAGGGAGGTCCAAAATGTATTGGAACTATAGGAAGAAAATACATCTTGGGACCTCAAGCTGTGTCCTTTATACAGAGATTGTCCTTATTTCGGAGTGTCCACTATCGGAGATTCCACTGTATGCAATGCAGAATCAACTTTCCTCCTCAGTGAGAGCTTTGATAGTTTCTAAACTACATACACTTTCAAGTCGTTTTATAGGGCGGTTGCATGCATGGTAGCCATCTCCAGGGGTATAGAAACCTGCAACTTAATTGTAAAAGTGAGCATGTCTAGTTTAATTGCTCATTTCTTTACTCCCATGTTTATAAAATCCTGTCTATAGCCCAGATGTTGTTTTCTTTTTTACTATGACATTGTGTGGGGTGGAGGAATTGGCACAGTGTGCACTCAGTCCAACTGCATGAACCCTGTCTAGCCCCAGGCATATACACCCATCCAGCCTAATGCATGCATAAAGCCCTACATTTGTCTACCCCTATACGATTGTTTTGTCCTAACCCACCTAACCATGCAGTCCTCGTTTTACAACTTACAGTAGAACCTCACAAATACGACCACCTTTGGGACTGTTGTAAGTGGTCTTAATTTTGAGGTGGTCTTATTTCTGAAAGTATTGCCCAGAATAGCATGGCACATCCAGAAGTCATTCCATAGACACAGGATGCACATAAGACAATAAAACTGTAGAAAAATTGTACCATCACACCTCTTTTATTGTTACTCCATTACAATGTTGAAAAAGTGACCCCAAGTTTACCATCTCTTTCTACTGATGTCGTCATTTCAGAGCCTAATGTCCACAGAAAACAGCAATATCCACAATAAGTGGTCTTAATTGTGAGGTTTTGACATCCAGAAGAAAAAATGTGGTCTTTATTCTGAAACCAATTTCCATGTAAAACTATAGGAGAAATTCCGGACTACAACAAAGTGGTCTTAATTCTGAGGTGGTCTTATTTCCGGGGTGGTCTTATTGCGAGGTTCTACTGTATCCTTGTTTAAAGTATTTTTGGAGGATTCTTATTTGAATTCATAAATTTTTCTGCACAGTTTTGTGTCAATCATAGTATTAAATCCTTTAAATTTACCATAATGATTGTTAAAGGGTTTTATATACTATATAGTTGGGTGTGTGCATGCAACATGCAGGAATCAAGCAGTAAGTGCCATGTATTATAAAATGCTGTTGGATATGCAGGGTCTTCATCCTCCAAACAAATGAACTGTGGGCTCATAAAATATATTAATAATATTGTTATATAATATTATTTAATTCACAACTTTCTTTATATTAATCAATAGTAATATGCAAATTTGCAATCAAAATCAGCACGAAGTAGGAATGGGGGGAATATGTCCAAAAAGCTCCATTTATGCTATGCTTCTGCAAGTGCTCAAGGTCACATTCCATCAAAGTTCAAATTTACCAATTACTCCTTTAAAACATTTAGTACCACAGTCACACTGCATGGTTACCACAATAAGCTGCAAAGATCAGCATACAATTTCTCAATTACAAGAATTTCAGGACTATAGTACTTGTACTGACAGACTCTATAGAGGTAATATAGTTGAGCTCTTGGTAGCCATTTTTAAACCACTTGGCATTGGGTATGCCAGACTAGTATACAAACCCCAATGTAAAACCCCGATTATTCTCGCAGTATGCGTGTAAAATATATAACTGCAACACCTATTATTCCCAAAATTCCCCTCATCCCTATAGCACGAAGAATGTAGCGCGTTTCCGGTCATGGGATTCTCCTATATACGTTGCCGACCGGTTGTGTATTTTCATAATTATATAAATTTACAGCGTGCAAGCTTTTCGAAGGTTTGAGCATAAACAATAGAGATTCTGAAAATAACGCATGATGACGGCTCAGAATCCTAGACTACGATCGGGTAGGGATGAAAGAGGATACACAATCACCAACAAGCACCCTTCGCAGGCCTTTAGGGACTTCAATCGCTACTATCATTGTGATTATCCGCAGGCTGCCGTGGTAGAAAGCGGAACGTTAGTGTCCACACGGCAGATGAACAGCACCGACTGCAAAGGAGGCGTAATAGTCCCAGGTACGTAGCTCTTTTTGAGTGTTTACCTTTAATTCTCAATGGGTTAAATTGGGAGAAAGGTACTGTCCTATGCAGTACAGAGTAGGGTAGAGTGGGGGTAATTTGGAACGGTGCATGGGCCTATAATAATTCAGATCGAACGGTCGATCAAAAGCAGTGCATGTCAACAGTAACTTGCAGGTCTTACGTTTGGACGGCCATGCTCTGTGTTCCCTATGCCTATATGGAACTTGAGGATTCAGCTAGTCTCGCGGGCCAGGCTAGCTGAATCTGCAGGGTCTGGCCCGCGAGACTAGGATTCAGCAGTGGTAATTATGGCTAGACAGCATAGCTGTATAACGAAAGTAAGGCCCCTTTTCCATTTAACCCCTTAGACTAGTGTTCCATTTTACACCCACGGGCTGCTTTACCCTATGTGCATGCTATTATTATTATTAATTATAACAATTAACTTCAAGTGCATGACGTTCAATGGCAATATTTCTTATCTTTTGGTTAATAGGCGAGTGTTTTATTGCCTGCTCAACTAAAGGCACAACGTGCTTGAAAGTACGACATGGAAAAAGAATATGGTCAATTCCGATTTCATCCAAGCTGGAGTTTGCTCTCATACCCAATGAAGATCGTGATAGTACGAATGTGCTGGGCAAACAATGGGAAATGGTATTCACTGATGTTGCAGATGTAACACGGCTCCCTATTCTCCCTAAGGTATGCATGTGTATGTGTGTGTGACTGCGTATACGAAATTATCAGTGCACATACATACATACATGCATGCATGGCAACCTCCTGCCATGCATGTAGTTACATTAACCAGTCTACCATCCCTCATCACAAATTCCACAAAGTGTGTGTATGGAGACTTCAATATTATTTCTCAGGGGGCCTAACAGACTGCTTTGCAAATAATACTATAATTATATTTCTGAGTAGTTGTCCAGGCCTGCAGAGTTTGTACAAAACTATTATTACATTAAGGTATTAATTTTTAAATTAATTTAAAAATAAATATTACAGTTTTTAAGGTCACAAAGTGTCCAGTATAGAAATGATCCATATACTGTTATACATGCGGTAATCATATGTATACTGTTGACAATGACTTAGATTGAATATTGATGCGTTTCTATAAACACTCACAATCCAAATGGATTTTTCCAGAATGAATCATGTTATATACTCTCTGGAAAATTCATGCAACGCTATCCTCATTCTACTTAATATAGGTTTTGTATGTACGAGATAATTGTTGTGACCACAAGAAACGTCAGGTAGCAAGAGGTACGCAACTGTACAACGTGACACTCTTGAAGAAGAAGGAAAAGTGCGGTGTAGAGTGTGTTTCCTGCGATGGTACATCATACACGTTTTTGGAAGGTGAACCGGTCAACTTTAGTAGCAGGCAGGTGGATACTAAGG
Organism: Halisarca cf. caerulea; assembly: GCA_963170055.1. Taxonomy (NCBI): domain Eukaryota; kingdom Metazoa; phylum Porifera; class Demospongiae; order Chondrillida; family Halisarcidae; genus Halisarca; species Halisarca cf. caerulea. The sequence continues at coordinate 944,786 of CAUJGJ010000376.1, forward strand.
TATCTCTCCCTTGGCTGTTAAAAGTCTTGCAATTTCCACAGAAAGCTAGGGTTTTCATCAGCAGTGAGGCAGAGGGCATGCAAGAGATTCAAAATCATTCAGAAATAACCTTTCTTGACAAAGAGGACCAAACATATGTTCTTGTCAAGAAAGTTGGAGATACAAAACCTACTATGTACATTCAGGAAGACTGTGATGTTAAGGTACACGTTCAGTGGCAAGTATGTACTAGTGAGATTTCTTTTACATATAGGATCATTACACTACAACTATGCCTCATTTAATCTATTATAATTAAATATTACATGTGTAGCACACACTTTGGCTGGCTGGATAAGCCCAGTAAGCTTTTAATAATATAATATGTATGGCGGCCATGTTTTTTCGGTGTCAATCCTACATATGGAGTACGGTAGTACTCCATAATATATGTCATTGATATAATTAAAATTTCTGATTTTAAAGGTGGCAGCTATTACTGTGGAGGGATGCAAGGAGTACGAGCATATTTTAAGAGATCGAACAATTAGAACTGTTACTGCTGATGAGACCAAGAGAAGTGACACACCTGATCAAGTGCGCACACGCCTACCATCACACTCGTCTGGAAATGAATATGTCCCTCTGGGGAATATTAGAGCCAGTTTGAATAAAGATCCCAAACAAACTTCGCTCAGCCTGGAAGAATGGACTAACACAAGCCATGTATGTAGGTTTATTGTCAATTTACTAAATTAAAATTAAATTGAAAGTTATAAAATCTATGTCGAGTGAAATGGGACGGTGCATGTCAACAAATTTTGGAATTGTATGTTTCTGTTATTATTATCGCTTGTTATTAAGTCAAAAGTCAATTCCTTGTCAGTGTACAGTGAATTGCCTCTTGAATCCAACACTCAATGTGGCTTGTGGAATTACTCTTATTATATTATGGTGACAAACCTTATGATATGGTTGGATTAATTAGAAGAAATGCTGGATTATCAAGGTGTTGGATTACAGTGGTTCCATGCACTAATTAATATTTGTCATGTAAATTTTAGCATATTATTGTTTCAATTTGATTACAGCTTTGATCTCTCTTGTCTTTTTAGACCTATCAGAACTACAAACCACAAAATGCTCCAGATTACTACAATGTGTTTGCAGAGAGTGGAGAATTCATCCTTTTGAAAAAGCAAGATAGCTCAAAGGAACCGGTGTACGAAACTTTGGATGATGTGATGCCCGATCTCCAGCATAAGGATGAAGATGAAAATTCAACAGGAAAATCTACGGCCAAGGAAGATTCTCTTCTCCAGAGTGGGAAGAAACAGATATCTTTGTCAGGTTAGCAAGTGAAATCAGGTGCTCCATGTTTTCTACCAATGCATGATATTCAACCAGCTGCTTACATTGCCGGAAATGCTATGCACATTATTGACATGACATAAGTGATTTTTTCCCCTTTTGGCACCCCATGCAGATCAGCCATCAGAGATCCTTTTGAGATTTCACATCTCAGGAGCAGTTGCAAAAGATTGGAGCAAGCTCGCTACGTTTCTAGGCCTGGACTATTCTGTTTCAGAGCAGATTCGGGAAGACTATAAAAGCGCAGAAGAGAAGTGTTTTACCGTGTTGGTTTACTGGCTCCAAGGTAAAGGCGCTAATTCCAAGCCCAAAACCTGGGAAGTACTTCTGCAGAAATTGGAGCTGCTAGGAAGAAAAGAATTATCCAGTGAAATAAGAGACATGATAACAAATGGAACCCTGGGTGACTTGTGCCATAAGTGACACTAATCTTGTACATGCAATAAACATATTATAAATTTGTATTGTATGTGTGTGTGTGTGTGTGTGTGCGTGTGCGTGTGTGTGTGTGTGTGTGTGTATGTGTGTGTGTTAATGTTATGAACAATATCTGTACTGTGTATTGATACTTAATAATACATTGCGTACATGTGTGTGTGTTGTGTGTGTGTGTGTGTGTGTGTGTGTGTGTGTGTGTGTGTGTGTGTGTGTGTGTGTGTGTGTGTGTGTTAATGCTTATAACACAATAACTGTACTGCATGCATGTATATCGATTAAATAATACATAGCTTGAACTCCTGCTAGATCAGTACAGCTACTATAGTGCATGACCAGCGCTTGCTCAAGAACAAGGTCACATCCCATTTTCTAGTGCAGTTTACACAATAAGGAGGAGTACCCTTGAAATTTCCCTGATCTGCCACAATGAATATGGATGCAACAACTGGTGTGGCATATTCACATGTTGGCCTCCCGCATCGATCTGCTACTGCAACAATGCATGGAATTCACGTCTCATGAATATATACAAGAAAATCTTCCCTTATAACTTTACATGTTGCACACATGACACTACATTTGCTTTGATAAGTTCCTTGTATAACCCTAGCAAGTGTGCATGATGTGTACTGCATTAAAGTTATCATATATAACATTTGGCATACAAGTTGGCTGCTATAGCAATGAATGTCAGCCTAAGGCTGCAATAGCAACTTATACTCGTGCAAGACACATATTATACATAACAATGGTATAATATAAATAATATGTCTACAATTGTAATCACACATACAATTTAATGCTGCAAATACAACACAATGCAAATCACATGCTGTCTAGCACAAGAATCAATGACAAAATTTGAGAACATCCTAAAGACATGCAGTGTTCATTCTTCCATGGTCTGAGGAGGTCCACCACCACCACCTGGAGGACCTTCAACGCCTGAACCCTTCTTGCTCCCTGAGACAATATCATCAATTCTTAGCAACAAAATGGCCGTCTAAAAAAATGGGGTAAATTGGTGTGTGTCAACAAAAACACAAACCAACACACTATTAATACTGTATGTGTACAGAACTCCCTCCCTACACACGTGACCCAATGCAGCCAACTACCTGAGTGGGAAGCAACTCACTTTGTGGCTGTACTTGCATTTTAGCTCATACATAAACTGACAGTAAGTACCTCTGATAGCAGTACAGATGCACCCTTTCAGGTAATACATACACAGGGATTTTTCTAGAAAAAACTGCCAGGGGGGGGCATATTGGAACTTTCTACACTTTAGGGGGAGCTAGCCATGTACCCATCCGCTCACACACGGGGGCATGATCCATCTTGGGGGGGGGGGGGGGGGCAGAGCAACTTTCAGGGGGGGGGGGGGGGCAAAGTGCCCCCCTCCTGCCCCCCCTCTAAAAAACCCTGCATACGTAAACGACTTGATGCAATAAAAGCATCAAATCCTGCAACCCACAGCACTGCATGCACTATATGTGTATATACTTACACAGTGGATTCAGCCCAACTAAAATCTGTCAGGCCTTACACCTGTCTAGTCTCATGTACATATGCACAGGCCTAAACTCACACCCACACAAGGTACTAGCCTTATGCAAACCATAAACAAAACTGATGCACTCACTGAACTATAACATATATGTATATGTACGTACATGCTCACTCAAATAAATGCATGAACTGCCCCCTCCCACACAAACACATCCAACACATGCACAAAAACACACACACAAACACACGCACAGAAAACAACATGCTCACACACACACACACACACACACACACACCTCAATGGCACTCTTGTACGTCTGTACTTTAACAGAGAGAGGGTCCCACACTGCCAGTTCCTTCATGTCCGCAATAAGCCCACTTTCCCCGTCCACTCCCCAAGTGGAGTTACCTGGAGTGGCATGCTTTGCCTGACAAGGAAGGGAAGAGTTTGAGATTAGCAACAAAGTGAAGGGTATAGCAAAAAGGCTGGTATTGAAACAGCTCTCAGAAATGCAGTGGAACATCTCTATAGTTGACACTGCAGGACCTAAAAAAAACAGTTTGCTATACAGAGGTTCCGCTGCTCAAAGGTATTTTACATACATACACAACAGTCTATCATGACCAACAATAACACTCTGTTATAAGAAAGGTTTCTACTATTTGGGGAGGTTGCTACATGAGGTCCACTGCACGTATGTACATACATGACAGATAAATGGAAATAACAATTGCCACACAACACCACACCAGTTCTGACTGGACCTTCATGACAAATCCTCACATACTGGAGCCCTTACTACACACAACTACCACACGGTACTCATTTCACACGAAGCACATGTATTTCAAACATTTACAACTGGATAGCCAAACCTTTGCATATCTTACTTTTGTGTGTGAAAAAAGCCCCATCATACTAGATAACCACACTACCTAGCTAAACAATTACAAGTGTATGTAAATATTTGCAAATCCAAGTTCAGTTGCAAAATTGATTAAAAACAATTGCCCACACAATATAGACTTGTCTTTACTACAGAAGACACATCCATGTCCTCCCTGCAAACTCTCTATTCTATAGGCATATAACAGAGATCACCACAAAGTGATCTCAAACACAATCTTCTACTCACACGGGCTTACCCGCAGTGTTGTGAGTACTCTGATGGGGTTTCCCCCTGAATTCTGAATGAGTGTGCGTGGGATGACCTCCAGAGCAGTAGCTATGGCTTTGTACGGCCACTGATGGACACCTCCTATGCTCTTGGCCTTCTCATTCAGTTTCTACACACAAACGGGATGAATTTCTGAAGTGAGCACGTGTGTGTGTGTGTGTGTGTGTGTGTGTGTGTGTGTGTGTGTGTGTGTGTGTGTGTGTGTGTGTGTGTGTAAGCTTTCATCCTTTCTCCCTACCTGGGCTAGTGCCATTTCTGCAGCTCCTCCCCCTGGTAATAAGTAGGGTTCTACCATTATATTCCTTGCCACCTGCATGGCATCCTGAAGGTTGCGCTCAACCTGAAAGAATGAAGAGGAAAATACGAAGTAAGCCATCAAATTCATTCCAGTGCTAAGTTGCACCAGAGTCTGCGAGCTGTACGCTCCATTCTACAAATGTGCATACACACAGTGTAATTTCAAAATGAAGGACACTTTGAGACAGCCTCTTTTGTCCTTTGTAAGGAGGTTGTCCTCTTTGGGAGGTCCAAAACATATTGGAATTATAGGGAGAAAGCATTTCAGGATCTCAAGCTGTGTCCTTGAGAAATTGTCCATATTTCAGAGTGTCCACTATCAGAGATTTCACTGTATATATAAATACACACATGGTGAACATTTAGGGGCATCCCTCTTCCACCTTGCATTGAGGGGCAATGTCTTTCTTATGCACATGGACACATCCCTTGTCTCCCCCCCCCCACTACTTCTCTGACCACCACCACCACCCAGACACACCCAACATGCGTAAACGTGACAAATGCATGCATGTATTCCTTGCATCACCTCTCTGATCTGCTCACCTCATTCAGTATATCTTTACTGGCTCCTCTGAGCATTATGGTACAGGCCTTGGGGTCCTTGCACTGGTCCAGAAAGGTGAAGTACTCGTCTCCAATCTTCCTCACCTCAAACAGCCCACAACCTGTCCCGATATCTGACTCTCTCAATTCGTCTGTTCTGTTCACAATAGTAGCACCTACAGCTCTGTACAGAATGGGAAGAAGATTGGATTAATGGAATTTTGCAACTTCATTGGATCATTGGAAACTACATGTGCCCGCACCAGAGCAAACAACACACACAGGTAATGATACACACGTACAAACACAAACGTATGCATGCATGCACATGCACACGCACACACACACACACACACACACACACACACACACACACACACACCTTGCTATTCGATTGTTGTCGGACTTCTTCACTCTCCTAATACAGGATATCCCTTGCTTCATCAGGAAGTGCTGGGCCAGGTCGGACACCCCCTTCTCTGTGATCACCAGGGTGGGCTTAACAGCAATGATTTCATCACACATTTTACGGACAAATTCCTCTTCAAGTTCCAGTATCTTTGTGAAATCCTCTTCCTTCATAATCTCGATATTTGTCTGCGGCAAATAAGAACATACAATCTCAGTGAAGACTGCAAATGAAGTCTACTATTGGCCATGGAAGAAAGTGGTCTCTACAAACAGGTGGTCTCACACAGAAGAGCAGCTACATATCATTACACAGTTGTACAGTTGACTAAGATGGTCTCTGTAGACAGGTGATCTCACACTGAGGGGCAGCTACACACAGTTGTACAGTTGACTAAGATGGTCTCTGTAGACAGGTGATCTTACATAGAGGGGTAGCAATACCACTGATGTGGCCAACGAGTCAGATAAAAACAGACAGGTGGCTGGGTTTCCTTTTTGTTGGCTGTGACAGGTTCATAGTGTGTGTACACATTCTCACCATGCTCTCTCCCTTCTTGTATTCTAGAGGACAATCGATGAGGACTATTCTTGGGTTCTCTATACGTCTAACAGCAGAACAGAAGTAAAGAATAATATGTCAGGATGGAACACACAGATGTTCACTTCTAGTTACACACCACATCATTGGGTCCTACAACATACGTACAAATATACAATACACACGTAAATACCTACATAGCTAGCATGCCTACCAAATAAGACAGACAGGACTAGTAGAAACACTGTTGTGCTCTAGCTCAAGCAAGTCAACGGTGGTTACAGACCAAAATTTACCAACAACTATGTATACATACATGTGTCATGGTGCGGGGGCAAAAGTTGGGTGGATCAAAGAGTACCGCAGGCTTACATCCACGATGTAGCCCTGCTACTCTGATGTAGCCCAGGTCAAGGGTCTTGTCAATCTCCTGCCAGCCAAAACCCATTCAAGCCTCATTAATTAGTAGTTGTCAATTGTCACATTTTGCAGTGTTTTGCTTCACCATGACACATAATAGTTGTATCCTGCCTTGGTGTGCTACAGCAGCATAAAGTGCCAATTAATTGACTGAGGGCGCAGCTATTACGTACGTATATTGACACTTGTCTACGACAACCTTTCATGAGCCCAATGAAATGTAGTCCTTGTAGGAAGCACTCTTACAGAGATGTACGTACATACTTGCATCCATGAGTCAGCATACGGGCCAGCCCACAATGGTCACTGTTAACAAGTAGCCATACGTGCATGCATGTGTAGCATAGTGGCTTGCGTTCTGTACTTTGCGTAAAACACTCATTCGTGTTAGGTTACCAGGGCCGCATTTAGGGGGGGTGGGGCATTCCCCCCCCCTTGGAGATCTGTTGCCCCCCTTGCAGATCTGCTGCCTCCCTAAACGTGTATCTCAGCATATACACTAAGGGTTTGTGAAAGGTAGAATTTACTGGAAAATGGATGAAAAACAAGCTTTTATGCTATAATTGTGAAAAATTTTCTCAAGACCACTGTCACCAATCCCTTAACCCCCCTTGAATTGTACATAAATAGCATTGATACCTACTGTATAATACCCCCCCCCCCCCACAGCATTGCTACCTATAATACCCCTCCAGTCTCTGTACACCTAATTGTACCTCCCATATTACATTGCCCCCCCCCCCCCCCCCCACATTTTAGGAAGCTTAATTTGCCCCCCCCTCCTAGCCCCGAATCCTGTATGCAGCCCTGGGTTACTGTTTCAGGTGTGTGTGTAGCTAAGTAGTAGTAGCATGGTGTACCAAGGGAGTGCGTAGCGTCCCAATGTATGGGACAATAGTGTCTTTGTGCTTGTATAGAGTGTAATGGATAGGATATATGCTTGTATTAGTGTTGACTGGAGTGGAAATACTGTTGAATGAGTAACTGCAACATTACACAAGTATATTTTAAGGAATGCTCAACGTATAAATACATGTACACACAGTTGAGCACATCACAGACTCGAGAATTTTGGCACAAACCTCTTCATCTTAGGATGGAGGACATCTTTGTTCAACATGATCCCTCTCAAAACCTGCGAGTCCTCTACCGTGCCTCCTGGAATCTTCTCCACACGAGCGTACCTCTTAATGTCGATCTCCTTTCGCCCATCTTCCTCCACAACTACAGTCTTCACTGCTTCCAAGGCAATTTCACATGCTAAATTGGACCTGAAGAAGTGAACACACACACACACACACACATACACAGAGTATGATCATCAGGATCTCCCTACTGATCCAGTGGAGCATACGCACATGATTACACAGGCACATGTGCACATGCATACACACACACACACACACACACACACACACACACACACACACACACACACAAACACACACACACACACAAACACAGGTTTCACCAACATCACACACACACACACACACACACACACACACACACACACACACACACACACACACACACACACACACACGGATTTCACCAACATCTGACACACAACACACACCATTTTTTGATGAACTTGGTGCCAATGGTGCTTGCAATGATACTAACAACCTGCTCCTTGTTGTTCATGTCCACTTTGACACTGAAGGGGCACAGAAACACGAAGGCGGTACCAGCTATGTGCGTATGTACATGCAAGAACATAATGGGCGCGGTGTAGGGTCTGGCTGGTCGGCCACCACCAGATCAACCAGTTATTCAGTTAGCAATTGTCCAAAGAAACTCTTGCAAAAAGCCACATATCCATGTCCATAAGGACATTGTCCGTCATTTCACGGGATGGGGGGGGGGAGTGTTTGGGGGTCACTGTAGTACAATTTTTCAATAAGATTTTTGGCCTGATGCAATACAACATCTCATGACAATGAGTACTCCATTGCAGCATACGGACCCATGGAGTGAAGGACTGCATTGCTCACACGGTAGCACACATTATACGGACCCATGGAGTGAAGGACTGCATTGCTCACACGGTAGCACACATTATACGGACCCATGGAGTGAAGGACTGCATTGCTCACACCACAGCCCACATTAGACGGACCCATGGAGTGAAGGACTGCATTGCTCACACGGTAGCCCACATTATACAGACCCATGGAGTGAAGGACTGCATTGCTCACACGGTAGCCCACATTATACGGACCCATGGAGTGAAGGACTGCATTGCTCACACGGTAGCACACATATCCATCATAAAACGCATACACAACCCTTTCCCTTCACCACCAAAAAAGTCCTTTCAAAGAACATCTTTAACCATTCTCTACAGTTGGTAGAACGAGCAGAGGCCACTTCACTGTATGTGGTCCAGTGCTTAAATGAAACACGGTAGAGCTTTGTTAAGAAGAACACTCTTAAGATAATTTCTTCCTTAACACAAACTAGTTTCCAGACTTTGTTTGGTTTGCTGTAGTACTGCACATGTATTACTACGTATATCCTGATAAGAAGAACTAGTTTCTGATAATGGTAATTACTTCTGCAGGTCCCCTAAAATTTGTCATAACGAGATTCGGCTGTGTTATGTTACGTGCCAAGCAAGCAAGGTCAATCGTGAACACTCACCTCAGCTCATCTTTAGCAGTTGAGACAATCTCATCCATTGCCTGTCTAAAGGCCGCGATGATCACAGTTGGGTGCATTCGCTGTGCTAAAAACTGTTCAGAAACTCCCAAAACTTCACCAGCTGCAAGACAGAACACAAAAGATTGACAATGCTGTACAAACACTACAACAACCACACCACCACCTACGAGTGTGTGTGTGTGTGTGTGCACACTATCATCACCAACCGCAAACCATATCAGCAGTCTTTCAAGTACACAACACCAATCTACAAACATCATCATAACCCTACAGTGATATAATGGCCTTCATGCAATTTTGTATACAATTTTTTTCTCTTTTTTCGCTTTCAATTTGATCATTATTAATTTATTATTATGCGTATGTACAACATTGATTGGGAGTAACCATGTCTTTTCGCATAAACTACAGCTATATGTGCATGTGCGTACCTAGTACAATGACTGACGTGGTACCGTCTCCGACCTCCTCGTCTTGTGTGCGACTGATTTCAATGATGGATTTGGCTGCGGGATGTTGCACTTGAATCTACAAAATCAACATCAATACTAAAATGAATTTCCTGCAAAAAAGCTGTAAACACGTGTGATTGGGAACAAAAAACCTGACAACAATCAGAGCATGAATAAATCAGAATATACATTAACAGATAAGCAAACATGTACACATATATGTACATGCACACATGCACAAACAAATATACAGACACATGCACATGTGCACACACACACACACACACACATACATACACATGTACACACGTACGTATGTACGTATACACACACACACACACACACACACACACACACACACACACACACATGTACCTCTCTTAATATGGCATTGCCATCATTGGTCATGACAATTCCTCCCATAGGGTCCATCAACATCTGCAACAGAGTAGAGACACATACGTACCTCAACATACACATGTACACAATTGCTACACATCAATGGGTAGACAGAGGCACACATCTTCCCAACATCGTTTAGGAGAGGGGGGGGGGTCCCGAATGCACACATTAGTCAAATATATCATAGTAGGGACTGGTCTATTCGCGATAATAAATTGTGAAGTACCGCCAAGTTCTTCAGTTGTGAAATATGTACCTCACGAAAATTAGCGCCTATATGGTAGATGAAAGCCTACCCCCAGCAGAAGTTTCAACACATTTTCCCAACGTCATACGCAGCACATACGTACAAACTCTATTCCAAAGTGCACTCACCTTCAGCATTGCTCTGGGTCCCAGGCAGGTTCTGATGATGTCTGCTATAGTCTACAATAATAAAGAACGCAGAGTTGTTATGTGAGGTGTGTATCACTGTGTGTGTACGCACACGTACACATGTGCACACATGTGTACGTGTGCGTATACATGCACACCACATACATGTGCATACATGTGTGTGCTGTGCATTTATACATATCCATTCTATGGTGTGGAACTGAAAATGTCAAAGGGAAAAATAATACACTTGATTGCACTATATCAAGGAATAATCCAACTCAAAGGTCCACATGTCCCTAGCCATAGAGACTTCAAGCAAGTATACACACATGTATATAGTGTTCATCAGAGCATAGTGTTTTGGGGTCTATGACCAGAGACTCAAATGCAGAGGTAGGCATATTTGCAATACCGGAGGAGCACACCACACACAAACTTGACTTTAATGAGCTTATTTCACATCAGCACACACAGGCCTACTAGGAGAGCTACTATCAAGTGTTACTCTTATAGGGAACAACTCAGGCAAGATTATCTGTGCTCTATGCCAGTAACAGACCCATACACTTACTTTAGCTGCTTGGATGTTCCCAAGCTGAGCCTTCTGTCCCGTTTCTCTCTTGACATTTGCATCTATCACCAAAATAGAATAAAAAAGAGGATGAAGTTTCTATCACTGCTAGTTCAGCCAAGCAGCAAGCAGCCTGGAAAGACTTCCATCATCCTCTATCACAATTTAAGAAGCTATGAACCAGCATGAATCACGCTTCAAACTTACTTAGAACTAGAACTGGTGCTCCCTGCATCATCCTGGAAGTACAAATGGCGTACAGCGGATAATTACAAAATCACCGAATATTCAGGAACGCGCCACGTGTATTCGGTTCTGAGCATGCGCAATACAACGTGTCTGGTCTCTCCACAAGTGTATACAAGACCACGAGTAAGTACAAAGGAATCGTTTCAATCGATTTAATTTTGAATAGCAAATTCGTTGGAAAGGGTTTTATGTCGCTTTTTGTACCTTTTCTTTAAAAGGATCACGATGGGAGTGACGTACGAAATAGCTATCGGCCTGAAAAAGGGGCACAAGGTCACCAAACTCGAAAAGAGGCAGCGACCGTCACAAATGCGGGTAAGAGCTATTTTCGTATTAGTGTGCAATTTGTATCATCCATCTTGATGTTTTCTTGCCTGTTCCATACAGAGGGTCAACAAAAGGGTAAAGTTTGTGAGAGATTTGGTGAAGGAAGTGTGTGGGCTTGCCCCATACGAGAAGAGAATTATTGAATTGTTAAAGGTCTCCAAAGACAAGAGAGCTTTAAAATTAGCAAAGAAGAGAGTAAGTGTCTTACATTTGCATTGTTTTCTGGAATGTCAACTTCTTTGTGAAAAATTCTCTTTTTGTGTTATGAATGAAGACTCGAGTGTGCAGTAGATTGCATGAACACAAGTGGCATTTGTCAGTGGTCACAGTATTGCACCTATAGTCCCAATGCTGTGTGTACATAATGCACTCCCACTCTGTGTGTGTGTGTGTGTGCGTGCGCGCGCATGTGTGTGTGTGTGTGTGTGTGTGTGCACTTATGTGTGCACATATTCTGTTGATTTCCAACTCTTCTTCTCATAGTGTAATTTGTCTACATATGTATTTTGTATCCAAGGGATCTCCATCCTTTTCTAACTAGGCACCTGTGTTACTAATGCCTTCTACTTGTAGCTGGATGATTGAAGTGGTGTCATTTTAGCACACTTTATATGGTCTACTTTGTTGTAATGATTATGTGTCGTTTATTCTTCACCGATTGCCCTTGTCTTCCCCAGCTGGGAGGTCATTCAAGAGGAAAGAGAAAGAGAGAGGAAATGCAGGCAGTTATCCAGCTGCAGCGGAAACTACAGGCACAGAAATAGACTACCAACTGAACTCTTGTTGTAATGTTATTCTGTGTTCTCTGTGAATCTTTGGAATCATTGTGGAATTTCTTGAATGTATATACCTGTATCAGACTTTCAGCCAAGTGCTGAACGTCTCACCACATGTACAGACACCACTGTTCTCACAATATGGTACAAGTAATGATCAAGTATACAGTGAAACCTCTATATTAAGGACACCATTGGCACCACAGTAAGCTGTCCTGTACAGTGAAAACTATATTAAGGACACCACTGGGACCACAGTAAGCTGTCCTGTACAGTGAAACCTCTATAATAAGGACACCACTGGGACCACAGTAAGCTGTCCTGTACAGTGAAACCTCTATAATAAGGACACCACTGGGACCACAGTAAGCTGTCCTGTACAGTGAAACCTCTATAATAAGGACGCCACTGGGACCACAGTAAGCTGTCCTGTACAGTGAAACCTTTATATCAAGGACACCATTGGGACCACAGTAAGCTGTCCTTTTATGGAGGTGTCCTTGCATGGTTCAGACATAGTACACACGTCAAAGCGAGGGACTTCAAATGGGTTAGAGCAATGGTGTCCAGTTCAAGGAGGTGGTTGTATTTCAGAGTTGTCCTTCGTATAGAGGTTTCACTGTACATTATGTGACGCAAACATCCTACAAATACAATATTCAACTGCTATCGTCACATCATCATTGTACTGTACATGTCACATCTGTCGCATAAGTACGTAAGAATGTTTCGAAAATGTTTGCAAAATAAAATACCACACGGACAGATAATAGCATATGCATGCATGCACAAATGCAAACAAAGTGACGACCATGTATGAAAACTGTCAAAAGTGTACGGCTAATAAACCAGCAAAGTGCTTGATCTCCATCTGCAGAAAATGGTGTTCGTAAGTAGTTACTTCGCTGCACTAGGCAGTGGGTGTATGTATACATGTACATGCACCAGAGGTTAGACTGAAGTCAGTGCACAGGAAACATTTCCAGGGAATCCTCTGCAATAGCAACAAGTCTGAAGCCTCTCTAGTCCAGGTTTCGTCCCACTGTCTTGTGCCTGAGACACAGCGAGGTCAGAAACATGACCCCAAACACACAGCTCCAGACCAAAGGGTACAACCACACGATTGTGTTTGCAGCCAGGTAGCCACTCAGGAAGGGAGTCACGACGTTAGGAATTGACGAAGCAAAAACACTATACCCAACTACAGTGGATCGCAGCTGAGTTGGGTAAGCCTCGGGGACATATGTGTACATGACTGCATAGAGGGGGACCATACTGAAGTATACGAAGACAGAGAATACCGAAGTCACTATCAAATTCCTCACAAATGTAAAAACAATCATGAAAATGGCCGTCAGAAAGGAGTAAGCTCTGATTGTGTTTATTCGCCCAACTCTCGGCCAGTCGATGATAATGGATAACAGTGCGATACCGGGCAACTCGGCCACAAACGATACAAAGATTGTGAAGTACGGATCAACCCCTATTTTGAGAAAATACTGTGGAATGAAGAGGCTTGAACCCCAATATCCTGTAGCCAAACAAAGCCACAAAATAGTTATAACAATTGTCTTGAAAGTGTGCGGTCTACCAAAAAGCCTGAGAGCTCGAAGGGGTCCCACATCCCAAAATCTACAGCATCGTCCTTTTACTTCAATACTCATTTCTTCTTTCTCAACATCAAGCTGTTGAATGTTGCGAACTATTCTCACAGAGTCAAAATCCATACCAAAATCGCTGTGAAACTTTTTACCGTTACACCACAGGAGAGTGCGGATAACTCTCTTCAATTTATCCTCCTTTCGTGCATGTAAGAGATACTGCGGAGTGTCGTAAGGAAAAAAAAGCATTACCGCAATAATGAAGATGTTGGGAACAGCGCAAGCTATTGTCAGGTAACGCCAACCGTTATCGGGGTAGGTGGGTATCAACCACCATGCAAAACCGCCTGCAAAACAAGCACCCAAGGCTCCACAAAAGGTCATTGAGGTCATTGCCTTTCCTCTGTTTGAAACTGGGAGGTATTCCAGAAGAAATGGAAAGACACATGTGCAGCTGCCACCAATGCCGAAAGACACAAAAGCTCGCACAGACAAAAACACCCAAAATGACTGTGCAAATGAGGAACCCAATCCAAATGCTGCAATAAGTGTAGTACATACTGTGAATGGCCATTTTCTACCGAGAAAATCACTGAGACCACCCACAGTCCACCCTCCTATGATGTTCACGATGCCACTAGAAGCTGGAAGAATGGCAAATTGAAGGTTGCTAAGATTCCAGAGGTGAGGGAGTTTTGCACTGAGAAACATGTACAACATTATCTCACAGCAGAAGGCAAAGTATCCACCACATCCAATGATGAAGACAGGAATGTGAAACTTTCCCAGTCCGGCATAATTCAACAGCATGTCCAGTGAGACCTTGTTGGTTGGATCCCCATTCCGTTTTGAGTTTCCACTTATCCCATTCTCCATCTGGTATCGAATAGTCTCCTCAGTCTACAAGTGGTACAAAGGGAGGGGCGTTAAACAATTATACAAAGTGGTCATAGGCACAGGTATGTATATAGACGTGCTTTTAGTTAGTCTTGCCATCCCAGACCTTGCCTCCATTTTTTACATGCTGGTTGGGTGATGCCAGCATGCAAACAGGAGTCAAAATTAGCCATCTAGGGTATGTGGGAGTACCTTTTGGTAGCCCATAGTAGACCTTGTCTCGTTCCCAGACCCAGCTCCGCCATTTTATTTCTATACCCACCTGGTAGAGCTAGGCGTGGAAACTAGACTATAGACCAAGGTAGAGTACGTGTGTATGGCACAATTGAAAGGGTTACATTGAGGCACATTTCTGGAATGAATGTAAATCTCTGAATGCAACTTCTCGTGAGTCACATCTGTTCAATGTAGTGACTGTGTGATCTGTCATTTAGCACTAAGACTAGAAAAAATGTAGAGCAGCTAAATATTTGATGCAAACACACACACACACACACACACACACACACACACACACACACACACACACACACACACACACACCATAAATACTCCAAACACCATACGCACACACAAATACGTCAGTTGATTCACAACATTCTCAATTCATTTACATTATAGAAAAAAATCCACGGCCAGAAACCTAGGTTAGGAAATTTATCGACCAGCTGCGAATTCTAACATCAAAGGAGGATATTTAGCCTAACTGCCAACAGAGTAAAGAAATCCCGAGAGAAATCTTCATTCCGAGCAGAGATCTCTGAAAAAACAGCACTTGAACAGTAAGATTATTCTGACAAACACTGCGTAAAAATACTGCACAAAATACCAGCCCTTTGTGGAATTCGAACTATTGACTGTGTTCTGACACTCAGGAAAAACCTACGGCATAAGCAGACAGCGAGTACGTACCTCGAGCTCGAGACGTACACCTCAATCTTCAACGTGCATATTAGTCTCGTGGACCAGACTAGTCCGGCGTAGCCAGTCCCTTTTCCTGCATATTTCCGTTTACACAGAAAGCGTCGTTTAGGGGCTTTGCCATTGTAACCGTTACTTCTGAAACAGAATCAATTCTAATAATACTTGCAAGCGCGTGCACTCTCAATCGCTGGTACAGACTCATTACTTATTCATTGTTTGTTGAGTTTGTGGTCGCAGATCAAAGTAATTACTTATCGACAAGTGTCCCAGCGAGCGAAGGACACAGTAACAGAAAACCTGGGGTTTTGCACCAGACCCTTTTCCCGCTTTCTGTGTAAACGGAAATATGCGGAAAAAGGGACTGGCTACGCCGGACTAGCTCAGACCTAGTCTCGTTCCCAGCCCAACATCCGCCCGCCATTTTGCACGCGGATGTTGGGCTGGGAACGAGACTAGCTCAGACCCAAACTCGCTCAGCCATTTTTGGGGACTGACGTCACCAGGCGAGCCGGTGATGTCAGTCCCCGAAAATGGCCGAGTGAGTATGGGTCTGATCTACGCCAGACTACACATACACGTACACACACACACACACACACACACACACTAGTCCGGTGTAGCCAGTCCCTTTTCCCGCATATTTCTGTTTACACAGAAAACGGAAATGTGCGGGAAAAGGGACTGGCTACGCCGGACTACACACACACATATGCAATTACATGTGCTTCATGCATTATGCTTGGTCACATGGTCACATGCATGTAGAATGCCAGTCTTGTTCCCAGCCCACCATTTTCTTGCACGGCGGGCGGATGTTGGGCTGGGAATGAGACTAGTGGAATGCATGCATAATAATCATGATCTTACACCTGCCATAGACACTCTATACTACGTAGTATAGAGTGTCTATGCACCTACATATCACACAGAGCATAACATAATAATATGCTGCATATGCAACACATGCAAAACTGTCACAAATATACGTGTAATTGCACACGTTATTATAATAACTGACACAGCAATATTGTATCATATACATTACTTAATTAAAAGTGCATGGACACACAATGTTCATGAAGTGCTGTGGATGTGTTTGTATATAGTACTGGATATGGTGGTGATGTGACAAATATTTCTCACTAGCACCACACACACACACACACACACACACACACACACACACACACACATACACACACACACACACACACACACACACACATGCACACATGCATGGTGCACACATGCATGCCCGCACACATGCACATACACCACTATAGTATTCATCTCTACATTAGATCTGATTCTCTTCTGTTATTGAGTTGCCAACACATTCTGTATAGGAGCTAGTGGAGCTGACAAGTCTAGTCAATGCTTATGGGATAGGTGACCTCTGTTATTCCATTTTGCCTTGCTTACTACAATTTAACATGTTCTTGGATGTTTGTAACACTAGCTTCTTGACAATACAGTGTCCCAGATTCAGTCGTGCATCCAAAATTATTGGCTGGAGAGGGAGAGGTGGGGGGGAGGCGAGGTGAGGAGACTCTGAGGAGAGGGATAGGTGAGGGAGGTAGGGAGATGTAAGGGAGCTAGAGAATGGAGAGAAAAATTTCAGTCTAAGACAGGAATTAATGTGTACTCAAGTATAGGACAAAACATCATAAACATTTGCCATGCTTCCGTCTACCACACTCCCTCACCCTTCCTTACCTCTCCCTCTCCTTCCCTCACCTCTCCCTCTTCTGCCCTCCCTCACCTTCCTTCTCCCTCACTCC
>CAUJGJ010000376.1:967500-972500 GCA_963170055.1 Halisarca cf. caerulea
GCGTGTAATTCAGAACAGTCAGGCCAAAAGCAGTGTCAACCACAATTAACATCCATTATTTCTCGTCTGTATTGTCTCCCGTGAAGGGGGAATTTGGCAGTAGCAAGGATGGCTGGGTAACTTAACCACAACAAAAATTACAGGCATTGTTCCAAATTACCAGCGTGTTCCAAATTACCCCCTTTTACCTTACATTTGATTCTGTTTGGATTGCATTGATTTCACGCCTTCATGGTCCAAAGTCTTGACGAATCTTTCACATAAAAGCATCCCCGGTGTATCTCGAAGCTCAGTCGTTCGATTTTCCTCGGCTATCTCTTGTTCAGTTGCTTGTTCTTCGCTTTGGCTTGGAAAAGATGAGGCCATTTTGTTCCACTTTTGGAAATCCCCTAGGTATCACGTGTTTGTCACATGGTTTGCAAAATGAGCACTCGTAAGGGGAACAGCAAGAAACAAGGACAGCGTCACCAAAACAGGACGACTTACAAAAACGACATCCACGACACCAGTCAGAGGACCAAAGTGATAAATTCGCTTACAATAGGCGGTGTCTGCCAACGATGCAAGGAAATTATAGATTGGAAAATAAAATACAAAAAGTACAAACCTCTTAAAGAGCCCAAGAAATGGTAAGTTCTATAATGTGTTGAATTAATGGAATATAAGTAAGGTAATAAAGATTTTTATGCTCACTGGAGTATTGCACTGGTCTGTTATGCAAGCATACACGTATGTATGCACACTGCACTCACACACACACACACACACACACACACACACACACACACACACACACACACACACATATACACACACATACGTACACAAAAAAACACACACACACACACGTGCACATACACAAACAAACAAACAAACAAGCACACACACAAGGGGCTGGCCACATAAGACTACGGCACCCAAGACAACACCAATGAGAAATCCCTACATATAAGCTTGACTGAATTTCAAAGGGAATTCCCCTTTCTCGTCCACTGCAGCACAGTGTGCCTTGGGAAGACAGTGAGGCGTGCCTACTACACCGTATGTGATTCATGTGCACAGTCCAGACATGTATGTGCCAAGTGTGGGCAGAAGTCAGAAATAGCAGAGAGGTATAGCAACTCCGTACATCCGTAGGTAGCATATCAGGGTTCTGCCCAGGTAATCTTTCAATTCAGTAATCAATAACAGCCCCCACATATTTGAAGACCTATTTTTATGTGTACCTTCCAACCAAAAGCATCAATGAAGGCTTTTTTAAGGTAATAAGACTAAACATGAGGCTAATGAAGTGTTTCAATCTAAAAGAAAAAAGAACAGTTTTTGAGTGAAGAATTTACTGTGTGATTTCAAATCCTGTGGTTTCTGAAAAGTTAGAGGTGGTTGGCCATGAATTTTGCTGGTTAGACCCGACTGAATGTGTGTACATACGTATATAAATATGATAGCACGTAACTTCAACAGTACTTCAACAGGGTTTAATTTTTTTCTGGGGAAAATAATTGATTTGGTACAGCAATATCCTGGCGAATAGACCGGTGACGGGTTGGTGAATTTACACTGCGTTTGGTGTAGTCTCTAGACCCCACCTACTTCACCCCTGGGTCGATGCTGACCTTTGAGTGATGTCACTAAGTGAAGAACAGTGGGGTCCCATTATAACAATCTCATGCATGCGGGAGATACTCTCCACTATATTGGAAATGATTCACTATAATCAGCTACACTTTCATATAGGGAAATGCTAACCAGGTCACATGAGTTTATTCACTGTAGGAGATTTCTTTATAAAGAGCTTCCTCTGTATGTCTGGTGTCAAGGCTAGTGTGTATGCACCTACCAGCTGCCTTTCAGCCATCGTTTTTCATCCTTTTTCTCCTTCATACGTATGCTGTGTTTTAGTGCTATTTCAGTATGTCAGAAGAAAAAAATCTACTGTGTCACTCAGTGCACGGTCTACCACTTATTTGTCTCTCTTTGTGTGCATGTGTACATGCAGCTTTCCACAGAGCGATAAAGAAAGAGAAGCAGAAGAAGTTGAGTTTCGGTTCATGTTGAGCCAGATGAAAGAGAGAGAGAAGAGTAAGTGTTTCCATAGCAATAGTGCATGTGATTAGGACAGTTAAGTGCTTGTCAAAGATTTACCTGTACAAACCGTTGTACATTACTTGAAGCTGTACAGGCTGTCCTCCAGTACTTGAACCTGTATAGACCGTCCTTCATGATCAGTACTTGAACCTGTACAGTAAGCTGTAACACTTATAGAGATGACCTTCATGCAGTGTAGAGAATTGACTGTACAGTAGAATCTCAATAAATCTGACACACTGGGGGTGTCAGATTGTCAAACAAGAGTGTGTCATATTGCAGAGGTTGTTGGATTACCAAGTATTTCTTAGTATACTCTAAAAGGCAATGTTGGATTATTGAGATGTCTGATAGCAGAATTAAGTTCCACTAGCTGTGCAATTTTGTCACGATTCTTAGGAGCCTTTCTGAGGGAGCACACCTCCTCACACAGAACACAAAACAAGTCTACAGAGGAGAGCACTGTGCCAGTGGGTTTGCCTCCTTCTGGCTCATGTTCAGATGATGACAGAATATCATCAGAAGAGGAAGACCCGGGTAATTTCGAGGAGGAGGTACCAGATGTAGTTACAGAACAAAATGGAGTACCAGTTAAAGAATGTAACCAGCATTGTACTGCATTGACAGACACTGATATTATATGATCATCATATAACCTTATATGTATCCCATGGCCAAACTCACACAAATTGTACATATACGTGTGCATGTGTGTGTGTGTGTGTGTGTGTGTGTGTGTGTGTGGGTGGGTGGGTGGGTGTGCGTCCATATACGTATATGTGTGTGTGTGTGTGTGTGTGTGTGTGTGTGCATGTATATGCATGTGCATGTGTGCATGTGTGTATGTGGTGTCTACGTGTAAATTTACATGTGTTTATATAGTATTATGTGTGCATGTGTGTGCATGTTCTTGTGCATGTACTTGTGGGTGTGCATGTGTGTGCATGTACAAGACACATACATATATGTATGTGTGTGCAACACTTGTTTTCACAAGTATTAATTCGATAACTATAATATTAATGCAAAATAATAAACTGAGTAATTAATATATATTTGAAATAAAACTGTTGATAGGTTGCAATTAACAATGACAAGTAGATTGTGTGCCTGAAGAACCTATAAATTGCTATTTTGCTTGACAGCTGTAAACTCCTAGTGACTCGAGTCTAAGCAACAGTAGCAGCTCGAGGAAAATGGTACTCAAGACCTACCAAATACAACTTGGAACACGTCTGTGTAGTTCTCTGCGAAATGCACCTCAATGCCTTCCTTGATGAAGTCTGCGAGGTCTTCAAAGTCCCTCTCATTCTCCTTTGGAAGAATGATACACTTCACATCTGCTCGCTTTGCCTGACAGGAAGAAGATGCATACGTAAGTGATTGCGTTTACAGTGGAACCTCTTATAAGCAACTCCTTAAATAGTAGAAAAGCCTCTCTACAACAGACTGCATGCCTTCTGTGGGTCCAGATAGATTGCAATGCCCATAAAATAACCTGTGAATAGTGGAAACCTCTGTATAAAAAAACTACTTTTAGTTTGTTATGCAGAGTGTCCGCTATAGAGAGGTTCCCCTATACTTTCTTAATGAAGGGCTGGTATAACAAGGGAAGGGCTGGTGTCAAGGGAAGGGCTGGTGTCAAGGGAAGGGCTGGTGTCAAGGGGAGGGCTGGTGTCAAGGGAAGGCCTGGTGTCAAGGGAAGGGTTGGTGTCAAGGGAAGGCCTGGTGTCAAGGGGGGAGCTGACGTCAAGGGAAGGGTTGGTGTCAAGGGAAGGCCTGGTGTCAAGGGGAGGGCTGGTTTCAAGGGGAGGGTTGGTGTCAAGGGGAGGCCTGGTGTCAAGGGGAGGGCTGGTTTCAAGGGAAGGGTTGGTGTCAAGGGGAGGGTTGGCGTCAAGGGGAGGGTTGGTGTCAAGGGGAGGGCTGGTTTCAAGGGGAGGGCTGGTGTCAAGGGAAGGGCTGGTTTCAAGGGGAGGGCTGGTGTCAAGGGGAGGGTTGGTGTCAAGGGGAGGGCTGGTTTCAAGGGGAGGGCTGGTGTCAAGGGGAGGGCTGGTTTCAAGGGGAGGGCTGGTGTCAAGGGAAGGCCTGGTGTCAAGGGGAGGGTTGGTGTCAAGGGAAGGCCTGGTGTCAAGGGGAGGGCTGGTGTCAACGGAAGGCCTGGTGTCAAGGGGAGGGCTGGTGTCAAGGGGGGGGCTGGTGTCAAGGGAAGGGCTGGTGTCAAGGGGAGGGCTGGTTTCAAGGGTTACTTCACAGAAATACAGTGCATGGAACCTCCACTAGTGAACTCCCTGAAATAAGGACACAGCATAATAACCCTCTCTACCTGTGGACACAGCTGGAGGTCCCACAAACATTTGCTACATATGAGTACGAAGTTCCAATACATTTTGAACCTCTCAAAGAGCTAGGACAACCTCCCTACAAAGAACATACATAAGCAGCTGAATTTATCTTGTCCCCAAAGCATCCTATAAAGTAATAATAAAACCTGTCTTGAAAACACCACCTGTCTACAGAGACCACTGTAGGCTGACCCATACACCACCTCAGTGTTCAACTTAGCAGTTACAACTTCACTAAGAAAACCTGTCCATAAAGACCACTACTACTAGAGACCCTTAGGTTATAATTACAGACAGGTTTCGCTGTATGCAAGGTACTACCATATACGTATGTAAAGACGCAAACTATAGAGGTGCTTGAAATTGGGCCATCTAAGAGAGGAAATACACTTTGACCCATACTCAATGGGAGCTGTAGAACATTGTGTAGTCAAGTGCTGTACAAATGGAGATATACAGATCGAGTTCATGCACTGCACTTTACAACAGCTAGTGGTGGGAAAGTGTGTAGTTGGGAGCTGCATGGTAGAGCCGTGAGAATAGGTCTGGGCAGTTGTCTATGCACAGACT
>CAUJGJ010000376.1:985000-987500 GCA_963170055.1 Halisarca cf. caerulea
GATAGGATACTGTTTAGGTCACGTCTAGCTCCAGCAAAGAACAAGGACCGGTGCGCTCCGCCTTGGGAATCTAAGAAATAGCATCGCTTGCTGAAATTTTGGACGGAGAATACGCGCAGATGATGAAACACCGGACTTGTGGTACACCTGGCAGCCATTTTGCGTGTTGGGCGTCTATATATTATACATCTAAGCGCTTCTAAGGATCACACGAGTTCCGAACACAGCTAGCAGGCAGCCTCCGCATATACTATAGGCAAATGCATGATTATTTATATTTTTTTAAAAAAAAGGTGTACAGTCAGACCTCACTTATCTGCACACATTTGTTCTGGATGAAATTGCAGATAAATTGAGGGAAGTGGATAAATGAGGGAGCGGTAGTATAGTGTACAGTAGGATTATTGCAGATTTTTTGCAATGAAAACTATAGAGAGGAAGATGAGCTAGGGAACTGGATATCTGAGGTGCGGATTAGTGAGTTATCCCTGTCCTGAAGGAGCATATGGGCCAACCTACTGCAGTACATTCCTACAGACAGGGCCACAGGTGGTCCTCATATACAACTTGACACATGTATCCTTAGCGTGCAATATACTTGTATAAGTATTTTACTCAATTCAACAGGACTACACAGGACTAAGGAAAGTAGTGCTATATGTACATACATCCCCACCTGATAGAGTAGTACCTCTTTTGAGAGACCACCCTCGTGAAAGACCACCTCTTTTGTAAGACCAGCCTTACTGGGAACAAATGCACATATGTCCCATACTAAATTCCCCCTCATCAGAGACCACCTCTTTTGAAGACCACCTTTAATTCGCCTGTCCCTAAGGGTGGCCTCTCAGTACTACTGTATGTACATGTTCTTTGGAATACAAGGCCAAAAGTGCATGGTTTAAATATCTGAAAGCCTCATTTATCCGACAATTTCTGCTATCAATTCCCATAAATCACTAAGTTGTGTACATTCTAACCTGATTTATTCAACACCTGGTTCATCTGACACATTCTACCAGGAACAGATGTGGTCGGATAGACGAGGGCCCACTGCATGTAATAGACTTCAAAACCATACATTGACAATTTAACACAAAATTGCAGATCACATTAACTCGAGGCATGTCTGCAAGCATTCATCCAAAAAGTGCAGTTGCAGGCCAGACTATAGTCTAAGGTATAAATGGACTCGATCACTCCACTGCAATTTGACTCTCATACTCATACATGGAGTATCTACGTATGCTCATACATAGAGTATCTATGTATACTCATACTCATGCAGTGTTCTATATTGCAGTTACGCATGCAGTCAATACATGGATATTTTCTATATAGCATACCTCTAAAAGAGGACACAAAATCAGTACTTATTATCAGAGGTACTTACTATCCAGGAGTATGTACTAAACCAGGTACTTACTATCAGGGTTGGTTTATGTACATGAGGTATACGCAGGGACAGAATGAGGAGTGCTTACTATCCAGGAGTGTGTACTAAACCAGGTACTTACTATCAGGGTTGGTTTATGTACATGAGGTATACACAGGGACAGAATGAGGAGTGCTTACTATCCAGGAGTATATATATGTACTAAACCAGGTACTTACCAAGCAAGTTCCACTGTACAGTACTGCATGTAGGATTCCATGCATTAGATGCATGGACATAAATTTGTCTTTTGGTATAGCCTATACAACATTCTGTCTGGAAAAGAGGACACCATCTTGTCAGACATTTCGTTTCCATGAAAAAGGTGGCACCATTTGGTTGGACATTTGTCTCTATGGAAAAGATGACACCACCTGGTCGGACATTTTGTTTCCATAGAAATCTGACACCATTTGTAAAAGATCAATTTGTTCTGGTCAGTAAATTGATTGGTAAACATCTACCCAGCACAGCACATGTCGTAGCAATATCAAATTTGATATTGAATCAATTATTCTGGAAAAGTACATGATTAAATACATACACAATTTGCTACTCAAAGTTAGAAATCTATAACACCAAGCCTATGAGTGACTATCGCATCAAATGAGATACAACTATCCAGTAATTTAGACGAACACGTGTTCGGTTTAGTTGTGGTGAGTATCAGATATGCATCCTTCCTTCACAGCTGATCTTCACAGAAATCCTTCATCGAAAGTAAGTGCATAACTTGGTTGCTGTGCAAAGGGAAATGGTAAATGGAGCTATCAAACTGCATTGGAGACACACAATCACATACACACAGATACACACATACACACACACACATACCACATACACACACACACACACACACACACACACACACACACACACACGTACGTATATATACACATACACACATACACACACGCGAGCGCACGCGATACACACACACAAGCACACACGCTCACCTTCTACACTAGTACATTTGATAAGCTGGGTTGGTGTATTCCAGGATGGGTCTCTGCTGTTGACTGCTTTCTGGCTGGTAGGAGTCTTGAGAGAGAGTGTTGTCCGGTT
>CAUJGJ010000376.1:1000000-1002500 GCA_963170055.1 Halisarca cf. caerulea
GGCTGTATACGCAGGCTAACCACACACTTACGATACATGGAAATGCTTCATACTTGTGTGTGTGACTTAGCTGGCAGCACACAGGACATTGCCTTATGATATGGGTACGGTTAGAATAACTATACCTGCACCAAATTCACCAAATATAGCCGGTTTAGACAACTTGTGTATACAGTAGAACTTGCTTAGCAAGTACCTGGTTTAGTACGTACTCGTGGATAGTAAGTACTCCTCATTCTGTCCCTGTGTATACCTCATGTACATAAACCAACCCTGATAGTAAGTACCTGGTTTAGTACGTACTCCTGAATAGTAAGTACTCCTCATTTTGTCCCTGTGTATACCTCATGTACATAAACCAACCCTGATAGTAAGTACCTGGTTTAGTATGTACTCCTGGATAGCAAGTACAGTACTCCTCATTCTGTCCCTGTGTATACCTCATGTACATAAACCAACCCTGATAGTAAGTACCTGGTTTAGTACGTACTCCTGGATAGCAAGTACAGTACTCCTCATTCTGTCCCTGTGTATACCTCATGTACATAAACCAACCCTGATAGTAAGTACCTGGTTTAGTACGTACTCCTGAATAGTAAGTACTCCTCATTTTGTCCCTGTGTATACCTCATGTACATAAACCAACCCTGATAGTAAGTACCTGGTTTAGTACGTACTCCTGGATAGCAAGTACAGTACTCCTCATTCTGTCCCTGTGTATACCTCATGTACATAAACCAACCCTGATAGTAAGTACCTGGTTTAGTACACACTCCTGGATAGTAAGTACTCCTCATTCTGTCCCTGTGTATACCTCATGTACATAAACCAACCCTGGTAGTAAGTACCAGGTTTAGTACACACTCCTGGATAGCAAGTACAGTATTCCTCATTCTGTCCCCTCCTATACATACAGTACATGAATCTGTCCTGATAGTTAGTACCACTGATGAGACATACAGTGAAACTTGTTTAGTGACTACCTCAAGGGAAGACAAGATCAGTACATCTTATCAGAGATACTGATCAGGACAGATTTATGTACTGTATGTATAGGAGGGGACAGAATGGGGAGTACTTACTATCCAGGAGTACGTACTGAGCCAGGTACTTACTAATCTGGCGCTGCCGACCCAATTTTGCTCGGCCATTTTCCGTGACTGACGTCACCCGGGGACGTCAGTCACCGAAAATGGCTGAGTGAGATTGGGTCAGCAACGCCAGACTAGGTACTTAATAAGTTCTACTGTACAAATTTTGTCTTCCCTTGAAGTACTGACTAAACAAGTTCTACTGTACACAGGTGATAGCGCACACATATAACATACTGTGTGCTGACATGTACAGTATGTGCAGTGTGCGAGCACATACATTGTGTGTGCATATAGCGTGTGCACATATGTATGTACTATTTGCACATACACAGTGTGAACACATACGTACGTATGTATGTACATACAAACTACATGTGCAACTTACAGTACACACAGTACATGGACGAAACACCTACATACAGTACACTCAGTACACAGCTGAAACACCCATGTACATACAGTGCATACAGTACATACAGTACATACAGTACACACAGTATATACAGTACATACAGTACATCAGTAAGCATACTGCATGACTTGCTCATTAGTGATTTGCTCACAAGCAATTTGTCCGCAATTTTGACCAATAAGACCCCCGGATTACCTCAGTTACCCCCTCCCTGTACCTCAGTGCTCCTTATCTACTTTCACCCCCATCCCTCCTCCCCTCCCTTTAAAATACTTCCGAACACAGAACTGATGATGTCAAAGCTCACCTCTTGGGAGGAGTAAACTTGAATACCTGTTCTTCCACGCTGTGGCCAAGAAGCTTGTGATAGAGATAAGGACTAACGCTCGTCTCGTCCACAGCAAACATCTTCAGTGCATTCTGCATGCGGTCGAACGATGTCGACTTCCACACGTAGTCCACCGTGAAGTACTGGAGGTCCAGGGGGGCGTTCTGCATGGAACGCAGTTCGAGGGCCACTTCTTCATTATAATCCTGATCTGAGGACCTTAAGGAATAGCTAACACCAATACATATACAAAAACAACACTCTTGGCAACACACAGCACACACTAGCAAGATATACTGACACACATATGCACATAAAGTAAAACTTGCTTAGTAAGTACCTGACTAAGTACATACTCCTGGGTAGTACCCTAAATCGGTGTGTGTGTGTGTGTGTGTGTGTGTGTGTGTGTGTGTGTGTGTGTGTGTGTGTGTGTGTGTGTGTGTGTGTGTGTGTGTGTGTGTGTGTGTGTGTGTGTATGTGTGTGTGTGTGTGTATGTACACACACACACTACACACAATACGTGCCCCACAAGTATAGCCCATGGCACACACAACCTGCAGCACACACACACATTGTACCCAACATATGCTGAACACGTACGCATGTACTACAGACAATACAAGCTACACACAACAAACCACACACTTAAAACATATACTACA
>CAUJGJ010000376.1:1007500-1030000 GCA_963170055.1 Halisarca cf. caerulea
ACATACACACACATACACTATTTCATGATAGGACATGAGATTTAGAAGGTGAGCCAGAATCAGGTACAAACGTTACAGGTTTGACAAGCGGGTTTGAGTTTATGCCACCACCCCTGCTGTTAGATCCTGTGGAGAAATCTGTATTCTGACTTTTCCAGCTTTGCTGTTTCATGAGTGATAGGAGATAAGATTTGCAAGGTACAAAAGTACCATGGGTGGTGTGTGTGTGTGTGTGTGTGTGTGTGTGTGTGTGTGTGTGTGTGTGTGTGTGTGTGTGTGTGCGTGTGTACACATTGCTGGACACATTCTAACACGCAAATATGTACTTTGGTCTAATAGTTATGCAATGGTAAGGTTGTGGGCATTGCACAAATATGAGCGAGTGGTCAAATGGAGTTAAAAAATATGAAATCAAAACCAATAACAGGACAGCGTCTTTCAAGTACCTTCATGCCTACAAGAAATCCCCTTGAAGGCACGAGAGTGCTACGCCAGCTTTAGGGTCATTTCTCAAGCTCACACGTCGAAGGTAAGCACATACAGTACACGTACGTAATGCTTTCACTTTTCTCTTCACTTTCAACACAATCACATACTACATGTGACAGAGCTGTACACACTATACATACATACATCCGTACATACATACATGTGTCATGGTGCGTGGGCAAAAGTTGGGTGGATCAAAGAATACCGCGGGCTTACATTCACGATGTAGCCCTGCTACTCTGATGTAGCCCAGGTCAAGGGTCTTGTCAATCTCCTACCAGCCAAAACCTATTCATACCTAATTAATTAACTGTTGTCAATTATCACATTCACAGTTTCAATCATCAACAAAAGGCATGAACAGCAGCATCAGCAGCACAAGAATACAAAACCAAACCCAAATAGTGATTACAGGTTCCTAAAGAGTTCTCTTCGTTTTACGGCAGAAAGTCCAGGTTCTTTTCGATGAACTTGTCAAACTCTTCATCTTCAGGAATGTACTTATTGATGGTGAATGTACACTGCTGAAAGAGGATCTTTGGCTGAGCTGGGGGCCTATCACACTCATCTGTTGTTCCATGTGGTATTCTTTTTCCTGTGATCTCTCTCACTTCTGATGAAAAAGTTGGCATTCCTTTCGCCTTGGTCGAGTTCTGCGTCAGAATGTTAGAAGCAGCTTGAAGCTGTTCATCTGTTGTCCTCTCGTAACATCTTAAGGCATCTAGAGACTTATGTCCAGTCCTCTCTTTGATGATCTTTTCTGGGACTCCGGCTTGGAACAATTGAGTTGTACCACTTGCGCGCAAGCTGTGATTGGTTACGTGCTTTCCTTGGATGTTGGCCTTCTCAAAAATTGCTTTTGTCATCGTTGCCAAGGAGTTTCTACCCACAGGTGCCTTTGTATACCAAATTGGAGAAGCTTTCCAGTTGCTTTCCGGGCGAAGGTAGAATGTATCACACTGCCTTGCTTCGCTAGGAATCCGGGACAAATATATATCCAAGATATAGACATGATCTCTCTCTCCAGCTTCTGGATTTGCAAATACAGGCACAATCTTGTTTCTTGCAGTATCTCCAAGTCCCCCTGAGCGATTCTTTGAGCCATTCTCTACATAGATATACCTATCAGGATTGGTAAGGCGTTGAAGTTGCGAAATGCACAAAAACCTATGTTCCTGTCCCCCTCTCAAGTGGAAATTCTTTCCATTGAGGTAGAAAACCGCTCTCAGCAAGGCTTCAGGGTTGTGACTTCCAAGGACTTGTCGACTCCAAAGAAGATCGTCTTCCTCATTTGTGATTATGGGAGCAGACTTTGGATTGCAGCCTATTCCTTCCTTGCGTAGTTGGCGAAACACTCGATCCAGAACTGTATGGAATTCCTTAAACTCTTTGTTTTCTGTGTCTAGGAAGTTGAGCTTCTTGTAATGCCGGTTGAACTCCTTTATGTACCGCCATAGTCCAGCCAATAAGCACTGAATCGTCTTAGGAGTGTACTTAGTGCCATCTGTTTTCCTAGTTGATGTCACATACAAGCAAAGCCACTTACTCAATTCTGCAGGGTTGGAGCAAACCTTTAAAATGTCCCTAGAACAGGTCTCTGGGGGATTTGATTTGGTATGATTAGAAACCCAGTCCTGGAAATTGCATAATGCCCACTGATTGTTTGCTTGGGTGTTTTTTGGGACAAAGGGTGTTGTCAATTCTATCATTTCGTCTTCAGTTGGCGCTGGAGCAAAACGTACAGACTGTAACTTCTTTCCTTTCCCCTTTCTTGGTTGTTTGCTAGGCAGGCGATTTTCTTCCTCTTCATTGTTCCCTTGCTGCAGTTCTGAGCGTTTTCTGTAATCCAAATGTCTCTTCTGGTCAGCTATAGGGGGCCTGTTGTTCAGCTGCAGTGGTAAAGCAGGTTCTTCATAGCCCAAGATGTCCTTTTCTAACACTTCTTGGAAAGATTCCTCAAGTTTCGGGGATTGCACAAAACTATCCCAGCTAAAACTATCTCCAATTTCAGAAAAAAAAGTTTCCAAATCTTCCATTAGCGCTCCTTCTTTGGTTTCGCGCTCTTTTGTGTTGCATCACCATGACACATAATAGTTGTATCCTGCCTTGTTGTGCTACAGCAGCATAAAGTGCTAATTAATTGACCTCGGGCTGCGCCCTCGGTCAATCAATTAGCACTTTATGGCTGCTGTAGCACAACAAGGCAGGATACAACTATTACATACATATGTACATACATACATACATATGTACATACATACGTACATACATACATACGTACGTACGTACATACATACATACATACATACATACATACTGTACATACATACATACTGTACATATATACACACATGTAATAGTTGTATCCTGCCTTGTTGTGCTACAGCAGCCATAAAGTGCTAATTGATTGACCGAGGGCGCAGCCCGAGGTCAATTAATTAGCACTTTATGCTGCTGTAGCACAACAAGGCAGGATACAACTATTATGTGTCATGGTGATGCAACACAAAAGAGCGCGAAACCAAAGAAGGAGCGCTAATGGAAGATTTGGAAACTTTTTTTTCTGAAATTGGAGATAGTTTTAGCTGGGATAGTTTTGTGCAATCCCCGAAACTTGAGGAATCTTTCCAAGAAGTGTTAGAAAAGGACATCTTGGGCTATGAAGAACCTGCTTTACCACTGCAGCTGAACAACAGGCCCCCTATAGCTGACCAGAAGAGACATTTGGATTACAGAAAACGCTCAGAACTGCAGCAAGGGAACAATGAAGAGGAAGAAAATCGCCTGCCTAGCAAACAACCAAGAAAGGGGAAAGGAAAGAAGTTACAGTCTGTACGTTTTGCTCCAGCGCCAACTGAAGACGAAATGATAGAATTGACAACACCCTTTGTCCCAAAAAACACCCAAGCAAACAATCAGTGGGCATTACGCAATTTCCAGGACTGGGTTTCTAATCATACCAAATCAAATCCCCCAGAGACCTGTTCTAGGGACATTTTAAAGGTTTGCTCCAACCCTGCAGAATTGAGTAAGTGGCTTTGCTTGTATGTGACATCAACTAGGAAAACAGATGGCACTAAGTACACTCCTAAGACGATTCAGTGCTTATTGGCTGGACTATGGCGGTACATAAAGGAGTTCAACCGGCATTACAAGAAGCTCAACTTCCTAGACACAGAAAACAAAGAGTTTAAGGAATTCCATACAGTTCTGGATCGAGTGTTTCGCCAACTACGCAAGGAAGGAATAGGCTGCAATCCAAAGTCTGCTCCCATAATCACAAATGAGGAAGACGATCTTCTTTGGAGTCGACAAGTCCTTGGAAGTCACAACCCTGAAGCCTTGCTGAGAGCGGTTTTCTACCTCAATGGAAAGAATTTCCACTTGAGAGGGGGACAGGAACATAGGTTTTTGTGCATTTCGCAACTTCAACGCCTTACCAATCCTGATAGGTATATCTATGTAGAGAATGGCTCAAAGAATCGCTCAGGGGGACTTGGAGATACTGCAAGAAACAAGATTGTGCCTGTATTTGCAAATCCAGAAGCTGGAGAGAGAGATCATGTCTATATCTTGGATATATATTTGTCCCGGATTCCTAGCGAAGCAAGGCAGTGTGATACATTCTACCTTCGCCCGGAAAGCAACTGGAAAGCTTCTCCAATTTGGTATACAAAGGCACCTGTGGGTAGAAACTCCTTGGCAACGATGACAAAAGCAATTTTTGAGAAGGCCAACATCCAAGGAAAGCACGTAACCAATCACAGCTTGCGCGCAAGTGGTACAACTCAATTGTTCCAAGCCGGAGTCCCAGAAAAGATCATCAAAGAGAGGACTGGACATAAGTCTCTAGATGCCTTAAGATGTTACGAGAGGACAACAGATGAACAGCTTCAAGCTGCTTCTAACATTCTGACGCAGAACTCGACCAAGGCGAAAGGAATGCCAACTTTTTCATCAGAAGTGAGAGAGATCACAGGAAAAAGAATACCACATGGAACAACAGATGAGTGTGATAGGCCCCCAGCTCAGCCAAAGATCCTCTTTCAGCAGTGTACATTCACCATCAATAAGTACATTCCTGAAGATGAAGAGTTTGACAAGTTCATCGAAAAGAACCTGGACTTTCTGCCGTAAAACGAAGAGAACTCTTTAGGAACCTGTAATCACTATTTGGGTTTGGTTTTGTATTCTTGTGCTGCTGATGCTGCTGTTCATGCCTTTTGTTGATGATTGAAACTGTGAATGTGATAATTGACAACAGTTAATTAATTAGGTATGAATAGGTTTTGGCTGGTAGGAGATTGACAAGACCCTTGACCTGGGCTACATCAGAGTAGCAGGGCTACATCGTGAATGTAAGCCCGCGGTATTCTTTGATCCACCCAACTTTTGCCCACGCACCATGACACATACACGTATGTACACACAGTTGAACTTGGATAGTAAGTACCCTCAAGGGAAGGCAAAATAGGTACTCGCTATCAGAGGTACTTACTATCCAAGGTGCTTTTAATGGTTTACATGAAGTAGGGACAGAGCAATGAGTGCTTACTATCCAGGATGCATGGCACAGTGATGTAGGCCACAAATCAGATCATTAGAATCACTAACCCAGGTACTTGCTATCCAGGAGTACTACCTAACCCAGGTACTTGCTATCCAGGAGTACTTCCTAGCCCAGGTATTTGCTAACCAGGAGTACTCACTAACCAGGTACTTACGTACTAACAGAGTTTGACTGTATGTACATTCATAGTGTAATATACGTATGCATGAACAAAAACTACACTGTAAGAGTGTCGGTACGCACTTTGCAGCTAACAAGTGACACCACATGTACGTATGTACACACACAAATACACACACATACACAGACAGATAGACAAACAGACAGACAGGCAGACACACACATACACAGACACAGACACACACAATATTGTAGATAATGTATGCGTCCATGATACCCTGAGGTAGGTACAAATCAGATAATTAACTCAACATTAGCCATGATTGCATGCCACGAAGTCAACACAGTTAATTTTCTCCCTTTGCAAATCAAATAAGACATGAAATGTCTCCACAGTAGACTGGTAAGCCAAGGATGCATGGCACAGTGAAGTAGCCCACAAATCAGATCATTAGAATCAGACATCCAAGGCATGCGAGAAAGAACACAAGTAACATTACTGTGTGTGCTAGTAGTGTTGTGTGTGCTAGTAGTGTTGTGTGTGTTAGTAGTGCTGTGTGCTAGTAGTGCTCTGTGTGCTAGTAGTGCTGTGTGCTAGTAGAGCTGTGTGTGCTAGTAGTGCAGTGGGTGCTAGTAGTGTTGTGTGTGCTTGTAGTGCTGTGTGCTAGTAGAGCTGTGTGTGCTAGTAGAGCTGTGTGATAGTAGTGCTGTGTGTGCTAGTAGTGCTGTGTGCTAGTAGAGCTGTGTGTGCTAGTAGACCTGTGTGCTAGTAGGCCTGTGTGTGCTAGTAGAGCTGTGTGTGCTAGTAGAGCTGTGTGCTAGTAGAGCTGTGTGTTGGTAGAGCTGTGTGTGCTGGTAGAGCTGTGTGTGCTAGTAGTGCTGTGTGCTAGTAGAGCTGTGTGTGCTGGTAGAGCTGTGTGCTAGTAGTGCTGTGTGTGCTAGTAGTGCTGTGTGTTAGTAGAGCTGTGTGCTAGTAGAGCTGTGTGCTAGTAGAGCTGTGTGCTAGTAGAGCTGTGTGTGCTAGTAGTGCTGTGTGTGCTAGTAGTGTTGTGTGTGCTGGTAGTGTTGTGTGTGCTAGTAGTGCTGTGTGTGCTAGTAGTGTTGTGTGTGCTGGTAGTGTTGTGTGTGCTGGTAGAGCTGTGTGTGCTAGTAGTGCTGTGTGCTAGTAGTGCTGTGTGCTAGTAGTGCTGTGTGCTAGTAGTGCTGTGTGTGCTAGTAGAGCTGTGTGTGCTAGTAGAGCTGTGTGCTAGTAGAGCTGTGTGTTGGTAGAGCTGTGTGTGCTAGTAGAGCTGTGTGCTAGTAGAGCTATGTGTGCAAATAGACCTGTGTGCTAGTAGTGCTGTGTGCTAGTAGAGCTGTGTGCTAGTAGAGCTGTGTGCTAGTAGAGCTGTGTGTGCTAGTAGAGCTGTGTGTTAGTAGAGCTGTGTGCTAGTAGAGCTGTATGCTAGTAGAGCTGTGTGCTAGTAGAGCTGTGTGTGCTAGTAGAGCTGTGTGTGCTAGTAGTGCTGTGTGTGCTAGTAGAGCTGTGTGCAAATAGACCTGTGTGTTAGTAGAGCTGTGTGCAAATAGACCTGTGCGTTAGTAGAGCTGTGTGCAAATAGACCTGTGTGTTAGTAGAGACAATATACAACAACTGTGTAACATGATCTAGACTACCCTTACATGTGTTAGTGTACAATTACCCCCCTGGCGCCACCTCAGACATGTATGTGTGTGTGTATGTATGTATGTATGTATGTATG
Source organism: Halisarca cf. caerulea (assembly GCA_963170055.1). NCBI lineage: Eukaryota > Metazoa > Porifera > Demospongiae > Chondrillida > Halisarcidae > Halisarca > Halisarca cf. caerulea. The sequence goes on from CAUJGJ010000376.1 coordinate 1,014,422, forward strand.
TACGTATGCATGTACTTGTTAAGTGTGTACCATTAGCATACCAGTCTACAAGTCTACAAGTGCACATACACAACCACACATGTATGTATGCATATACACACATACTGTATTGTATATAATATACACACACCAGCATAATAAGTATGTACATAAGTACGTAAATACATATATGCACAATATACGTACATTTGTACTGGTGTGTGCATGTGCATACATTTCAGGGTTTTATCTGGGGTAAATGTTTGGGGTGGGGGGACCATCACTGAATAAACATGCTACGTATATTCTTTACCGATCACTTGAAGATTGATACACTTCATTGCACTTCAATGGTACTACACACACACATGTATGCACGCATGCACACACACACACACACACACACACACACACACACACACACACACACACACACACACACACACACACACACACACACACACACACACACACACACACACACACACACACACACACACACAAACACGCACGCACACACGCACACACACACACACACACACACACACACACACACACACACACACACACACACCTCCATCTCTTCTTGGGAGGGAGAAGTAAGCAATTCTCTTCTTGTTCAAACCATAATCCCATCTCACTTGAACGTGCTCCTGAGTCTGAGATTCCTTCAACCTCTTGTCATCATCAGCCTCCATCTTCACCAGTGGACCAAAGATGTTCTGGTACTGGTAGGCATCCTCGTATCTGGAGGGAAATTACCAGCAAACTAGGAAATCCCCTTGGAAAATTCCTCCACACATAGCAAAATTTGCACACAATTCAGTGTTAGTTTTTGACATCCTGTATGTACTTTGGCATGATACACAGTGGCCCTTTGTATATCTGACCACATTTGCCCTCATACATTGTCAGATAGACCAGGTGTTGGATACACCAGGTGTTGGATACACCAGGTGTTGGATGCACCAGGTGTTGGATGCACCAGGTGTTGGATACACCAGGTGTTGGATGCACCAGGTGTTGGATACACCAGGTGTTGGATGCACCAGGTGTTGGATGCACCAGGTGTTGGATACACCAGGTGTTGGATACACCAGGTGTTGGATACACCAGGTGTTGGATGCACCAGGTGTTGGATGCACCAGGTGTTGGATGCACCAGGTGTTGGATGCACCAGGTGTTGGATGCACCAGGTGTTGGATGCACCAGGTGTTGGATGCACCAGGTGTTGGATGCACCAGGTGTTGGATGCACCAGGTGTTGGATACACCAGGTGTTGGATGCACCAGGTGTTGGATGCACCAGGTGTTGGATACACCAGGTATCAGATAGTCACTTAGTCATATGGGGACTCACGGCAAATGGTTGGATAAATGAGGTACAATATAACTGTATACACACATAAGCACATACGTACGTACATACAGTATGTTGTTGATTGGAAGATCTTTGTAGGTGATGTACAATTACCATGAGAAGTAATACCCAAATCAATGCTGATTGCACCATGATTGACGTATATTGCATCACAGTTCAGGTGTATTGCATCACAGTCAAGGTGTATTGCATCATAGTCAATAGTATTGCATCAAAGTCAAGGTATATTGCATCACAACCAAGGCGTCCTGCACTACTATCGAGATGGTGTGCGCAGACTTACTTCAACAAAATTCAACAAAATTTCAAATTCCGAAGAAATTCAATTCTAAATTCAACAAAATTCCGAACTGATCTCTACTCACAGAGTTGATACAGTACATACATAAGTACAGTGGAACTTCCGATACTGGACTCTCCCAAACAAGGACACAGTATAACAAACCTCTCTACAAAGGACACAACTTACAGTCCAAGTGTAATTCCAATGATACATTTTTGACCCTCCCAAAGAGGAATACCTCTCAACAAAGAACAAATCAGCTGAATTTATGCTGGCCCCAAAGTGTCCCTTATTCAGAGGGTCCACTGCAGTGCATGCATCAGCATGGCAGCTGGGCTGCTTGGTGGGATGCTTGTAGCATGCCACACTAGGCCATTCACCAGTTCCTTGAACAGAGCTACCGAATAGAAAGCCACATGTACACCCCAAGTGGACTTTGCAAGTCAGCACCTCGTGGTGACACAGGCACAAATGCACAGTACAATAGAACAGGAAGTGTTGGGAGAATCCTTGAAACGGGGAAACAAAAGTGAATCTACCAATGCTGCCATCTCATTAATCACCTTTCTTGAATATACAAAATACAAATTCCCAGAATATCCTCACACACTGGGTTACTACACATGTGCTCACACACACACAGTACATACAAGGACACAGTTCAGTATATACAGTACATACAAGGATACAGTTCAGTACATACAAGGATACAGTTCAGTACATACAAGGATACAGTTCAGTACATATACAGGGCTGCATACAGGATTCGGGGCTAGGGGGGGCAAATTGAGCTTCCTAAAATCTTAGGGGGGGCAAATTGAGCTTCCTAAAATCTTAGGGGGGGCAAATTGAGCTTCCTAAAATCTTAGGGGGGGCAATGCAATATGGGAGGTACAATATAGGTCTACAGAGACTGGGGGTGGGGGTGGGGGGGTATTATAGGTGGCAATGCTATGTATGGGGAGGGGGTATTATACAGTAGGTATCAATGCTATTTATGTACAATTCAAGGGGGTTAAGGGATTGGTGACAGTGGTCTTGAGAAAATTTTTCAAAATTATAGCATAAAAGCTTGTTTTTCATCCATTTTCCAGTAAATTCTACCTTTCACAAACCCTTAGTGTATATGCTGAGATACAAGTTTAGGGAGGCAGAAGATCTGCAAGGGGGGGGGCAAAAGATCTCCAAGGGGGGGTCCCCCCCCGAAATGCGGCCCTGATATGTATTCATTTCTGCATTCAAATCCATGAATTTACAGTACAACACACATATCCCTTACATACTGTATATACACACACACACCCTACTCACACACACACACACACACATCCTCCACACATACGCACACACACACACACACATCCCCCCCACACTCCACATAAACACACATCCCCCCCCACACACACACTTCCCACACATACACACACACACACTTCCCACACATACACACACACACACCACACACACACACACACACACACACACACACACACACACACACACACACACACACACACACCACACATACACAGGGTTACTATAATATGCTTATACACACACTAAAGGTCATTCAAACAGGACCTATTGAGACTACACAGTGAAATCACCAGCCACAGAGAAAGCCACCACTGAAGACACAACTGCTGACTGTAAACGTGAAGGTTCACTGGGCACAACCACAGGGGGCTTCTGCCAAAGGAGTGGGCCTTCACCAAACGTCATTGAAGTTCCCCATACTTCCAGCAACCCCATTGTACCTAAATGTGACACAGTACCTTGATTTACGTAAGTGATGTTATTATATATGAATCATCATTTTGTTTAACTAATAAATTAAAATTAGTATCAGTGTAATAATGATGATAGCATTAAATTATTATTATCATTAGCATCATTATTATTATTGTAAGTGTACATTTGTAATCACATCTGTACATGAATACACCGTACACCGCAGTATCTTACATTATAATACCTACACACATAATCATGTAGTTTATGTGTGAAATGTACACAAATACATGCATGTTTGTGTTCATCTACAAGAACGTACACGTATATGAAAATCCCATAAGCAACACACACAAGTGTGTATATATGTATGTATGTATGTATGTATGTATGTATGTATGTATGTATGTACTGTATGCATGTATGTATGTATGTATGTATGTATGTATGTATGTATGTATGTATGTATGTATGTATGTACAGTACGTATGTATGCATGTATGTACGTATGTATGTATGTACTGTATGCATGTATGTATGTATGTATGTATGTATGTATGTATGTATGTATGTATGTATGTATGTACAGTACGTATGTATGCATGTATGTATGTATGTATGTATGTACTGTATGCATGTATGTATGTATGTATGTATGTATGTATGTATGTATGTATGTACGTACAGTACGTATGTATGCATGTATGTATGTACGTATGTATGTACATACGTACGTATGTATGTATGCATGTACGTATGTATGTACGTATGTATGTATGTATGTATGTATGTATGTATGTACATATGTAATCATAAGTTTTCAGAGTGTGCAAACAAAGTACCTAATATGTATTTGATATGATACATTGACCCTCCATTGAGGACAGAAGTAACACATTTGGAGAGTTTAGTTACTAAGTACACACACACACACACACACACACACACACACACACACACACACACACACACACACACACACATACATACACATACACAAACACACACACACACACACACACACACACACACACACACACACACACCTCAGAAGCACAGATTGCGGTTCTTCGTCCACTCCCGGCTTCTCCAGATCATGTAACGCAGCCTCGGGTGACACCTTCCACAAATCCTCCAGTTTGTTGATCTGGGCTGCAGAGATCTGACGTGCACGAGCCTGTTCTTGCTCCGAAGGAACTAAACACATAAAAAGAAAATGTATCAAGACATTTGCATTGCTAATACATATTAGGGCTTTCTCCTTGTTTTGTTATGGGGTGCACCATGTACTGTATGCCAAAAGTAAGATATCAGCCTTATACGGATTTCATAAGGTGACGATATAGGACATATATACATACATACGTAGAAGTTCCCGATACAGTGAAACCTCTCTAATCCAACACCTCTGTAATCCAACATTCTCTCTAATCCGACCATCTCATGAGGTACAGTCACCATATTAAAGTATGGTAAGAGGCACTCTGTAATCCGACATTATTCTCAGGTCCCATTGAGTGTCGGATTAGAGAGTTTTCACTGAATTCCCATCACATTCTAATTCGTAGTATGTTAGCAGGAGCACTCTACTTTCCACTTTAGACTTTCACAAGTGACAAACAGTGAGATTTAGAAGGTAACTAAGATTGTATAACATGTTTTGAATCCTTGTAACACTATTGACAGAACCTTTAGGAAAAGACCCCACTTTGGGAACATTAGACCAACCTTGCTGGAACAGCAGACAGTTGTAAATACATCTGGGTACACATGAGTACACTGACACACACACACACACACACGCACACACACGCACACACACACACACACACACACACACACACACACACACACACTGTGACACACACACACATACAAACACACACACACACACACACACACACACACACACACACACATACACACACACACACACTAGAGACACATGTGAGGGCACACAAACTGAAGACATTCAGATACGTACACATACACAGTGTTAGAAATAAGGAGCAAGTGTCAAAAGGACAAATGTCCTAGCATAATCCTTTTGGGTCAGACAATTTCAGATTTATTCAGACTTTTTTGTCCCAGTAGATGTGCCACAGTAGATGTGCATCAACAAATAATGAAAGCATAAGTAGACTTTCTCAGTACAAATGACTTGGTATCATCACTGTGTGTGTGAAATGAACATCAGGTAGTGCTCAGCCAAATGTCTGACCCAAACCTTTTTGGGTCGGACAAAATGCCAAAATGGTCGGACAATGTCTGAATGCTGACCATTACTTCTAACACTGCATACATACTGTATATGTACACATGTATTCAAACATACAGTGCAAATTGCCTACTAAGTGCAGTATGAGGCCCTTAGTGAGACCCCAATGGTAGGAGACCTGAACTTGCAGGAAAAGAGCAGCTCTGCTGGTCATGACTGTATGCCTGTCATGTGATAAATACATATCCTTCCGGCAGAGACCATCCCTATAGAAGACCATCTGTGACTCATCTCTGTAAAGGTGATCCATTAGAGATGGCAGCGCTATTTGCCTAGTTTAGCACCTACGACCATGATCCTGGACAGTACAAACCACTCCTTCATTCCATGGCTTATATACGCTACACAAACTAGCACTGACTATAAGTACCTCTAACAATATGTACGTACAGTACGTAAGTATTGATTTGTGTCCACTTCAAGGCATCACTGTATTAAGTATGTGTACTGAACTATAACATGTATAAAAGGTTATAAGATAGGCATGCTTGCAAGGACACACACACAACTCAGTGTTGGGGGTAACTAAATACCAAAGTAATATATTAAGGTACGTAATATTATTACTTTTGCAGGAATTAAGTAATACAACTAAATACCTGTCTTACAATAAGTAATGTATTACAATTAGCTCTGTGGTGAAGTTAATGCATTATCAAATTATAAAACTAAGTAAGTTTGTGGCTATAATAATGGCTATAAGTGAAAGCAGAGCTTCAGTCATCGAGGACGGTACAGAATTGTTAGTGAGATGGTCACATTAGTGCTCTGGGTTGCACTACATCTGCAGTATACCAGCAGATATTGTCTTGGTTGTAGAATCTACCACATTTGTTTCACGAATGGCCAAGTCTGATTCTAATATTCAGTGATCCTACATGCTATGTTTATATCCACATTTAGGAGGGTTAAAATTTTCACTGGATTGCAACTTGGGGGTAGTTTACGGGAGCAAATGTAATCTGTAATATTATTACTAGTTACATTTATTATTGAGTAATATGTAACTGTAACGCATTACAAGTTTTCATAGTAATATGTAATATGTAACGAGATTACTTTTCAGAAGTAATGACACCAACACTGCACACACACACACACATACACACACACACACACACACACACACACACACACTCACACACACATACATGTACACACACATACACACACACACACACACACACACACACACACACATGTACACACACACACACAACACACACACACACACACACATACATACACATGTACACACACACACACACACACACACACACACACACACACACACACACACACACACACACACACCTTTCACCAGCCATGGGAGGAAGCTCCTATCATTGATCAGAGGCTGCCATTCATTTGGGTTCCATTCCATGTCCTTCAGCGAGGACTGCTGAGCACAGGGGTGCCTACCGCAAGAGTGCACAACCAGCATGATAGCACTACATGTGTACATGTCTTTGTGTATACATACTCCTACTCAGGCACAAGTGTACATAAGTTAGTAGACACACAAACATACCTACACACACTAGTATACATATGCACTGGGCCCATACATACAATATGCACACACACACAACACACATATATATGGATATACACACCATGCACGTACATCCTCACTCAGCCATCCACCCTCCCACCTACCCACATACACACATACATGCCAACCCACATATACACACATGTATCTACACACACACACACACACACACACACACACACACACACACACACACACACACACACACACACACACACACACACACCACACACACACACACACACACACACACACACACACACACACACACACTGCACACACACACTGCACACAAACACTGTACAAACACACTGCATACACACACACACACACACACACACACACACACACACACACACACACACACCTGCACAAGAGGACCACAACAGAGTCAGCTTTGGCTGGTATGAACCCCAGCACAAAGACATTCCTACAGCAGCAGTTGTAACACTCCAATACTGTCTCACCCAATGGACAATCCTTGTGGAGAGTCACTTCCTTACATTTTGCACGTACAAGATGGCTGACAATATGACTGCAAAGAAAGTACATACACAAGTACATACACATGTACATACACATGTACATACACAAGATGGCAGATGGCTGCATAGACAGTACAGACACAAGTACTGTACATACACAAGATGGCTGACAATGGCTGCATAAACAGTACAGATGTAAGTACTGTACATACACGGGATGGCAGATGACATAATAGTAAAGAATATACAGACACGAGTGCACACACACATGTACATGCACAAGTGGCTGACGATATGATAACTAAGTACACACAGACACAGTATATGAATATTATATATAGCCAGAAAAGCCCCTGTGGTCACTGAAGTATCTACTAGCACTAAAAGTGGTGTGTGTGTGTGTGTGTGTGTGTGTGTGTGTGTGTGTGTGTGTGTGTGTGTGTGTGTGTGTGTGTGTGAGTGTGTGTGTGTGTGTGTGTGTGTGTGTGTGTGTGTGTGTGTGTGTGTGTGTGTGCATCCGTGCGTGCGTGTGTGTGTGTGTAGACAAATAGTCCTCTTACACAAGTACATAAGTCAATATCACACACAAGCAGACACCAGACACTGACAGTCACTACATATTATCATTTATATAGGAACTTGAAGACAAGTGATATCGATGACTACTTTGACCTAAACAGTGACATACACACAAGTACATACTTACAGTGTACACAAGTACACACACACACACGTCGGCCGACCATCCACTGGATCTCCCTCTATCAGAGGTCCAACTGCTAGACTAAATATAGTGCAATACGTAGTACACTCAAATGAACCTTCACAAACTACAGTGAAACTTGCTTAGTATGTACCTTGAAGGGAGCACAAAATCAGTACCTACTATCAGAGGTACTTACTATCAGGGTTGGATTATGTACATGAGGTATACACAGGGACAGAATGAGGAGTACTTACTATCTAGGAGTATGTACTAAACCAGGTACTTACTGAGCAAGGTCCATTGTATTTGGTCCAGATCCTACTCTTATGCTTTTACTGTAATGAAATTCATTGCACATCAAATTTCACTACATACACAAGGTACACTTGCTATTTTGTGTTTCAGTGAAACCTGTCTATAAAGACCACTCAAGGGGCGAACAAGAGTGGTCTCTGTGGAGAGGTGGTCCTAACGAGGAGGTGCATTAGTTGGCGTCAGTTAGGGGGAACTCCCTTGTCCCCTGGACTGGTGGAGCAATACATACATGGATTCATGCCCCTTGTTTTTATGTCAGAATGCTTTTCACCTCCCCTCAGGTCAACTTCTAAATAAAAGTCTGATTAGTATCACTGAAGTGACAATGGACCAGCCCACAGGTCCTCTATAGACAGGTGGCTCTTAGGAACAGTTTCATTGTGCCAGTCTCCAACGACATATGCGACACATGCTACACAACATATGTATCGTGAAAAGTGGTCTCAGAGACCACAAAAAATGGACCACATGATTGTGGCCTCTGTAGACAGGTGGTCCTTATAGAGATGTCAAGTAGCATCACTGAGGTGGACCGTGGATCAGCATATAGTGCTCCCTATAGGCAGGTGGTCTCCTGTAGTATTCATCGTATAACCAGACCCTACTTGCTATTCCATGGCAAAAAATGGTGAGTAGAGTCTGGCTACTCGTGACTAAGACTTTACTCCACATTGTAAACTGCATTGAGTGAACATCCACACTATACCCCTGTTATTGTCGACTGCAGTGAGTGGACCTCTACAGTCTACCCACATGTTTAACTCTTCCAAAAGTGTAGGCTGTACTAATAATGTACGGATAGAGCATGAGTGAATCTCTATATACGCATGGCCTATCCTCATGTTAACATGTCCATAACATGTAGACTGCACTGAGTGCACCTCTATAGTCTACCCACATGTTGACATCTGTAGACTGCACTGAGTGCACCTCTATAGTCTACCCACATGTTGACATCTGTAGACTGCACTGAGTGGACCTCTATAGTCTACCCACATGTTGACATCTGTAGACTGCACTGAGTGGACCTCTATAGTCTACCCACATGTTGACACCTGTAGACTGCACTGAGTGGACCTCTATAGTCTACCCACATGTTGACATCTGTAGACTGCACTGAGTGGACCTCTATAGTCTACCCACATGTTGACACCTGTAGACTGCACTGAGTGGACCTCTATAGTCTACCCACATGTTGACATCTGTAGACTGCACTGAGTGGACCTCTATAGTCTACCCACATGTTGACATCTGTAGACTGCACTGAGTGCACCTCTATAGTCTACCCACATGTTGAAACCTCTCCAACAGGCAATACTGGATATATTAGGAAAGCTTACCATATGCCACTAGTCTGGCCTGCTACGACTGTCCCACGTACGTGCCAGCGCGTACGTGGGACGGTCGTAGCAATCCAGACTACATATGCCACTTGAATTATCAAATTAACACTCAATTATGAACACACCACTCTCTTGGTCTCCCCTTGGGCAGTACAAAAGAGGCTTAGTCATGGAGGGCTAGGGTTAAACTCAACAGATCCAAAACTGATCACACTAAAAATATGATGCCTAACACGAAAAGTCCTTCATGAAATATGGATGTACAAACCTTGTCCCGGTCCAAGTCAAAGCACAACAACAGTGACAAACAGTTAATTGCCATCGCTTAATACACCCAACTGCTTATAATGGCACAATTGAGTTAACAGTACTGTATAGGGCACATCTACCACACTGTAAATAGTGTGTAGGTGGGTGTGAAGGTGGGTGTAAGTGGGTGTGACAACGACGGTGAAGGTGGGTAAAGGTGGGTGTGACAGTGAGAGTGAAGGTGGGTGAGGTGGGTGTGACAGTGAGAGTGAAAGTGGGTGTAGGTGGGTGTGACAGTGAGGGTGACAGTGAGAAAGACGGTACAAACCTTGCAGATGTATTTCCTCTTCCATTGCAGAACCATTTCTTTGTGTTGTTACACATCACAACAGCAGCAGGGTCGTGAATCCCACAGTAACTAGAGAAATGCATAAGCACAGCTCAGTGACTACCTTTGTATATACGTGTGTGTGTGCATGTGTGTGTGTGTGTGTGTGTGTGTGTGTGTGTGTGTGTGTGTGTGTGTGTGTGTGTGCGTGTGTGTGCACGTGTGCGCGTGCGTGTGTGTGTGCATTATATGTTAACACACACACACACACACACACACACACACACACACACACACACACACACACACACACACGTGCTTAAATGCATAATATCTTGAATCCTGGTACAAACACATACGTATACATTGTTCACATTACACACATAATGCAACTTAAGACCTGCAGGCATATTCAGGAAGGTCTTTTTGATAAGATTCCTTCCCTTCCTCGTCTTCATCTTCTTCCAGCGTTAACCCCTCAACACCATTGACAAGTCCGCTGGGATCACTGGACTTGACGGAATTTGATACCGGCTTTCCAATGGGCATAACTTCCCCTTGTGTTTGACTTTGAGTCTGTTTAAAGAAGAGCAAGACAAATATACTTCAGCTCTTAAAGGATCTTTCAAAAAGCTCCAAAAACCAATTCACTGCGTTTGTACAATTCTCTGCATAAAAATACGTATATGACGACCATACACAATACAAGCCCCATATGGTCTGTGATGTACCTCTTCGGGAAATATGTTTCAATATAGTCAAATTCAAACACAATATGGGTCGTTCTAATAAAAGCATACAGCTATTTCACGGCCATTCCCAATGAAATGCAAGAAAGGGTACGAAACCGAGATCTGAGGAGCGCCATACACTAAATTTATCGCTTTACTTGTGAAGGGAGCGTAAAGTCTGCATATTCAAATTCAGAGGGCTGTGTGTCGGCTCCAAAGTGATCGTCAGTGTCGAGGAAGGTAAGCGTCCCTTGACTGTAGGCTGGCAAACTCATTATCTTCTTCTCGGTAGGTAACGAGGGTTTCGGGGAATAACCTTAGTATACTTCCGTATATCCTAGCCGCATTCTAGGAATTATAATTAGTGTATATAATACATTATAATAACTTGTACTACATATATATTAAAATCCAATTAATTCGTGCTCAACAACTAATTAATAACTATAACAATGAACGTCATCACTGAGAGGCAGAACCATTATTATAATCACAAATTTTCAGTGCCTGTGATACACAATGATGAAATGGACAAGTAAAAAAATCACAAATAAAAACTGAACTTGTGCAATAAAAAATCACTCACAATAATGACAATTTGAAAACAAAAAATAACAAATCAAACGAATTGTCCTGGTGTTTCATCTTGAACTGGTGAAATGTAGAAAAACATGGGAGACATTACGCTCCTTCGCCTGTGAACCTTCTTCAGCCATTTCAATGCTGACTTTACTGACTGTCCAACTGATTTACCATCTTTACTGTACTCGGACACCTTCTCTGAGTCAACCGCCAGTTTCACAGCTGACTGGAACACAGTGTCGATGCTTTCTCTACTTGAGGAGGCCACACTCATTTCAAAATAGCTGCAGTTCAGACTATTGGCAACCTTCAATGCCTCCTCCTCAGTTACGCTCCTCATGTGTGTGAGGTCACTCTTGTTCCCAATCATCACACAAGGTCGAGGCCTGTCTGTCATGCTGTCTATGCGTTCCTTTAGTGGTATCAGATCTTGTAGAGTTTGAGCTTCAGTCAACGAGAAAACGTACATTATGACGTCTGCTGAGGCTATATGCCGCATCTGAAACGAGTTTTCAATGTCCTGTAGGAAAAGAATGAAGAGATTAAATTTCGCAACAAACAAATTTAAACGTTATGTAGAAAAACATGGGAGAAACAAAAACGCGAGCGCGCCAACTTACTTCCATTTGTCCTGCCGTGTCCACAATTCTCAGCGCGTAAAGTTGGTCGTCTACCAGCACTGGCTTCTTTTCGTCTTCGTATACATCCTCTGAGAAAAGGAATAAGACACGGTCAACAGACGAGAACTTGCATAGCAGAAAAGGTGCGAGAAAACTCACCGAAAGTAGGGTCGTAGTCGTGGATAAACCGATTGGTCAAGTAACGCACTGTGAGCGCTATTGAAGGAAAGAGAAATATACAATAAATCGCACTGATCCTACTCTGTTGCTACTTCGCTGCGAAGATGCAAAATAAATTCGAGAACCAACCTGATTTCCCAACAGCTCCGCTACCAAGAACGACAACTTTAATCCATTGACTGGATTTCTGGTCTTTCTTTGAATTTCGCATCATTTCTTAATTTTCAGGGACGTTCAACTTTGTCACACGAAATAAACTGTACGTTGCTCACTGCAAGAAAACAAATCGCTGGGCAGAATGAACTACTGGAAAGTTTGCTGCGAGTCGGATTTATACGAACAGGTGCGGGGAATCGTAATGAAATTCATTGCATTCTAGAAACAATGAATATCATTAGTACGTCAACAACAGTATAGATTTGCCGCCCTTTTCTTCTTGACCAGGATTTGAATATAGCCGGTCTACAATGCAACGAGAGTTGCGTAAATACTCGAAATGGCTTTTAAATCCGTGTTAATGTGAAATCTTTCACACAGCAAAACTAGAATGGTGTGTGCAATTCTTCAAAGAAATCAGTTTCTCCTGTATGTATGAGTTTACAAGTTGAATAAAACCAGTGCAAATGTTTCAAGACATTTATACATCGTAGTAGTAGGTTGCTCAAGTATCTGTCCTTTACATAAATACCAATATGTTGAGAAATTCAAATTCATACTAATAAAGGCTGTGTTTATCAGGTAGTTTTCACTTGGAAATGGAGGGTTGGGGGTAAAAAGCATTCTTGCAAAAATGTGTGTGTGTGGAGGGGGGGGGGACATCCATGTGCATAAGCATGTTAATTATTTGTCTCACAATTTCAAGAGGAGGGGAGGAGGGGGGGCGCCCACCCCTCCCCACCCAATTGAAGGCTTGACTACAATATCACAAGAATTGGAATTTTGACGACGGAAAATGTTCAAGAGGGTACAACAACCATGTACACACACAGACACCTAATCCACCTACACCATGGACACACACATCAATCTGGTGGGTAACCATCATCAGGCCAGCACAAGACTACCATATGACACGCCCAGACAATAAGTGTCCCATATCCAGACAATATTAATTACCTCCGATAGTACTCACTATCCAGAAACAATGAAACACACATTACAAGCCACGGACATTGTTCGTGGTGAACTTTCAAACAACAAGTTCAATAGAGACACAATGATCAAACTTGTCAGTATGTGATGGGCCTCCTGACGGGAACAGACTTCAACCAGTGCTCTCTAAACAAGTGTGACAAAGGTATCACTAGCCCAATACAGTGCAGTGGAGCCTACCTACTCTGGCACCTCTATAAATCAGCATTCACCTAAACCGGCCAAAATTCTCTGGCACTGACCATTATTTTTCACCACACAAACTGACCTCTATAATCCAGCAACCTGCTAATCCAGCACTGTTTTTCATTCCCCAATGGGTGCTGGATTGTCCGGTTCCACTGTGATACGTATCTGAAGTCTTAAAAGTTAGCCCATCCACTGTCAACAGGGACTGATCCCAATACAAATGATGCAGCCTCAGTACAAACTTGTGGTCAGTTGCACACCTATACCACAGTACATGAGGCATAAACAGTAGGCTCTCATAACAGGGCAATGGGTGATAAACATCTCCACAAAGGACACAGCTGAGGTCATGAAAACTGCCTCCCTATAGTCCCAATACATTTTTGAATCTACAGAAGAAGACAACCTCTTTACAAAGAACAAAGCACGGAAAATTGCTCTTGTTCCCTAAGAATTCCTCATTTAGAGTGTCCATTCTAGACTAATGTGGAACACTAAGTTTTCCTACCTATCATGGTACAGTACCAAACTAATTTCCCAATTGAGTGAGAACAATTGAAATGAGGGAAGCAGGTGTTTGCCATGCAATAGATTTGAATTCACAATGCCACTCTGGTCCCCCTGGGGAAATCCCTAGTACTACATACATAAATTCTATCAATGATTATAGCATCTATCATTAAAGCATCCATCATCGATAATCCTCATAACATCTATCATCCATGAACATTACATCTATCATCTATCATCAAATATCTGTAATTTACGTACTGTATAATTCTCATATCAGCATTTATCGTCACATTTAGAAACCTCACTGTTTTGGCAGATGGGAAGTTCTGTTATTTAATAGTGACACCAGCTCGTTTCCACCCATTTCAACTGGTCCCCTCGATACCACATACAGTGAAATAACATGCTTAGTATGTATCTCAAAGGGGGCACAGAATCAGTAAATACTATCATACTTACTATCAGGGCTGGTTTATGTACATGAGGTATACACAGGGTCAGAATAAGGAGTACTTGCTATCCAGGAGTATGAACTAAACCAGATACATATTAAGCAAGTTCCACTGTACTAACTATACATACCTCTGTATAAAGACCACCACCTGCTTCACTGCCAGATAGTGTTTCTTGAACTGTACGGTGGTCGTTATAGACAGGTTTCAAGTAAGAATACTTGGACTCTTGCTCCAGTTGAGGGGGCAGACCAAAGCGTATCAAATCTTGGCAGAAAATGCTCATTGATACAGTTTGATCAGCTGATGTTGGTAACCATGGCAACCATGTGGTTGTACCGTCCAACAAACCACAATCTGGTTTGTACCTTTTGTGGCCGGTTGCCATGGAAATCTCTCCATCGCTCAATGATATACTGACATTTGGATATATGCATACATGATATATGTACAGTACATGCATGCATGTGTGTTTAACCTCTCGGTGTGGTTGTGACGCATGCACTAGCGAAAAGCTATATCCAAATC
>CAUJGJ010000376.1:1035000-1037500 GCA_963170055.1 Halisarca cf. caerulea
GGGATGACCCTACAATAACATTACAGTCTAGAGTGATACTGTTGCCAGGGTTACGCATACAGCTCAGAAAATATAATTATCAGGCGTCATGCACTCTCGGATGATGTCAAGAGCACACATAGTTAGTCAGACAAAGGGAAAGATGTAGTTCAGACATGAGAAAGTATGCCAGTGCAGACACATACATACTTACTGCACACATTGAACTTCTTCACGTGTAAATTGTCACAAATTTTGTGAATTATTGGGATTTGTTAAAGTTCTAGTCATGACTTTCTCCTAATTCTCTATGTGTATGCACACACACACACACACACACACACACACACACACACACAACAACAAAAAATCAAAAAATTCTTAGACAATGAACATTGAACACTTACAGCATACACATGTACGTATGCACATGAACATTGAACACTTACAGCATACACATGTACGTATGCACATACGTACGTATATAGTGTGCACAGTGTTCATTTGGTTCACACTCACCTTCACTTGCCTCCTCCTCTGCTTTATCCTCCCTCATTTCAAGGGAGGTTAGAAATACTTTCACCTCCAACTGGAAGGCATTTGCCTCATCCCCCACTGTTGTGTGTACAAGGAAACAGGCGCTGTCGGCATCAGAGACCACAGAGAATTGCTTGTCAGGGCAAACATCCTACAGGGATATGCACACATACAGTACATACTGTACATGAAATTCTGTGTGTGTGTGTGTGTGTGTGTGTGTGTGTGTGTGTGTGTGTGTGTGTGTGTGTGTGTGTGTGCATGTGCGCGCGCGTGTGTGTGTGTGTGTGTGTGTGTGTGTGTGTGTGTGTGTGTGTGTGTGTGTGTGTGTGTGTGTGTGTGTGTGGCGTGTGTCAAGGACACCTCTAAAGGCCACGTACATACATCGCTCACAGCAGATATTACACATTTTCAGTAAAATAACAATTTTGGGTATTAAATTAATGATCTTAACACATCAGAGTACAGAACCAATGCACTATCTTCACATTATTTATAAGACAATGCTGCTAATAAGACTCCTGTTACAACTTCTTTCACTGGGCAGCTCTATGACCACACACACCAAAGCAGATGAATGGACGACAGCGAAAAGCAGAAAAAAAAACAGGAAAGCTCACATTACATCAGGAGAGAGAACACAATAGAATTGGTGCTCATACTTCGCACATGTAGTCGGTTGCCAGGACCACGCTTCGTGACGTAACGTGTCGAAACATGACAAAACATAAAGGCAACAGAGATAACAACTAGGCTGTGTAAGTGTGGTCCTAGCAACCAACTGCATGTGCCAGACATGTACAACCTGAAACCTCACTCATCCGACACTCAATGAGGCTGGACAAATGTTGGATTACAGTGGTAGAAATAGCATTTGACCTTTGCTTGGACAAATGGCTGACCCAGTATTATATTGGTAGGACATTTTGAAGATTGGTCAGCCATTTGTGCTCATCAGTGATTTTGTAATGCACACAATGGAATCTCTAACACCGAACCATATGGGATCAACACAATGAATTGTTACTTGACTGCAATAGCCCTCTAGTAGCAGGTCTCAGTTTCAATAGTTACAAGGATTTTATATACTGAGAAAAGTTGGGTCAGCCATATTCATGTTTTGCTCAGAAAATGGCAGATGGCAGACTGCTATTTCTAGCCCTGGGATTAGGAGGTTGTCGGATTACAGAGTGACTCTTTGCATACATTAATATGATGAACACATCTCATAAGGTAGTTGGATTAGAGAGAATGTTGGATTATAGAGGTGGCAGATTACAGAGGTTTCACTGTACGTACATACATCAATTCCATTGAGAAACATTTGTATATCCACAAATACACTGACAAACACGCGCGCGCGCACACACACACACACACACACGCACACACATGTACACACATGTACACACACACACACAGTCACACACACACACACACAGTCACACACACACACACACACACACACACACACACACACACACACACACACACACACACACACACACACACACACACACACACACAGTCACACAAAGTCACACACAGTCACACACACACACACACACACACACACACACACACACACACACACACACACACACACACACACAGAGAGACACACACACAGAAACACACACACAGAGACACAGACACACACACACACACACACACACACACATACACACACACAGAGAGAGAGAGACACAGACACAGACACACACACACACACACACACACACACACACACACAGAGACACAGACACACACACAGACACACACACACACACACACACACACACACACACACACACACACACAGTGTCTGGTGTCTGCTTGTGTGTGATATTGACTTACTTGTATAAGAGGACTATTTGTCTACACACACACACACACACACACACACACACACACACACACACACACACACACACACACGGTAGAGAATGAGGGTTAAAAATCACAAGTGTGGGGGTTAGAGATT
>CAUJGJ010000376.1:1045000-1047500 GCA_963170055.1 Halisarca cf. caerulea
CTGAGAATGTTTTGCTTCTCTTCAGAACAAAACATGAGGTAATGTTCCACTTGGAAAGGATGTGTGTGTATCACAGAGGACAACAATAACATGGGGTAACAGGTGCTTTAAGAGGATTCTGCCTTGAAGCAGCAAATTGAAACAACAGTGGATGATTGAAATGAGATACGTACCAGGTAGGGAGGAAAGCTCAATGAACCCATAGTTTCCAAATAGAAAATGTAACTGAAACACAACAAACACTAGTTTCCTACAGAATGGCTAAGCTAACATACATGTGTAAGCTGTGATTACACAAGGATGAATCCGGATTGAATGTTTTTCACATTTCAGTTTCTAGTGAAGCCGATCCAGATCAAATCCGGATTGGTCAAGCCATAGTAAGCCCTATCCCCACTCACCACACACAATACGCCTCCAGTGTATGTTGGGGTAGCGATATACGCACAATGAAACCTCTTCTTAGAGTGTACAGTGGAACCTGTATAATCCGGCACCCATTGGGGAATGAAAAACAGTGCTGGGTTAGCAGGTTGCTGGATTATAGAGGTCAGTTTGTATGGAAAATTAGTGGTTGGTGCCAGAGAATCTTGGCTGGTTTAGGAGAATGCTGGTTTATAGAGGTGCTGGATTAGGCAGGTTCTACTGTATATGGTACTATCCAGGAGTACAGCAGACCCTCACTTATCTGCACTCAATGGGACCAGCTTATGTTTAGATACGTACGTACTGTACATTAAATAACTGGATATGTGAAATACATGTAATGGAGAACTACAAGAACAGGTACATGCATGAGGAATCATTGTTGACTCATGTATACACGTGGTAGTGCTTTCATATGTTAGCCTGAAGTAAGAATCCAATGTTAGAACGTACAAATACACTTTGCAATTTATAGACTATAAACTACAATACTGTTCTGTGTTGTAGAGTACCAATGTAGAGGGTAGGCCGGATAATCAGAGTAGCCGGATAGGCGAGGGTCAGATAAGTGAGGGCCTACTGCATCACTATCACAGGTACTTTCTAGCAGAATTTGACTGTACAGTAGATTTCCAGCTGCAATGCTGTGTGCAGACCCATCCCAGTACACAGTCACATCATTCCAACTACAGACACAATAGAGGGTGTTTACTGTTCACAACAAACAAACACCACAACAGCCTTCAACTCTGTCACCACCCACATCTGTTTATTGCTCAAAACCTACAAACATCAAAACAACATACACCTTTGTCACAGCAACATACAACTCTCCCACAACAAACTGCAACTCTGCCACAACAGGTACGTACAACTTGACTAGCCCCCCCACACACACCTACACCTGCAGTATATCAGCGCTACAGAATCCATGATGCAAACCACTGTACTTAAACGTGCTTTCAAGTGGAGTTTCGGTCAAAAGCAGAATGAGTTTGCTTGCCACTATCAAAATACACAAACCAATTACATACAAAGATAAGAAAATTCTGTTAAATAGCAGACCTGACAAGTCCAATCAATTTTCCTAGTCCTCCGACATTCTACTTATCACAACTCCCTGCCTTAGCATGATCTCCCTCGTCCCTGCAACTGACAACAAACCCACACTAACTACTCTTATTCCCTTAGACAGAACAACATCCAATCACACTGGTGAGATTTGCTGTGATTCATTAGCCAAATGATTATTTTCCACTACACTTTCCAACAGCTGCAACAGCTGCTGCTACGTATGTTCCTCAGAGGCAGTGTGGAAAACAGCAGCAGCTGTTGAAAAGTTTGGTGAAAACAATCAATCAGCTAGTGAACTACTACCATATCCTTCCATTTACCAAGACCTAGCCGTTTTGCAATCTTCACAATTAACTTTACTCTCAAACATCTAGATGTGCTCCAGTAGAACTTGGATAGTAAGTACCCTCAAGGGAAGGCAGAATAGGTACTCACTATCAGAGGTACTTACTATCCAAGGTGCTTTCAATGGTATTGCATGAGGTAGGGACAGAGCAATACTCGATTACCTACTATCCAGGAGTACTTACTAACCAGGAGTACCTACTATCCAGGAGTACTTACTAACCAGGAGTACCTACTATCCAGGAGTACCTACTATCCAGGAGTACCTACTATCCAGGAGTACCTACTAACCAGGAGTACTTACTAACCCAGGTACAGTAGAACCTCATTAGTAAGAACACTGTTAATGAGTAATACTTGGTTAGGAAGCACAAGGATATGATACCCCAGCTTATAACCCACAATACTAATCTATATGGTTAGCAAGTACTACTGATAGTGAGTAGCAACTTGGAGGGTCCCCAGGTGTACTCACTAATGAGGTTTGACTGTACCTACTAACAGAGTTTGAATGCATAATTATAGTATATGTATGTACATTTCCTTTGTATGTAGTTATGTATTCTGACTGTAAACAAATCATGTACAAAGAAAACTACAACATGGACATGTCCATAACATGCTTAATGCTAATTTTTGGTAATTGACAAAGAAA
>CAUJGJ010000376.1:1052500-1062500 GCA_963170055.1 Halisarca cf. caerulea
GACGTCCAATACTTGTAGTCATCCACAGTTTCCGGTAAACCCTGCAAGCAAGCACGAGAAGCAGTACATCTCACAGAGGTGAGTACACGTACAAAGAATCACACACAGTGGAACTTGCTTAGTGAGTACCTGGTTCAGTACATACTCCTGGATAGTAAGTACTCCTCATTCTGTCCCTGTGTATACCTCATGTACACAAACCAACCCTGATAGTAAGTACCTCTGATAGTGAGTACTGATTTTGTGTCCCCTTCGAGGTACGTACTAAGCAAGTTTCACTGTAAATGCAAGGTTAAATACATACCTATGCACCCGGGTGGCAAACAGGTGACAAGGATGAGCAAGGGTGGTGTGTGTGTGTGGGGGGGGGGGGGGGGGGGGATCGTATGGATAAACATACATACGTATGTAAATACATATACTTACATACATAAGTACGTAAGTCATATATACATATACGTACATATAACATGCAAGAGAACAAGGTACGTACACACATACCTACATAATATTATAGTATGTAGGTACGTAGGTACAGTTACAACTGTTTACAACACCACCACTGGTTCCACTGTTTGCATGTCAAGAAATTACAAAATTAAAAATTGCATAGTATCCATGGCAGTCAAAATCGGATACTTTCTACTTTGCATAACATACCAACCCTACGGTATACGTACCTACATACGTACATACGTATACACTTGTATGTATGTACGTACATGTATACGTACCTCTACGTGTGTACATATACGTACGTACGTACATACTGTAAGTACTGAAGAATTCATACACTTACATAATAACTCAGCATTTTCGGTCTAGGCATCGGCTTCCTGGTCCTTTTCCCAAATTTCTTCTCCTGGCTCTCGCCAGATGGCTGCTGAGATTCTTCTTGCTTTGAGTTAAAATGGCTACCCTTTGATGTCTGCTTCTGCTTAAACCTCTCATCCCTCTTGGCACGTGCTTTAGCCTTTTTCATAATCTCAGAACGAGGCGGGTCGACTACCAATGTTGGATCATGCTCTTTCTACAGGGAGGACCACATACATACACATGTACGCATACATAGTACACGGCATTGGGTATGGTGGTGCTAAGACCAATATTAGACACAAGCACCACACACATTCACAGTGGACGCACGTGCAGTACATTATATCCAGACAAGATGGGAAGTTAGTACGCATGTACATTACTTGCTTGTGTACAATATACGCATGAGTGTATGTACATTGGAGTTACTGAATGATTTACTCATTCGTGCTAGAACAGAAATTTAACCAAATATGCTGTGAAGTGTGTGTGTGTGTGTGTGTGTGTGTGTGTGTGTGTGTGTGTGTGTGTGTGTGTGTGTGTGTGTGAGTGTGTGTGTGTGTGTGAGTGTGTGTGTGTGTGTGTGTGTGTGTGTGTGTGTGTGTGTGTGTGTGTGTGTGTGTGTGTGTGTGCATTTTGCATATACACATGTGCCAAAAATGCCCCAAGGCCCCCACAGAGTGTTAGAAATCTACCCGTGATCATCTCCTCACCTTGTAGTTGAGTCTGTGACGTCTCCCCTTGCAGTGCATCAACTTTGCATTATCATCGTTGAAGAAACAGTCGCACATGGTACACTTGAAGATCACCTGCGGTTGGTTGGGGTCCTTCTTGGCTCGGATCACCAGCTCAAGGCCAACCGGATCCGGATCCTTGTAATCCATCAGAGCTGGGTTGTCCCGGATCTCCTCAACTGGATCTACAATACACACAACAGCAAATGTAAATACTGTATACAGAGGAACCTCTCTATAACAGACACTTTGGGACCTGAACAAAAGCTTGTTATTCAGAGATTATTTAATATGCACAGCAATCTATCTGGTCACCCAAAAGCAGTCTGCTATAGAGAGGTTTTCATTATTAGGGGAGTTTGTTAAAAGAAGTTCCACTATATGTCCAACTAGAAGCCTGGGCCTCTATTTCTTCTAGAAGGTTTAGACCCGGCCATTATTCGAGCCGGGCTTCTATTTTTATGTACAGTAAATATAATAATATAGGGAAATGGCTGCCTATAGACGGTTGTGCACTTTGGAAAAAGAAAGTGTTTTTGTGTAAGAAAAGGGAGATGTTGGTGACCACTTCTTGAGTTGTCTCTTCGCACACTCTATCGCTTTTAAATCGAATTTGATGTCGCATGGCTTTCTCTTAGACATAGCTGACCTTCTCTTAATCGTAAACACTCTGCTGTGACATTTGCATCCGAAAACTGTGCCTCAAAGTGAAAAAGATAATTTGCCATATTGCAGGACTTCCTGGCATACGCCTATTCGAGCTCTGGCTTCTATTAAAAAATGCTTAGCTAATACCCGGCCTCTATTTGGACACACGTATAAGGCACACACAGCATGCGCACAGAACACACACCAGCAAATGCATACATACATACAGACACATGCGCACAGAACACACAACAGCAAATGTACATACGTACATGTACAGCATGCGCACAGTACACACAACAGCAAATATACATACGTGTACAACATGCGCACAGTACACACAACAGCAAATGTACATACATGTACAGCATGCACACAGTACACACAACAGCAAATGTACATACATGTACAGCATGCATACAGTACACACAACAGCAAATGTACATACATGTACAGCATGCACACAGAACACACAACAGCAAATGTACACACATGTACAGCATGCGCACAGTACACACAACAGCAAATGTACATACATGTACAACATGCGCACAGTACACACACCAGCAAATGTACGTACATACGTACATGTACAGCATGTACACAGTACACACAACAGCAAATGTACATACATGTACAGCATGCGCACAGTACACACAACAGCAAATGTACGTACATGTAAAGCATGTGCACAGTACACACAACAGCAAATGTACGTACATGTACAGCATGTGCACAGTACACACAACAGCAAATGTACATACATGTACAACATGCGCACAGTACACACACCAGCAAATGTACGTACATACGTACATGTACAGCATGTACACAGTACACACAACAGCAAATGTACATACATGTACAACATGCGTACAGTACACACAACAGCAAATGTACACACATGTACAGTATGCGTACAGTACACACAACAGCAAATGTACACACATGTACAGTATGCGTACAGTACACACAACAGCAAATGAACGTACATACATAGACACATGTGCAGAGTACGCTGCATACAATACAACCAACCCTCCTCCCTACCTTTGACTACTGCTGGTGGTTCAATCCCAGGAGGGTAAGCTTGCTTCTTCTGCGAGGGGTCAGCCGTTACCAGTTCCCCAGTGGAAGACAAGTGCTGGCCACCAATAAATTTGATCTTGGGTCCCTTCTGAACATCCGTCTTCTCCTTCTTCTGTTGTACACTGCCGTCTTCCATCTTCTCAGCAGTGATCATGGTAGTGAGAGGGTTCGGAATGGGCTTGTTCATGGTGTGCAGCATCTTCATCGACTGGAGGAAGAAGACCACAACATAAAGTATTGCCCACTCCCCTCCCTCAAGACACTTCTAAAACAGCGTTGACAACATTGGAGTATACGTACATACATACGTATTACATTAATATTAAGTATATATTATAATGTATTTTATGTATGTATTATAATGTATCTTATGTGTGTATTATAATGTATTTTATGTGCGTATGTACATACATACAGTGGTGTCTCCACATAAGGGACACTTTGGACAGTTCCATTTGTCCTTGTAAGGAGGTTGTCCTTATTCCACTATCGGACGTTCCACTGTTTACGTATGTACTGTACAGTGCAGTGAACTCTCATTAATCCGGCACCACTTCATCTGCCATCAATTTTGTGCATGAATTAATTGACAAGGCTGCACATTGATTTGTACAATCCAACAAACTCACTAATCCGCCCAATCTTTTCAAAACGAATTGTGGCAGATTACTGAGAATTCACTCACTGCATTGGCATATGCACATACGTATGTACTACGTACATACACGCATTTGCCCTACCTTCTTATGCTTGCTGCCGTTGAGATGAGCCTCCAAAGCATCCTTCCCCGAACAGGTGATGGTGCACACTTCACACCTGTAAGTCACCACCCCGGGTATAGCGGATACGTTGGACGACTGTGAGGCCTTCTTCTGGTGGGCTTTACCCGTCAGGTGTGCCTGGAAGTTCTGTAGGACAAACAGGTGGTTAATGAATTTGCTCTGTGTGTGTGTGTGTGTGTGTGTGTGTGTGTGTACACATGTATGTATGTACGTAGCACACACACACACACACACACACACACACACACACACACACACACACACACACACTCACACACTCACACACACACACACACACACACACACACTCACACACACACACACACTCACACACACACACACACACACACACTCACACACACACACACACACACACATACCTGATCAGATACACAGGCTACTTTACACAGTTCGCAGTAATATTTGGTTGGATCCACAGGTGGTTTTCTCTTGAATGGTATCCGTGGTGACTGTTGCTGCTGTTGCTGGTAGTTATAGCCAGGCACAGTCTGCGATCGCTGGGTAATATACGCGTTGAGGTATTGACTGTACGCTTGGTTGTCATGGCCCTCGCCCCGCCCTCTTTGCTGCTTCTTGCCATAATACTGCTTGGCGGCACTCACAAACTTGCTCCCTCCATACCCAGTTGATTGTGGTTGACCACTTTGCTGGTTCTTAGAAGAAAAAGAAGTGGAGAAAGGGAGTGGTGGGTTGGATGGCTGAGAGTTCTGTGCGGAAGGTCCACCTGGGGTGGAACCGAGGGAGGACTGGTAGTAATACCGCTGATGCTCCTCACCCGTCTGGTTGGACCCCTTTCCTTGTTTTGGTTGTTGTTGACTTGCTGAATTATAGCCATACGAAGACTGATTCCATGACCCTCCTTGATTTCCTCCTTGGCTTCTGTTACCGGACTGCCCTGGAGACTGGTTGTACTGGCTTGAAGGTGTCTGCTGACTTTGATACTGGTTTTGCGATTGTTGGTTGCCGTAGTACCCCCAGCTTGAGTAGTTAGATCCACTTTGGGTGTAGCCCGAAGGAGTTGGATATTGTGCCATAGTCGTACTTGCCGGAGTCTGTGCCTGATTCTGTGGCTGATAGGAGGAACCACTCGCAGGGGGCTGATACCCACCACTTCCGGGCTGTTGGTATCCACCACTTCCTGTCTGCTGGTATCCGCCACCTCCTGTCTGTTGATATCCACCACTTCCAGGCTGGTTATATCCGCCACTGGAGGCTGTCGGTTGATATCCACCACTGCCTGATTGTTGATATCCACCACTGCCTGACTGTTGATAGCCCCCACCGCCTGGTTGTTGGTAACCACCACTCCCTGGTGGTTGGTAATTACTGCTCTGCTGCTGATAATTGTACCCGTAGTTAGACGCCATTTCCGAAGAAATTTACGAATGATACACTTTTTAGTGAAGATGAAGTAATATATTGGAGTTTCAGCCTTCAGAAGCGATGACAAAACATAAAACAACTCACTTACGCAGCCATTTTATAGCGCGTATAGATCTACACGTGTTCGATCACGTGATCAACCATGTCGTCCCTGAAGAAGCAAGAACTCCAGCACTTTTTCTTGAAAGTTGGAATGTAAGAAAATCCCTGAGTGTGTTCTATTGCCTTAAAGTTATTTAATATACCCTATATCACCGCTAGCCATTATTTGTTTTGCATAAAGTGTTCTTATTGCTGTAGTTTTCTCCGTGCGGCGGAGAACTTGCAATTTGTCGATGTATCTACGTACTGTGTTGTAGCCTATGATGTTATCTGACTATAGTTTTACATACGTTTTAGACACTATGAAGTGGAATCGCTAACTGCTCCTTCCATAAAAGCAATGATAGTACAAGCAATGAAGGAGTTATATGGACAGGTCTGTGTATGTATGTGTGTGTGTGTGTGTGTGTGTGTGTGTGTGTGTGTGTGTGTGTGTGTGTGTGTGTGTGATGTGCGTGTATACATGCATACGTGTGTGTGTGTGTGTGTGTGTGTGTGTGTGTGTGTGTGTGTGTGTGTGTGTGTGTGTGTGTGTGTGTGTGTGTGTGTGTGATGTGCATGTATACATGCATACGTGTATGTGTGTGTGTGTGTGTGTGTGTGTGTGTGTGTGTGTGTGTGTATGTGTGCGTGCGTGTGTGCATGTGTGTACACAGACACACACATACAGATTTGTGTGTGTTGTTCATATATTTATGAGTTTAGTGGCACTTTTTGTTTTATTGTGATACCTCCACACAGCATGTGGTACACACATACAATTGTGCATGTTTTTTCAAAGCAACTGATTCGAGTTTAAAAAACTCATTCGGACACTTCTGGTGAAAGTAAAAACACTATAGGGGCTGCCTTCTGGTGACCCAGAAACCTTCATACAGTGTTACCTCCGAATAAAGGACACTTTGGGACCACTCTGTTTGTTCTTTGTAAGGAGTTTGTCTTCTTTGGGAGGTTCAAAATGTGTTAGAATTATAGGGAGGACGTATTGTGGGACCTCAAGTCTTGTCCTTTGTAGAGAGGTTTATTGTACTGTGTCCTTATTTGGGAGAATCCACTATCGGATGTTCCACTATACCAGCCATTGACTGAAGGGGTAACCACCACTGTGTGTGTGAAATAAATAATATCATGTTGAAGATTGGTAAAGTAACCCCCCCCCCCTCATATTGTATGATACTGGTAATCCTTGTCTTCATTTTCTTATTTTTTTTTACTTTTTATTGGTGTGTGTGTAAATTCCCGTAAGTACAGGACCAATATTGCCTCATCCAAATTCACTCACTCATGATTTATGTGTGTGTGTGTGTGTGTGTGTGTAGGTTGGGTCGTCTATTACCATTGATGTCCTGAGAGTGGAATCAGGAGAGTCAAGTGATTATACAGTTCTCTTGAGAGTCCCCTACAGGTAAGCTGTTCCTGGCTCTCTATGTGTAGTTCAACCTTGTCAACATGAATTTCAACTCTTAATACAGTGAAGCCTGCTATTCAGGACACTTGAAACTCTGAGCACCTGTATAAACTGGACATTAGGTTATGGTCCCAAATTCTCATACACACATGAATGACATACGTACATATTAGGGCAACCCTGGAAAATCAGGACACTTCTGTATTCAGGACGTCTTTGTAACCAGTACACTTTGGTAGTCCCCAAGGTGTCCACATGATACGGGTTCCATCTGTAACACATTTGAACCTCATTGAAACTGCTTATCATGAATTACTTTTCACAGTATCCTTTAGCAGGAAGTGTAAGCCAAGCTCGCGTCCCAGCATAACACAGCATTGCTTTCATAAAAATACTTTTGAGGTTAACTTTCAGCACTTTCCTTCAGTTTGTTGGGCAGGTTCAGCTGAACTTGTTTGTATATGAAGTACTTTTGATAATTACTTCACCTGATATTTGACCATAACACCGTTGAGCATAGACATGTCGGTGAAGTATTCAGTAAGAAGGTTTAAATACACACACATACGCATGGACACGGATTTAGACATGGACACACAGACACATACACACACACACACACACACACACACACACACACACACACACACAGACACACACACACACACACACACACACACACACACACACACACACACACACACACACACACACACACACACACACACAGATGCACAGCATGTCCAACTGTTGTATTTCTTTTCTGGTCTTGTGTAGTGAAGTCTCTCGTGTGTGGTCTGCTCTCACTGTTGCTGGTAGTTACAATGGACGAACTCTGTTAATACATGTAATCAAGGTGTGTGTGTATGCGTGCGTGCACGCATGTGTGTGTGTGTGTGTGTGTGTGTGTGTGTGTGTGTGTATGTGTGGGTGGGTGTACGTGTGTGTGTGTGTGTGCATGCGCGCACGTGCACGCATGCACTTGTATGTGTACTTGTGGTTCATTGTGCAGCAATCACATGGACATTATCCTTGCACACAATATTAGTCAAGTACAGTGAACCAGAATAGCAGCATCCACTCCTGCCAGGCATACTATATTGCCTCATTTCACACTGGCATTGACCTAAGCCTTGCTGAAGCCGGAAGTTTGTTTTTGTAGAGTTTGTTATGTTCATGTGTACAGTGGAACCTCTCCATTCTAACACTCATTGGGGCTTGAAAAGAATGTCGTATTGGGAGGTTGTCAGATTACAGAGTGACTCAGTCTTAGCATCCTACATAAATGTCGTAATTCACTTATAAGATGGTCAGATTAGAGAGAATGTCAGAGAATTGATTTCTTAGATTACATAAGTTTTGTTGTACTCCTCTTTATTTCCCAATGATGTCATGCATCAAAGAGACCGCCGGGGCAGTATTTGCAGGCCTTCGGTCTGTAAACTTGTTACTCCCTAAGAAGCCATGTGGTAACTATTGCATGCATCTGTATTTTGTAGATATCAGCTTCTCTTGTGGGACTGGCTGCCAACAGCAGGGAATTCCACTTCTAGTACACACAAGACTTAAAGAGTCGGTGTTGCTGTTTGTTCTGGGAAATGTGGAAATCTGTTCATGTCCTGTGTGCTGAGTCAGAAGTTGACTTCCACCGAACTGTTTGAAGGTTGAGCATTGCTATCAGGAGGCACGAAGGATGCTGCTATTGATAGTAGCTAATTTGAACAACACAGAATGCTACAAACATGTGTACATGCATGTGTAATGTGTGATCGCATATTTTTACAGTACAGTCAGACCTCGTTTATCTACACACATCCGTTCTGGATGAAATTGCGGTTAAAGCAAGGGAACTGGATAAATGAGGGAGCAGTAGTATAGTGTATGGTAGGATTATCAATCAATTCAACACATGTATATATATATTGTAATACAAAGATTAGCATGCATACCCTAAATTGAGAAATTTTCGCAACCAATAATATCCACATTTTCCATAAATTGACTCCACTGACGAATTTTTTTGTTGCAAATATTTCTGAACATGTTCCAAAGTACAGATATAGACAATCTATGGTGAGAATCGCGACATTTTTAGTTGCAAACTTTTCTGCTTACCAGATTTGACCCCAATAATTCACGAAATTTAATGTTCGCGAATATTTCCCGATTTAGGATATAAGGTGATTATATGGTTAGAATCGAACATGATAAGTCTACTTAAAAGTGATGTGACCTTCAACAATTTGAAGGACAAACAGCTCCATGGCTGCATGGCTAGGTGTTGATCTTGCTCCACGAATGCTCAGTTTGCATCTACATTTAGTAAAGCACTTGGGAGTACGGAATGTCCTTGTCACTCAAAAGATGAGCTAGACGTCTGAAGTACATCTAAAATAGGCAATGGATACACACACCATACACATGCACATATAAAATGATACAGTTAGACCTGTATAGAAATTGTATACTTGTGCACATACTGTATACCGCAGAATACAAATAGTGGATCTGAATACAATAATATGTTATATACTATTATACAAGGCTATATAATATGACATGCATACAGTGTGTATATGTAAGGGAGTATATATTATAGTCCATGAGGAGGCAGCTGCCCCCCTATGGCCATGCACAAGTTTTTTTAACTCGCATACACTTGTTCAGTATTTGAATGGACACTATGTGTTCGCAGACTGTGTGTATGCCAGAAACATGAAGTCCATGGGAGCTAGGGCTCATTTTGAATGATTTACGGAGGAGCCCTCTTAGGACAACTCCCTTAATGTGAAACTTCTCTCAACTTCACAAAATTTGATGTTTCAAGTCCAAGGGTAGAAATCTATATGAAGTTAAAGTTCTCTTAAGACGAATGTTAGGGTGGTCCTATTGCTTGGGTTTCGTCGGTTCTGTTGTACATCCGTACAGTGACGGCCACCTGCATCATGGAAGTGACGCATGGTAGTATTTACATTTCTAGCTGATGCGGTGTTATCTGACATCCATGTGGAACTGAC
>CAUJGJ010000376.1:1087500-1092500 GCA_963170055.1 Halisarca cf. caerulea
GTTTATATAGCTGATTATGCGTATTATAATAGGACCATTCTCGAAAGAGGAGCATGGTTGAAATTACCAAAACATAGTGTTTACTGTTGGGCTCCTTTTTCTGTAAATATACGCGTTCACTATCCTGATGACAGCATGGATAGTGTATGTATTATCTCTGATGGCAGCCCTTGTCAACTGTGTATTCCATGGTTCAGGCGGCTCAAATTGAGTACAATAAAATTTGTGTGCTATCAGTAATAGGCTAGCAACGGCCATTGTAGTCTCTGAGTTCTTTGTCACGAAGAGCTTTGGAGATTAGCAAACCATAGATAAGGCAACTCTTTTCAAGTTGAAGTACAGTAGAACTTGCTTAGTAAGTACGTACCTGGTTTAGTACATACTCCTGGATAGTATATACGTAAGTACTCCTCATTCTGTCCCTGTGTATACCTCATGTACATAAAGCAACCCTGATAGTAAGTACCTGGTTTAGTACACACTCCTGGATAGTATATAAGTACTCCTCATTCTATCCCTGTGTATGCCTCATGTACATAAACCAACCCTGATAGTAAGTACCTCTGATAATAAGTACTGATTTTGTGTCCCTTTGAGATATGTGGTAAGCAAGTTTCACTGTACGGAATGAGTGCATAAATGTGTGTGTACATGCTCTGGCGTAGTGTAAACTCATTTCCTCCACTTTTGGCTATGCAAAACTATAGTGTGCACATGTGTACGTATAGATACGTAAATATACAGACAGACAGACAGACAGACAGATAGATAGATACAGTCGCAAACAGTTAATATGTAATTGCTTGATATGCCAAACTGCTTATTATGCCACAATTTTTGTAAACCAATTAATGATTTTTTAAATATGTAGCATTGCTGTATTTGGCAGGAAGGTTTATCTGCCAAAAGGGGTAATAGGCCAAAATTTGGTGAAATGAATTGTAGCATAGTAAGCATTAGTCCAGCCACCTGTGACATATGTTTGTACACAAACTAATGTATGAATATGGGTCACAGCTGTCTGGGCTAGTGAAGCATTTTCCACTGTAGATATGCAGATACGTACATTCTGTAGATGCTGTTGCACCAGAAAGCCCTGTTGAGCATGAATGGTCCACTCAGGGATCTGTAACCTAAACGTTGGACCTAATGAAATGTTCCCCACGGTCAAATGGAAATTTAAGAACCTTCAGCTGTTTTGGTTAGAGGTCAAAAACTTATCATCTTAGATTCTGCAACACTGACAGTTGTAATAACAGTCAGATACCATATGCACTTTATTTTTTGTGTGGTTTTCGCAGATTGGAAGCCATCCATACAACTTTCCACCTGCGAAAATTTAGTTTGGGCCCATGTGCAGTGGCAGAACATAGCCGTCCGTAAATACATATATAAAAGTGTGAAAATTACTACCCTAAAAGTAAATACTGTACATACGTACATACGTATGTGTTCCAGACTGTACTCAAGTGTGTGCTGTGTGTACCAGACTGTACTCAAGTGTGTGCTGTGTGTACTAGACTGTACTCAAGTGTGTGCTGTGTGTACTAGACTGTACTCAAGTGTGTGCTGTGTGTACCAGACTGTACTCAAGTGTGTGCTGTGTAGGGAAACATGAATAAGTGCCTACTATGAGGCACCGTGTAGTTGGCTGTGTTGGCCACAAGAGAACCATTTGTGCACACAACACGTAGCAGTGTACGGCATATGCAACATGTTGTGTATGTATGTGTGTACTGTGTGTAATATATAGTAATGCATTGTATGAATTACATACACACGTACGTACGTACGTATGCAGTTTTTCCCCTTAAGAGGGGTGGGGGTGGGGGCGCTGTGCCCCCCTATAATCTTGGATATATAGCAAAACTTTTAACTTTAATGTAGTACACAAAAATCTTGATAAAAAGCTAGAAACAACTCAATTCCAATAATGAACATATTGTCACTGGTATAACCGTACAATATGTTCAATATAGTTGTTCACTCCAGCAAATACCCACCTCTAATTGTGAAAAACAAACAAACAATTTTCAGCCAAGAAAACTAGAAAGCCAGGCACCCAGCAGGCTAACCACCATACCCCCCCCCCCTTTAGTTTTTGTCTGGGGGAAACACTGCGTATATGTAGGTGTGTGTGTGTGTGTGTGTGTGTGTGTGTGTGTGTGTGTGTGTGTGTGTGTGTGTGTGTGTGTGTGTGTGTGTGTGTGTGTGTGTGTGTGTGTGTGTGTGTGTGTGTGTGTGTGTGTGATTATAACATGTGTGTACAGTATATACAGTCAGACCTCACTTATCCACACACATCCATTCTGGATGAAATTGCAGATAAAGTGAGGGAACTGGATAAATGAGGGAGCAGTAGTATAGTGTACAGTAGGATTATTGCAGATTTGTTCCAATAAATACTACGGAAGGTGAGGGAACTGAATAACTGAGGTGTGGATAAGTGAGGTCTCTCTGTATGTAAAGACCAAATCACTTGGTCCCGTGAGTATCAAGATAAATAGGTATCACTGTACACTTAAACATACGTACATTAGTAATAGAACTACTGTGGAAGGTGAGGGTGCTGGATATTTGAGGTGCAGATACGTGAGGTCTCACTGCAATAATGTGCTGTATGTACGTACATAATATGTGCTGTATATAATATATTCTGTGTCTTGCACTCTAATGAGCTGTATGTACTGTATGAGAATGTACTGTGTGTATTCCTATATGTACTGTATAATATTGAATTTTGTATGCTGTATAGCTACGTACATATTATATTCAAGTTCATACTTACGTACATACATAAGTACGTATTGTTGGCAGGTCTATGTGTGTGTGTTGTGCTGTGTGATATACAGCAATGTACTGCGTGTATTGAATGTATAGGTGATTGAAACGTGGACAGAATTAGAGAGTTGAATACTGTAGTGTTGCACCATATACGTACGTACGTACGTATGTACATGTTCATATTGCAGAACATTTTAATTCACTCCATGAAAAACATGATAGTTTAGTTTTGAAGGCCTAAAAGTTACAGATTCTCTGAGCAGAAACAAGCCTACCTTAAGCTAAAGGTAAATTGTTGAAAAATGCCCCGGTAAAGGATTTATGGACAACTTTTTCAGGTTTATTGCTGGCCTCATTTCTACGCACGTGACAATCGTTC
Source organism: Halisarca cf. caerulea (assembly GCA_963170055.1). Lineage (NCBI taxonomy): Eukaryota > Metazoa > Porifera > Demospongiae > Chondrillida > Halisarcidae > Halisarca > Halisarca cf. caerulea. The sequence continues at coordinate 1,090,664 of CAUJGJ010000376.1, forward strand.
CATTGCTTTGACTGGCACAGTATTTACTTACATACGTACGTACACGTCAGTGCTGTCTTTCTAAGGTGCTATTTGGTAGCGGCACACGTACGTGGGTGGGTTGGTGGGTAGTTAGACGAGTTGGCTGCAGCAATGTGCAAAGGGATACCCCAATTACGTAGTTTATGCACTTATACGTATGTACTGTCAGTACGTACGTATGTACTTACGTATATACGTACGTACATACGTACGTACGTAGGTATGCATGTATGAATGTACATAATATGTACTTTACCCTATAAGGGTTTATCTGGGGTTTTTCTTGGGGGAGACCTGCACTTTGTCAGCTTTGTTGTTGTGTAAAAATCAAGTGAATTTTGATAGACTTCATTGATGTGTTTTTTCTGTGAGTGCATGTTGTGTGTGTGTGTGTGTGTGTGTGTGTGTGTGTGTGTGTGTGTGTGTGTGTGTGTGTGTGTGTACGTATGTGTGTGTGTGTGTGTGTGTGTGTGTGTGTGTGTGTGTGTGTGTGTGTGTGTGTGTGTGTGTGTGTGTGTACATTTGCAATGGTTTATGATTACGACATTGGGCTCAGTCACTTAAAGTGAAAGTACAGTAGAACCTCGTTAGTAAGAACACTGTTAATGAGTAATACCTGGTTAGGAAGTACAAGGATATGATACCCCAGCTTATAACCCATAATAATATTACTCTATATGGTTAACAAGTACTACTGATAGTGAGTAGCAATTTGGAGGGTCGCCAGGTGTACTCACTAATGAGGTTTGACTGTACGTATGTACGTATGTACTTTTTTGTTTGGGTGTGGGTGGGGTGTGGGTCCCTAGTTCTTACTCAAGTGCGTACGCATATTATGGTCGGGGAGGGAGCTGTACCCAGATGGTCCAAAGATTATACTTAGGTAGCTACTTACATACGTACATGCGTACCATAGGATCAGATGTTGTGTGAGGGAAAAAGTATGCGATTTTGTCCACCACAGACACCGTGTGATTTTTAATTTGCAATTTTCTTCAATGTACACACGTACATGATATCAGATAGTAATCTCCTGTGATTTTTTAGTTGTGTGATTTTCTTTAAAGTAGTGTACAGTGAGACCTGTCTTAGTATACAGTGAGACCTGTCTTAGTATACAGTGAGACCTGTCTTAGTATACAGTGAGACCTGTCTTAGTATACAGTGAGACCTGTCTTAGTATACAGTGAGACCTGTCTTAGTATACAGTGAGACCTGTCTTAGTGTACAGTGAGACCTGTCTTAAGACCACTCGTATTGAAAGACCACCTGCGTATAGTGACCACTGTAGGCTGCTCCATGGTCCACATCAGTGATACTAATGCACCTGTTTATAAGTACCACCTGTCTGCAGAGACCACCACCACTCGATCCTTCGAGTGGTCATTATAGACAGGTGTCACTGTGTTAGCATAACTCAATGCACAGCAAAACTTACCAGTGCTATGGTATGCTGTACTGCTGTGCTCCCCCCCCCTCGCCACTGCAGCCCAGCTATCCCAACGTACTCCCTCTGTGGGTATCTGAGTCAGATGAACCGCATGTGATTGGTCTTGTGGAAGAACTGAACGCATCAGATGAAGTTTCAATGCAGGCCAGTCATCCGGTGAGTGGTTTACGTATGTGTACGTACATACTACATGTACGTACGTAGGTTGTATTTCCTGTACTACATGTTGTACATATTATATTGTTGAGAGAAGGCTTGGATGGCTAGGTAGCATTAGTGGTAGTTGATAATCTTACTGGAAATCAGTAGCCAAAATGAGATTATCACACCAAACGCCACCACTGAGGAAGGCAGCGGTAGGCTGCC
>CAUJGJ010000376.1:1097500-1100000 GCA_963170055.1 Halisarca cf. caerulea
GAGGAGTATTTGCAGAAGGGAACTGCTTCAGGTTCCGTTCGAGCGTCTGACAGGCTAATGAGGGAGCTAAAGGACATATATTCATCGTCTAGCTACAAGAACAGTGAGTGTGTGTGTGTGTGTGTGTGTGTGTGTGTGTGTGTGTGTGTTTTGCCTTGTACACTGTATTTACTGTACCAAGCTTCATCACACGTCCATATGTGTACATCTTTTCTTACAGAAGTGTTTTCAGTGGAGTTGGTGGACGACAACCTCTATAACTGGCATGTAAAGATGTACAGGTGTGTATGTACGTATGTATGTACTGTACGTACGCCTCTGTATGTATGTTTTTGTACGTACATACTGTACATCTGTTTGCATCTGTGTGTGTACATATATATGTACGTACGTACGTACATACACCTGTGTATGTTTGTGTACATATGTACATCTGTGTGCATCTATGTATGTGTGTACATCTACGTATGTATGTGTGTACATCTGTGTATGTTTATGTACATATGTATGTATGTGTATATATCTGTTTAGTTCTTCTTAGTGAGGTTCTACTGTTGTATACTGTATATTAGTGTGTGCAGAGAGTTAACCTGATGTGCCATACATTCTACCTTCAGAGTGGACCCCGACAGTGATCTGTACAAGGACATGAAGAAGTTGAGAGAGGTGGAGAACATGGACCACATTCTTCTTCATTTTCTCTTTGAAGTAAGTGAACCCCCTTCATGCTTGCTTGTTGAGTGAGCCCCCTTCATGCTTACTTGTTGAGTGAGCCCCCTTCATGCTTGCCTGTTGAGTGAGCCCCCTTCATGCTTGCTTGTTGAGTGAGCCCCCTTCATGTTTACCTGTTGAGTGAGCCCCCTTCATGCTTGCTTGTTGAGTGAACCCCCTTCATGCTTGCTTGTTGAGTGAGCCCCCTTCATGTTTACCTGTTGAGTGAGCCCCCTTCATGCTTGCTTGTTGAGTGAACCCCCTTCATGTTTACCTGTTGAGTGAGCCCCCTTCATGTTTGCTTGTTGAGTGAGCCCCCTTCATGTTTACCTGTTGAATGAACCCCCTTCATTCTTGTTTGTTGAGTGAACTCCGTTCATGTTTGGCTGTGCTCCCTTCATGCTTGCCTGCACTCATCATACGGTAAAACCTGTCTGTAAAGACTGCTCCATTGGGACAAGGATGTACACATATTTGTGATCAAGCAGAGGTTGTTGTTTATTTGACCGACGTACGTACGTTCGTATGTACATATCTTTGAAAAGCACCATCACGGGTGCGAATACTCAAAATAAGAACAGAACACGTCTACACCCAAAGATGTGATTCCATTGAAGTTTGTTCTTCGCTTAACTTCTAAAAAGCTCCAAATATGGGAGCTAATGGTAAAATTGTACTAACTGTGATAGTCTGAGACAAAACTTTGCTGTTTTATCCAATGTGCTAATACGTACATGCAGTAGATCTTTTCTGTGGATTCCACCCTTCATCAGTAGCACTGGGCTGTAGCTGATGGGAGGTTTCCAAGGAGAATCCAATTCTGCTACAGCCCAGTGCTACTTATGAAGGGTGAAGTTCCCAGAAAAGGGCTTACAGCCCTACTCTACCATATTCTTGGTTCCTCTCTTGTTCACGCAAGACCCAACATACATACAATGGAACCCTCTATTCTGGACACCTTGGGACCTGAAAGAACTGTCCCTCATTTCAGAGGTTGAAGATGTACTATGGCAAAGCGTAGTGAATCATTTGACTCCAGTGGCATGTGTCCATATTAGAGGGGTGTCCCCAATTCAGGGGTCTGGATTAGAGGGGTGTCCCCAATTCAGGGGGCTGGATTAGAGGGGTGTCCCCAATTCAGGGATCTGGATTAGAGGGGTGTCCCCAATTCAGGGGGCTGGATTAGAGGGGTGTCCCCAATTCAGGGGTCTGGATTAGAGGGGCTGTACTGTATTTACTGTTCTCTCTTTCATGTGTTCTCACATTTCAGGACACCTTTCCGTACACACCACCTTTTGTACGCGTTGTGAAGCCTCACATGTCAAATGGTTATGTGTTGGCTGGTGGAGCGATTTGTATGGAGCTTCTTACTCCAAAGGGATGGAGCAGTGCGTACACGGTTGAAGCTGTTATACTGCAGATTGCTGCCACCTTTGTGAAAGGCAAGGCTAAGATTGTATTTGGATCCAGCAGTAAGGTGTGTGTGTGTGTGTGTGTGTGTGTGTGTGTATGTGTGTGTGTGTGTGTGTGTGTGTGTGTGTGTGTGTGTGTGTGTGTGTGTGTGTGTATGTACGTATATGTACATGTGTGTTTGTGGGTGTGGGTGTGGGTGTGAGTGTAGGTATGTGGGTGTGTATGTACATGTGTGTGTGTGTATGTGTGTGTGGGTGTGTGGGTGTGTGGGTGTGGGTGTATGGGCCGGTGTGGGTGTGCACACGCGCATGCATGTGTATGTATGTACGTGTGTTTGTGTGTGTGTGTGTGTGTGTGTGTGTGTGTGTGTGTGAGT
>CAUJGJ010000376.1:1102500-1122500 GCA_963170055.1 Halisarca cf. caerulea
GCTATCCAACACGGCACTTTTACGGGGTAAAACCGCAACACTTAGATCCTTTGGTGCAAAGATAGATGAATGTCTAAAACTTTTAAAGTTTAATATGAATTTGCCTCGCGAACCACGAATTCTATACGCATACCCTTTGATTATATTACGGTCTTATACGCGGGACAGCCGATTACAGACTGCCTGACAGGGGGTTGTCATCAGAAGTCACCCCTTACTAGTCTTATGTATGTCATACATACATTGGTCTACGGGGATATTACTGTCTCTTGGTTCAGTAAGGAAACTCGATAATCCGACACTAATAGTCTAAAGCGTGTTGGATTAGTCATAGATCAGTATGGTTTGTCCATAGATAGGTTTAAGTATTATGGTTTGTCCACTGTATTTGGATGCTCCAACATAAATGTATGGTGAGCAGGGTAACGTGGAGCCAAAGACACTCTGTACTGCGTCACCGTTTGTTGTCTAGAGTGTCTATGGTGGAGCACTGGGGTGTGTGAAACAGACCTCTATGGTGGAGCACTGGGGTATGTGAACCTCTATGGTGGAGCACTGGGGTGTGTGAACCTCTATGGTGGAGCACTGGGGTGTGTGAACCTCTATGGTGGAGCACTGGGGTGTGTGAAACAGACCTCTATGGTGGAGCACTGGGGTGTGTGAAACAGACCTCTATGGTGGAGCACTGGGGTATGTGAACCTCTATGGTGGAGCACTGGGGTGTGTGAACCTCTGTGGTGGAGCACTGGGGTGTGTGAACCTCTATGGTGGAGCACTGGGGTGTGTGAACCTCTATGGTGGAGCACTGGGGTGTGTGAAACAGACCTCTATGGTGGAGCACTGGGGTGTGTGAATCTCTATGGTGGAGCACTGGGGTGTGTGAACCTCTGTGGTGGAGCACTGGGGTGTGTGAACCTCTATGGTGGAGCACTGGGGTGTGTGAATCTCTATGGTGGAGCACTGGGGTGTGTGAACCTCTATGGTGGAGCACTGGGGTGTGTGAATCTCTATGGTGGAGCGCTAGGGTGTGTGAAACAGACCTCTATGGTGGAGCACTGGGGTGTGTGAAACAGACCTCTATGGTGGAGCACTGGGGTGTGTGAACCTCTGTGGTGGAGCACTGGGGTATGTGAAACAGAACCTCTATCACTATGGCTAAGCTGCCCAGGCATACTATAGTCACTGCTAAACTCCCAATTGGTGGAGGCAACAACGCCAATTGGTGGAGACAACAACACCAATTGGTGGAGACAACAACGCCAATTGGCAGAGACAACAACACCAATTGGCGGAGACAACAACGCCATAAAATAGTAATATGTGTGCCTTGTGGTTGAGAATGTTTTTGGTTGGCCGTTCTGAATTACTTCGTTTCACTGTCAGTCATTTGAAGTGCTTCTTAGTACAGTCAGACCTCACTTATCTGCGCACATCCACTCTGAATGCAATTGTGGATAAAGTGAGGGAACTGGATAAATGAGGGAGCAGTAGTATAGTGTACAGTAGGATTATTGCAGATTCGTTCCAATAAAAACTACTGCGGAAGGTGAGGGAACCGGATATCTGAGGTGTAGATCAGTGATGTCTCATTGTAGACTTGTGTACTACGTATTTCAGTAGTAAATTACACTTCTCGACCATCTGTGGTTTGTCCATTATCTATGGTTTGACTGTGGTTTCACAATTTGCAGTTACTTGAACCCTTTGATTCGGCTCTCAATGTAATCATTAATAATGAACCCTTCAATCTGACTCTCAGTGTAATTATTACTAAATCAATCCTTTAATTTGACTCTCAATCTAATCATTAGTAGTGAAACATTGTACGGATCAAATATCTGCAAGTTGATTGTATGCTAAGTGAAAATGACGGTCCCAGACTACAACCATATGTTGTCATTATAGATTCTCAGCCCCTCTGTGACGCACGCAGATCCTATTGCTGTGTAGGATAGAGATTTGACTGTACGTATGCACGTATATCACTGTAAGTACAGTAGAACCTCGTTAGTAAGAACACTGTTAATAAGTAATACCTGGTTAGGAAGTACAAGGATATGATACCCCAGCTTATAACCCATAATACTAATCAATATGGTTAGCAAGTACTACTGATAGTGAGTAGTAATTTGGAGGGTCCCCAGGTGTACTCACTAACGAGGTTTGACTGTACATCATGTACATAGGTGTTTGTTCTCGTTTCTCCCAGTCCAAGGCAACAGCAGTTGTACAGCTGTATCATGCACACCCCAAGCCGAGAATGTGGAGCAAGGTGCGAGCTGGTGTGCTGTGCTTTGTCAAGGACAACCCAAAGAAATCGTACTACTTTCGATTGGTGGATTTAGCAGTGAGTCAATCAGTACACGTTGTCAGATTTGAATTTGGTATTGGATATATGTATGTACTGTACATACGTATGCACTATGGCTACCTGTATCTATCAGATGCCACACCTTCATTTGGGCCATGTGAGGTACGTACATACATAGGAACTTGGTGTCTGGTGTGTGTGTGTGTGTGTGTGTGTGTGTGTGTGTGTGTGTGTGTGTGTTGTATGCAAACATTATTTTCAGTTCCAGTGGCTTTTATACACCATGTACGCTCATACATAAACTAAGTATAAATCTATGTATTGTGTGTGTCTTTATTGTGCGTACACTTAAAGTATGTGTTGCCTATGATGTATGTACGCACGTACGCAATCTTTAGTATGAAAACTAAGTATGTCTTGTTTTCACTTGTAATATTCCCACAACCAAGTCATTTTCAGTTACATGTGAATGTCTCTTCTCTTTCGCCACTAGACCAGAACAGTTGTATTCGAACAAGAGATGTATGACCAGCTGTGGTACAGGAGGGAACTCCCTCATTTCCACATCTTTCCCGGAGATGTACGTATGTACATGTATATGTGTGTACGTTTGTATGTACGTATGTACATGTACGTATATGTACGTACATTGGTATGTACATTTGTATGTACGTATGTACATGTACATGTGTGTATATTTGTATGTACGTTTGTATGTACGTATGTACATGTGTGTACATTTGTATGTACGTTTGTATGTATGTATGTACATGTGTGTACATTTGTATGTACGTTTGTATGCACAGTGAAACCTCTCGCGTCCGACACTCAATGGATCTTGAAATTATTGTCAGATTAGGAGGTTGTCAGATTACAGAGTGACTCTTACCATACTTCAATATGGTGACTGTACTCAAAAGATGGTAGAATTAGAGAGAATGTCCCATTACAGAAGTTTCACTATATTTGTCAATGTTTAACTTGTACCTGGACACAAATCTATCTCCGGTTGTTTGCTTCTGAAAACTACTTATGTATGTGTGTATTTTACCATTTGTATATTCTTTATAATGTGTAATTGTTGTGATTTTACTGATAGAAATTCATGGTGGGGTTGAATTTTGCTGACGAAGGTGAAGCGGAACAATTCTATGATGCCGTCAACACAAAGTTGTCAGAGAAGAAACGTCGTGACAGTGAGTCTGCTTTGAACACCTCTCAATTGTCATTTTGCTTGTGATTAAGTATATGTGTGTCTCTACAAGATTACACACACACACACACACACACACACACACACACACACACACACACACACACACACACACACACACACACACACACACACACACACACACACACACACACACACACACACACACACACACACACACACACAGAGGGAATCCATGCATTGTTCATGCTAAAACATCATCTGCTGACTCCTGCTCTGGGCCCTGTACTGTTGTATGTGTTTCTTGCAGCTATCAAGAGAAACCCTCAGCAGCAACCAACTGGTGGACCCTCGTCCCCCACGTCTGTCCCCCAGCCCACTACTGGTGGAGGGCCACCACAGGACAGTAACATCTTTGCTGGAACTGGGAGCCTGTCCAGTTCTTCTTCTGCTGGACAAGGAGGAAAAAAGAAGCGAAAGAAGATCACCAAAGCAGACATCTCAGGTCCCAGCAACTTTGTGTAAGTGTGTGTGTGTGTGTGTGTGTGTGTGTGTGTGTGTGTGTGTGTGTGTGCGTGTGTGTCAATACTTGTGCTGTACAGGTCGAGGTTATGTATCTATGTACATATGCCTTTGTGGCTTCCTGGCAGTTCTCTTGTTATACTCTGTATCTTGTGTATGTGCATACATACGTATGTACATACGTACGTATGTATGCACATATACGTACAACATGCACTGAATACACAGGTAATGTGATGATTGACAAATCTAATATTATATATTAGAAAACAGTATGTCATTGAATTGGTTCATGTACAGATGGCCCTCATTGATGATCACATCAAGGCAGGGTATCAGTCAGTAACAGATCAGGTCATAGTTCGTCTGTTTCTAACATACGTATTACGACATGTAATATGCGCTACTCACACCTGACCTGTGACTTGTATGGGTAGGTAACAGATAAATCACATACATGTGACCGAGTGCTCAGTTGCATAACGAAAGGTTGTTGTACATGTACGTACGTATGTCTACAGTGTATAGGCATGTGTATGTTTGCTGTACATGTACACACATGCATGCACAAGCACATGCACAAGCACATGCACACACACGCACACGCACACACACATACACACACACACACACACACACACATACATACACACACACACACACACACACATACACACACACACACACACACACACACACACACACACACACACACACATACACACACACACACACACACACACACACACACACACATACACACGCACACACACACACACACACGCACACACACACACACACACACACACACACACACACACATACACACACACACACACCATTTATGTAACATTACATGCCATTTTAGATCTCTCCCTCCCTCCCTCCCTCCCCAGTCACCTAGCTCATGTAGGCTGGGATCCCAACACTGGAAGCTTTGATGTGAGTTTACTTCATACTTTGTACTTACGTATCTACATACATACGTATGTATAGGCAAGACAATTTTATACAAGTCTATTTGGCATGCTTGTGATATATTGGTGTGTGTGTGTGTGTGTGTGTGTGTGTGTGTGTTTGTATGTGTGTGTGATTGTTGTGTGTGTGTGTGTGATTGTGTGTGTGTGTGTGTGTGTGTGTTTGTATGTGTGTGTGATTGTTGTGTGTGTGTGTGTGATTGTGTGTGTGTGTGTGTGTGTGTGTGTGTGTGTGTGTGTGTGCCTGTGGGTTACACAACACTTTTCGCTAGTGTTGGAGTATGAGCACATGGCCTCCACAAGCACTTTTGGTGTTGTGATCTCCATGGACCTACATTTCCATATCATTTATGTCATGTGTACTTTATAGCACTTGCAGACTCAATACTTTACCATCACATTAGGAATATTGAAGGTTTTTTTTTTTTTTTTTTTTTCTCCACTTACAGTACTTAGATCATAGACGCTCAAACCAACGTAGCCATACATACATACTAGTACATTGTCACATATACATACGTAAGTAGCTGGGTAGTGCTATTCAGACACATATGTACATTTGTGTACACAATGCAAAATGTATGCATGCATGCTATGTGTTGGAGTGTGTCTGCAGCCAACAGCAGTGTGTGACCCTCCTGTCTTCTTGTTCGCTGTACAGAGCAGTAATATTTCACCAGAGTGGAAGAGGCTTTTGGACACAGTTGGCGTCACAGAGACAGAACTGCAGGACCAAGATACTGCTCGGTTCATTCACGACTTTGTTCAACAACACGGTGGGATTGAGGAGGCAACCAGACAGCTTGAGGAATCCAATCAAGTTCAGGCTCCACCTCCTCCTGCGAGAACTTCGTCTCGTTCAGCAGCACCTCCTCCCCCGAATCGTGGGCGGGGACCTCCACCACCCCCACAGCGAGGCTCAGGTCCAGCTCCACCACCACCTCCACCTGTACCCGGTCCACCAGGTCCTCCCCCACCTCCATCATCATCCCACAAACAGAGCAATAGGGGTCCTGCTCTTTCCCAGCCACCGAGTGGAAGATCAGCTTTGCTTGAGTCTATCAGAGGTGGAAAAAAGCTCAATAAGGTGTGTGTGTGTGTGTGTGTGTGTGTGTGTGTGTGTGTGTGTGTGTGTGTGTACAGATTCCCATTTCACACTAAGGGGGCAACTACACACCTGTTACAAATACATCACGATAACTATGTGTGTTTGTACAATCAGTACATCGATTTGCCTCCCTCCCTCCCTCAAATTCAGGTGGACGAGAGTGATATTAATGACCGATCGGGTGCTCATGTTGGTGGCTCTAGCAGTGGCGCAAGCTCCTCCAAACCAGGGGGGATGGCCGGTGCTCTTGCACAAGCTCTTGCCCGCCGACAACAGTTCATCCAGGCATCAGATGACGAGAGCGAAGAAGAAGAAGAGGACGAAGATTGGGAAGATTGATTTGCAGCATTTATTGTAACATATTATCGAATACATACTCTTTCGCGGAGTATGGATGGTTAATGTAACGTTTGTAGAATACTTAGCATAGGACTTAATGTCTGCCTAAAATGTTGCAAATATATATATTTTGGAAATTTCAAATTGAATAATTATAATATACGATATAAGTAATACTACTAATAATAGCACAAAATAGTAAATTGGAATACTATATATATGGTATATTTGAAACAAGGCCCATTGCATGTGGTAAAGTTGTGCGTAGTCAAGTTAACTTGCTACTGCCAAACTCCCCTTTTATGCAGACGATACACGCATGCAGTTGAGAAATAATGGATGTATACCAGGTACGTAGTTTGTGGTTGACACTCCTTTTGGCCTTTCTGTTCCACATTACCCCACTTTACCCTAGAATCGACCCTCACCCGCATGGCTAAATCATTTTACAATAGTGATGGTTATATCCCTTCAGGCAATGTGGCTACATGAACACGACAAAAAAAAATTAAAAACAGAAAACAACAAAACGAAACAACAGAGATTAACAAAGACATGAATCAGATGTAAAAACACATGACACACAGACAACAGCCTATGATTAATAAACAATTGACATTTAAAATGGGAATTCAATTACTAATAATTAGCAAGTACACACACATGCCCGGTGAAACCTCTCTAGTCTTGCTGAGCCGGACCACACGTATCCTATTGTATGGCAAAGTCCCATACAAAATGAAGGGGTGTGGCCTGCATGGCTCTGCAAGACTTAACCTCTCTTACTAATGTTGACTGCACTAGCCTTCTAAAACAGCCCTTCTGTATGGTCCAAAGGCACCCACATATTGGAATGGATGTGTGCCTATTCCGGCCACTTCTCGAATGTCAGCAAATTCTCTTGCATGGTGCAAGGGCTTACGTGGCTGGAATAGGAAGGTTTAACCGAAAAGCCAATCAAATTTAAAATATAGTACATAATATAATGGAAGACTTGATCAAATAACTGCATAGAGGGATTAATATGTGATGTTGCCCTCTGTAACTGCCAGGGAGATGGAATCTGGCTGCAGAGCTGTGTGGTGGGCTGGTGACAGGGAGGCACAGGGAGGCTGGTGGCTTAGTGGGCTACTGGTGACTGCAGAGATGGGTTATGGGATGGACTAAGGTCCAAACCCAGTGATAGTGTTTCCGGCCTATATTCTCTGCATCCCCCTGCCACCACCAAGAGAAGCTAGAGTGAAGAAGGCCCGGCCGACTACAGCCACCAAAAGAGAAGAAGATTGCATGATGGAACATTTGACACTTATAATTAAACAATTAACTATGTAGTATGTTTGTTTGTTTGTTTGTTTGTTGTTGTGTATTGTGTACTTATGATTACTGGGCCCCCTGAAAAGTAGCCAATGAGCTAAGTACATGACCCAGTCTAAATAAGATTAATCCAATCCAATCCAAACATACACAAACTCTTCAGTATGGACTCAGTGGTCACTCTGTCCCTGGCTAAGGAATAGTACACAAACTAGCGTTGATAATCAGCACCTTTGGTAGCAAGTGATCGAATGTGCCCTCTTTGATGTATACAGTTATGACTTGTTAATCCGGACTTCGATAATCCAGAACCCTTGCTATCCAGCCAGTAGAAATGTGTACCCGATGTGCACAGTGCATTGTGAGATTTGTTAATCCAGCACCCTCTTTAATCCAGCATCTCTTAGTGCAACAAATGTGGCCGGATTGAAAAGTCATAACTGTACCTACATAACTGGTATGCAAAATTTGCTACCCTATAATGCCTATTGTGTATTATTCGGTCCCCACCATCAATTTCGAGGTCTCAACGGAAGCAAAATGGCGGCCAATCCCACCGCTCCACGGAACGATTCAGAGAAGTTGTACCATCGAATGAAATACATAAGAGACACGAATACCGTGATGCCAAAGAGAGTTAAGGCCAAGCTAACAGATACAATACTAGAAGAACTGTCAAAGTCATTAGCAGACAACACAGTATTTGAGATCGTGAGACAACTTGAAGACATCCAACAATTGAAGGAAAGACGACTTCACCACCGAAGAAGGGAAATTCTGAAGTCTCAGGAGCAGCAAAAGGCGGATGTGATAAGCAAACAAAGGCAACAACTAGCGAACTGCCCTCCACTGGAAAAGAAGCGCTTGAGTCACAGACTGAAAGAAGAACGGGATGAAGTTGACGTTAGGTTTCAGAAAGAACTTCGAACAATGGACGAAGAAATCATTGAGGAACTCGATTCAATTGTAAAGGAACAGCAAATAACTCTATTTCAAGCGGCAGTGCCTTTCTTTTCAGAGACAGAAGACACCGAAAAGATTGAGTTCCAAATCCAGCTCTTGGATATGATTCGAAAAGTCATGAATTATACTTCAACTGCCTAATTAATTTGTTCGTTTCATCAGTTTTGCATGACTGTAGACGAACTTAAGAGCAACACGCAATAGAAAGTTACCATAGTGTACGCTGACCTATAAACATTTCCCAAGAACATATGGGCTACCCCTTCTATTATCTATGGTCCAACATAGCTAGATTTTAGTATTCCATCGCGAGAAACATCAAATCCTATAGCCGCTATTATAAGGAAGCTCCATCTAAACACTACTTTGCGAAATAGTTGCTGCTTATAGTCGACGAATCAGCCTAAATATGAATTCGTTCGTGACGCTTACCATAGCCATAATACTATGCGTTCTGTATTGTAACCTTGTTATATACGAGGAAGAACGACTTCAACAAAGCACGTGACGACGCGCCAACCTTCGGCGGTAGGAAAGACCACAACCAATCACCCAGTAGACATCCTCTGTCAACGGACCAGTTTATACAGAATAGAAGTATTAGATATAATCGTAGACTTTTACCAATTCATACGCTTCAAAATAATTTTCGTTTAATTACAGGACGAAATCGAAAGACTAGAACGCTTCAAGATCTGAAACCAATAATGATGTTAATTTCAATGTTTGCCTTTACTGTTTTCTAGTAATAGCTGTTCTTTGTGGGTTTTTTTGTTGTATGGGTTTTCTTGTTGTTGTTATTGTTTTTTTTTTCCTGTATTTTTGTCTACATGTCTGTACTTTGCTGTTTATTCTCTTTTTCCTTTGTCCCGACCTTGCCAGGGAAGTAATTGTACCTGTGATCACATGATCATATTATTACACCCCCTGTGTCCGGTCCTCTACCTCTTTTTTGTACTCATATCATTATTCTTTTGAGTAATAATATGGTTTGACAACATGTGTTCATCGATAGATCGGCAGTTATTTCTCTCTTCTACAATATTAATCATTATTCAAATGCATTTATGACGAAAAAAACAGTCGCAGCCGACGCTAATCAGCTGCGCTATCACGTTTCCACGCAATCTTCCGGAAGTCGTCCCTCTAATCTAGAATCTGATATCCCATGATACTATCCAATAATAATGCTATTATTATTGCTAATTGAGTTTAGATCCCATGCTAGGGGGTATACTATATTTCGACTTGCACGCATGACACTTTGCACAAAAGCGGACTGGCAAATCCCCAAGCCGCCTGTGCAAGTGTTGAAGGAAACAAAAAGGCACAACGCTTCTTCTAAAAGTCTCTCGCATCCTGCCATTTCCATGAAATGCTGTATGTACATGCAAGTCTTCTGGTATTTTACATGCAAAGCTGCAATCGGGATTCTGAGAACATGTGTCTTTAAGTCTCTGCTGCAAGTGTATACAAATCAGCAACTGGCGAAAAACTGCACGGAAAACACAACACTACACCATGCAGGCAATCACTCTACTTACTTTCCAAATTTGAAGCACTGTGATTTTGGCATATAAACACAAACAGGTTAACAAAGTGAAAAAGTGTTAATGGGATCTCAATACACACACACATGCGTGTGATGGGATGTGTATGAACTTCCCTACTCTATACTATAGTCTGTCATACATTCAATGCAAAGTTAGCATGCAGTAGAAGAATCCATATCACTTACATTCATCACAGTAGATTAAACACAAGTGCTATAGACTATACGTAGACAGCTGTGATGTGGAAATTAATCATAGGATGGCCTTTTGTATGGAGGCTGTGGCGGAGACCATCCCGGGGGCCTTTTTTCTCTGGGTTGCCAAGCAGGAGGTGGCCTGTGTCCGTAGCCATGTGGTGGTGGAGGTGGTGGGCGAGGCCCTCCCCTCCAATAGGGTGGAGGGGCGTGTCTGCGCATTGGAGGGGGCATTCTCCAGCCTGGCCGAGGAATGGGTGGGGGCGGTCTCCACCCTCTTGCTGGTGGTGCTTCAAAACCCTCATCGTAGTCCGGGCGATGCCAATCAGATTCTATTTGCTCTGAGCCTTCTTCCCAATATTGATCAGGCTGATGAGTTCCTTCGAGATGCTCACCTTCATTCACATCCCGATATGGAAGCTGATTCTCTTCAGGATCTCCTGACTCATGTATAGCTGTCCTGTGTGCTTGAGGGTGGGTCCAAGCTGTCTCTTTCTGTGAGCCCCTCTCATCACCAACTGAGCTTGCTTTGGAATAAGCTTCTTCAGCACCTCCCTCCATTGGTGTATTGCGGTAGCTTGGAGATGCAGTGGTATAGGGAGATCGTTGAACAGGACTACTCCACTTTTCCTGTCCTCCTGAATTGCCAGTGGTTGTCACATCCTTGGCACTGGATGAATGATCTGATGGAGTAAGCGAAGCACTTCTTTTAATCGCTAGAGGTTGTTGATTTTTCTTTTGATCATTGCTGTGACTGTCATCATCGAAGCTGCGACTTTCCGATGATGACCCAAAATCCCAGTTGTCCTCGGCATATGATTTGAAATGTTTTTCTTTATGTATAGCCTTGATAGGATGTCCATCAGTTGCTCTGAAGGATCCATCATCAGCAGCAGGTGATGGAAAAGATTGGCTGGGAGAGTGAGGTGATTGCACTGGCTGCTGAGGCGGGAAAGACCGATCTTTTGATGGCGGGCATCCTTTTCGTTCATCCAACTCAGACTCACCTAGCAGTTTGTTGGGTGGTAATGTACGTATCTGATCATCAGGCAGTGGTCTGAATGGTCGACCATCAGGCTGGGGCCTAAAGGATCCTTCTTTGACAGGTGGGGGTCTGAACGGTCCACCTTCAAATGGTGGTGGGGAACGCCTGAAGGGTCGGTCTTCATTAGGCAAGGATCTGAAGGGTCTATCTTCAAAAGGTGGGGGCCTGAAGGGTCTTTCTTCGTCTGGTGGGGGCCTGAAGGGTCTTTCTTCATCTGGTGGGGGCCTGAAGGGTCTATCATCATCTGGTGGAGGCCTGAAGGGTCTTTCTTCATCTGGTGGAGGCCTGAAAGGATGACCTTCACCAGGTGGTGGTCTGGCGGGATGATCATCAGGTGGCTGTCTGAAAGGTCCCTCATCAGGTGGAGACCTGAAGGGTCGATCATCTGGTGGCTGTCTGAAAGGTCCCTCATCAGGGGGCGGTCTGAAAGGTCGATCATCTGGTGGCGGTCTGAAAGGTCGATCATTAGGTGGCGGTCTGAAAGGTCCCTCATCAGGTGGCGGTCTGAAAGGTCGATCATTAGGTGGCGGTCTGAAAGGTTGACTATCAGGTGGCGGTCTGATAGGTCGATCATCAGGTGGCAGTGGTCTGAGGGTACGATCATCAGGTGGTGGTCTGAAAGGTCGATCATCAGGTGGCGGTCTGAAAGGTCGATCATCAGGTGGCAGTCTGAAAGGTCGATCATCAGGTGGCGGTCTGAAAGGTCCGTCATCAGGTGGCGGTCTGAAAGATCGATCATTAGGTGGCGGTCTGAAAGGTCCGTCATCAGGTGGCGGTCTGAAAGATCGATCGTTAGGTGGCGGTCTGAAAGGTTGACTATCAGGTGGCGGTCTGAAAGGTCGATCATCAGGTGGCGGTCTGAAAGGTCGATCATGGGGTTGAGGTCTGGGTGGCCAATTTCCTGGTGGTCGCCCAAGGTGCCTATCATCAACTGGGGGCCTAAATTGTCCATCTCTATGTGGCTGTGGTGGCCTGAAATGTTGTCGACCTGGTGGCCAGCCATCTGATGGTGGTCTGAAAGGTCGTTGATGGAAAGGTACATCAATAGGAGATCTGTGTGGTACAGGATACTCGTCTTGATCGTTTGAACCATGATGAAAATCTCTATCTTCATCTTGAGACTCGTGCTGATCTTCCTGATGTCCTGACCATGATGGATCTCTACTTTCTGATGATTTTAAGGAATCTTGATGCTTTGTGGATTTGGGAGAATGAGGTGCATATGAGTGTGGCTGCTCCCCGGTTAGAAGTGGGGGACCAGATCTCGGAAGGGGTTGTTGTGAGTGCCTTGAGACCTGCACAGGAGGTGAACCATGCACACTGGACACTGTACTCTGACCGGGTCCAACACCGGCAGAAGCCTTTGGAGAACGATCGACTTTCACACCAGGAGCACCACCAGGTTGACTGTCTCCAGGATTAGATGGCTTTTCATTCTTCTTCTGTTTTCCTTTCATCCACAGGTCAAGGACATCCTTGACTGATTGCTTCTTGGTCATGCTCTTGACCAGCACTTCACCAATCTTTGAGGTGAGATTTTCACTTGGATTCTCTTTAGGTGCCACTTTTTGAAGGAGTGGTTTCAAGACGTCTGATTCTACACCGGGAATCTTGGCCAGTGCAGTCAAATCCAGGCTTCCTTTACCCTCAGACTGGGCACTCTTCAGTGCGTCCAAAATCACTTTCCCAACAGCAATTTCTGTGTCCTCCTTGCCACCTTTGGCTGGAGAGTGGGTCTCTTTCTTTGCTGCATCAACATCCATTTTCAAGTCACCTTGTGGCTTAGTGTCATCTTCAGAAGTTACGGGATGGCTACTTTGTGTTGGTTTTGGGGACTGTGTGATGGGCAAAGCAGGTGGCAGATGGCCCATGGTTGGCAGGAGTGGGCGGGGTTGCTGAGAATCCGGTGGGTGCGGCGGATACATGTGTGGGGCAGGTGGAAGACCCATTTGTGGCTGTGGTGGAAAAAATGGAGGAACACCTCCAAACATCGGTGGTGGTTGAAAAGGTGGTGTGTTAACGTAGGGAGCAAATGGCATCTGAGGTGTAAGAATGGGAGGCAGAACATTACCAGTTCCAGGGATCCCTGAAGGAGGGGGGGCATTGGTTGCTGAGGGAGGAGAAGTGTCTTCAGAAGGCACTGGAAGAGAAACACTGTTCTTCTCAGGAGTGGCGCCACTATCTTCTTTTTCCTCTTCACTGTCGCTGTCAAGCTCCATGTCACCCACTTCTTTGATGTCCGTCTTAGCCAGCTTGAGATCCGACGTGGCTGTGGAGTGGGCTCTTTGGATTTCCAACTTCCTTGCTTCTAACTGGGCCTGGATCACCCTGGCTTTCTTCAGCATCTCAGAATACCCCTACACAACACATGTACATACATAGTACATCTGCACTGTAATGCAAGCAGAAGTTGCTGACAAACACACACACATATACTATAGGCAAGTGTACGTACATACGTACGTACGTGTTCACAACGCATACATGTGTCAGTATATACACATTTTGATACTGTGACTGGATCCAAACAGACCCTCATACCTACATATGTAGATATATGCATGTTAGAATCGCTCTATATCAATCCCCAGGCCATTGAAAACTCATGTAGGGGGAAGGGGGCATTCCCCCATAAAATTTTACCCTGTAGTGGACTTGGAGGGCTTCAACAAAAATCCATTCCTAAACTCACTAAAGTGGTCAAAATGACCTCTGACACCACCCTGTAAAATCTAAGAGAAATAAATTCCTTGGGGGGAGACCCCCAGCTAGACCCTCTAACCAATGGTGTTTCAATAATGATTATATCCCCTCCTTAAATCTCTGTATTGCACTTTTGTACGCCTCCAAATGCTCTTTCTAAATGAAATTCTGCATGTACAGTAGGATCTGGTTTATCCAACCACATGGTTTATCCATAAACATGTCGGATAAACCAGGTGTTGGACAAGTCAGGTAGAATTGTGTACAGTTTAGTGATGAGAATTCACAACAGCGTGTCGGATAAATGAGGCTTACGGATAAACCAATGTTGGATAAATCAGATGTGACTGTATGTACCACGAGGACTCAATGCGACTGTCCCTGTAAGTGTGTTTTGGCCAAGTGCTTGTACATTTTAGTCACCCACGCACACATACATACGATCGAGGAGGAATGTGAAGCATGAGTGTCTACTTTCCCACTAAAATGTACACTAGCTAGTTACTAACTATACACATACTGAGTACACACGCACATACACACACACACACACACACACACACACACACACACACACACACACACACACACACACTATACAGTAACACCTACATCTGTACACACATTGCATGAAAATTTTGCTAGACTTCTAAAGCCACAGACACACACATACAGATATTAAACCACATTTACCACATACGTACTACGCATACGTTTGTGTCTACTGTATGAGATAGATATGTAGGTATGAATGTATGCAAGTATGTATGCATGTATGTATTTACTGCTAGCATTTTTTTGTTCTCGGTTAGTTTTTTGTCGTTGGCAGTTCTACAATCCAACATTGCACTCAGTAACTCCACTCTCTTCTCCATCTCAACACTCAATGTGTCGCTGTACTCTTCCAGATTGTGCGTGGCTATGTCGATCTCCTGACCGAACTGTCCCCCTTCAGATTTGTCTGCAAAAGAAGACAATTGAAAAGAAAAATAAAAGCAAAAAGTCTTTCTTGGCTGCATGTGGTCAAAATGATTGTAAATTCCTGTGAAAACCTGTAGTAAATGCTTTAACAATGTGTGTGTGTGTGTGCGTGTGTGTGTGTGTGCGTGTGTGTGTGTGTGTGTGTGTGTGTGTGTGACTGTGTGTGTGTGTGTGTGTGTGTGTGTGTGTGTGTGTGTGTGTGTGTGTGTGTGTGTGTGTGTGTGTGTGTGTGTGTGTGTGTGTGTGTGTGTGTGTGTGTGTGTGTGTGTGTGTGTGTGTGTGTGTGTGTGCACATGAATGTGTGTATGCAATGTACATACTGCTTACTCTGCATACATACTACACATGTATGTACGTACGTATGTACGTAGATGTAGTACACAAATACATACATACGTAACTATGTACGTATTATGACCCAGCAAATGCAAAAAAAAACAATTGCTATATATTGTATGCGCTTTAATTTTCGCAGGGTGAGACTTTTGCGGATCTTGGCTTTTAGTGATTTTCGTGTTCTTACGTATATTCACAGATGGCCATGTTCTACCATCGCACAAGAGCCCAATCTAAATTTTCACAGGTGTAAAGTTTCACAGATGGCCGAAAATCTGTGAATACTGCAGAAGTTTAGTTGCGTGAAAAGTGAAGCGCACACGGTAGGTAGAAAATTCAAATGTCCAACTAATTCTGACGTCTCCCTCACCTTTGAGTCTATTCAATACAGAGGGATCTGCCACATCAACCTTCAGGTTCCTGATGTTACTGGATTTTACTGCCAGTTCGGATTCTAGCTTCTCCATACTTGACACTATGCTCTCCAGTACTCCAACCTACACATGTACATGGACACGGGCATAAGTACACGCATGTATATACTGTACGTACAATCTGTGTTACAAATGGAAATACAGTGGAACCTCTCTATAACGGACACTTTGGGACCCGAAAAACAGTTCTTTATATGGAGGTTTCCACTATTCAGAGGTTACTTTACATGTGTAACAATCTATCTGGATCCACAAAAGCAGTCTGTTATAGAGAGGTTTCCACTATTCAGAGGTTACTTTACATGTGTAACAATCTATCTGGACCCACAAAAGGAGTCTGTTATAGAGAGGTTTCCACTATTGGGGGAGTTTGTTATGAGAGGTTCCGCTGTACCTACGTACACACAGAAGAGACAAAATTGTTGAAAAAGTGCGACTGAACTGAAAAGCACGCAGAGATAAATTTGTACAAATGTACATGTACAGTGCAAGTAGTCACTTTGCCCAATGCACAGTATGTTGAGTGATTACTTCATCTTAAGAGAAATTTCACTTTAAAAGAGTTTGTCTTAAGAAGGCGCCACTCTATGAATGTATGAATATATGTACATATGTATGTATGTACGTTAGCATGTATGTATGTACGTATGTACATATGTTTGTATGTATGTATGTACATATGCATGCATGTATGTATGTACATATGTATGTATGTATGTATGTACATATGTATGTATGTATGCACGTATGTTAGATTGATGTACACAGCTCATGTGGTGAGCAAGCTATATCCGCAGGTATATATCTTTACACACTTCAGCTCGAAGATGTATGCACACTATATACAAGTAACACACACACACACACACACACAAAAACACACACACACACACACACAAACCCACATACAAACACACCTTAAAGCCATGCTCTCCTATACTTGAGCTCCTTATTCTACTAGAACTTCCCCTGTGGTCCCTATCCTTCCCTTCCAGAACAGCCAGAAGGCTTGCAACAAAACTGCTGTTGTACACCTTTCTCTCCTTCCACACTCTCAACATCTTCGCTACACTCTGAGTGATCTTGGTGTCTCTGCAGGCAATAACATGAGCATACACCACAAAATATCCCCCCCCCCCCCTCCCCCACACGTACATAGCACCCTCGGTCTGGAAACAGCTGCAGTGAAGCCTCTCTAATCCGACACCCACTGGGACTTGAAACAACTTTGGGTTAGGAGGTTGTTGGATTAGAGAGATGATTTTGTATTGAAAAGGTGCATGTGTGTGCATGCTAATATTTGGTGTCTGTTTGAGAGGTTGTCAGTTTAGAGAAGTTTTACTGTTCCTACATATACACAAGTTATCCATAAAGGTAGGATGAGTGTAGGTACATAAAATCACACACGTACATGCACACTCACACACACACACACACATGTATGTACACACCTGATCAGCCTGAACGCTTCCTTCATGGGCTCCTTGAACAGTTCCTGAAAGACTTCCGCATTTCTTCTTCGTCCGTTCTGCAGGACATCATTGGCCACATACAGCAGTCCCAGCTGATGGTCTAGATTCTCACCTACGTACATACATAACACACACAAGGAACAAGTCTATAACTACTGGGAAGTGATTGCACAATAGCAATCTATGATTACGTAATAATGTCATACAATTAAGCAACAGCACAGTTAATACAATATGGACCACACTATTTTGTTCAACAGGACAGAGAAGTTTAGAAAGCTATGGGGACTGAGTCTTACTGAGAAGAATGGAAAGTCAGGGTCAAGGAAAATTCACCAATAGAAGTAAGTTTCTCCCAACAGCACTCTTGGGCTATTGTGTGTGTGTGCACGTGCGTGCGTGTATGTATGTGTGTGTGTGTGTGTGTGTGTGTGTGTGTGTGTGTGTGTGTGTGTGTGTGTGTGTGTGTGTGTGAATGTGCACATACATGCTAGAAAGAGAACATGTGCTAAAGTTCATATGCACATACTGTCTGTAGGTGCATTCACAGCTTGTGTGGTACGGGGTTTACTGCATATGGCAGTGGATTCAACATTGGGAGCAACATTTTCTACAGTGTTTGTTTGTATGTGCAGAATTAGTCTTGCATATTTTGGGTCTGGCTACGCGAGACTAGTGCAGAACCTAAAGTAGGCACACAAATTTCCACGCCTGACATAAAAAAGGAGACAATGCTCAAACCATACAGCATATGCATGTGCAAAATACATATTCGTGATTTTCCACATGTGTGAGCATAAGGTACATCAAAGTAGCAGTAAAGGTTCAAGTACTTTTTAAGTTAATCCTACCACAGTAAAATGGGCAATTCCCACAGAACCGTGTAGATGAGGTTGGCACGGTGGGGAATTAGCACCGCGAGCAAACTTTAACAAAGGAGTAACAATGTACTAAGTTCTCAAATTTCTTTTCAAATGAGAACACGCAAAAGATTTACATTATACTCCACATAACATGCTTTGGGAGGACACACTGTCACAAAGATACGCACAACACTCACATGTGCTGAGATCCTCAAACCAAATAGAGACCGTACTAGCCGCATTTTGTTTGTGGTGTATAATCCAGAGAGAAAGTGTCTCGATACTTTCCTGTGAGTTTGTTAAACGACTTAATTTCTCCCTCAACGCTTGTGCACTGTAGGAAGACATGTTGAATGCTATCACGTGATCACCACATGTTCCCCGGGCAAATACGTACTGTACAGGAAAGTGGGGCCCGGGAAGCGTAGCGTCGTTTGTTTACCTCTCTGTACGACATGCAGTACTCCTTTGTAGACGTCCACGGAAATTTAAGACTCTTGGGAGTCTGCCCTTAGCTGACGATAGAAATGTTCATACCAAACGTGGCTCACGTACGACCACGGGGAGGGACCGTGCAGCATAATAAAAAAAGAGTGGAAAGCGTGGTCTAGGCTACGCGAGACTATCCTAATTCATGCAGCGCTTTCAGAGTCATCGTGGTGCCATAGGTCGATCGATGCAATGTATAGTAATTTACTACCTATAGGGCCTTTTTAATTTAGAATAAAGTATCCCCTTTTCGATATAATTTTGTTTGCATTCTCATCTCAAAGTGGACTTGTGTATATGCCACGTAACGCTAACATGAATACTTTCATTGAACATCGAATTAAGATGGACACTGGATTATAGTTATAATGATTTCATAAACTGTCAACAATGTACGTACAATTAAATATCACCATCTTCATAAATGAATAACAGCTTCACTCCCGCTCCTGCTGCTCTATGGCTGACACCTGTCCATCACTCTTGGATACAGCACGGCATCTCGAATGTGGTGCATCCCCAGCAGCCACGTCACAAACCTCTCCATCCCAAGACCATACCCTCCATGCGGACAGGTCCCATACTTACGCTGACAGGAAGAAGGCACACAGGAGGGTGTAACGTACGCTGGAACCTCCACCTCCACCTCCACTCACCATGGAGGGGGGGGAGGTGGGTAACAACCTCCACCTCCACTCACCATGGAGGGGGGGAGGTGGGTAACAACCTCCACCTCCACCTCCACTCACCATGGAGGGGAGGGGAGGTGGGTAACAACCTGCACCTCCACCTCCACTCACCATGGAGGGGAGGGGAGGGGAGGTGGGTAACAACCTCCACCTCCACGTATTATATAGATAAATAACTGATTTACCGCTTAGAGTGATTTGTTCCCAATGTACAGAGGGATCTCACTTATCAGCACCTCAGATATCTGCAGTTCCCTCACCTTCTGCAATATATAGTTTTTATTTGAAAAAATCTGCAATAATCCTACTGTACACTATACTACTGCTCCCTCATTTATCCAGTTCCCTCACTTTATCCACAATTTTACCCAGAACGGATGTGTGCAGATAAGTGAGGTCCAACTTAATATAATAGAGTATAGTTTAACCTCTATAATCCAACAATCTATGAACAAAAACAAACTGTAACATTACAGAGGTTGTTGGATTATCAAGTGACCTTTAGTATACTGGTCTATATACAGGGACTGTAC
>CAUJGJ010000376.1:1127500-1132500 GCA_963170055.1 Halisarca cf. caerulea
CACACACGCACACACACACACACACACACACACACACACACACACACACACGCACACACACACACACACACATCCCAGTAGCACCAACTATACCTGCTTCCCCTCAGGAACTGGCTGTACCACTCCGTAGACAGCCACAGTGCTTTCTGTACTCAGAATGAGAGCTTCATATGTTTGACACTGAAAAAAAAGAGTGCATGAGATGAGAGGAGTGTGTGTGTGTGTGTGTGTGTGTGTGTGTGTGTGTGTGTGTGTGTGTGTGTGTGTGTGTGTGTGTGTGTGTGTGTGTGTGTGTGTGTGTGTGTGCCGTGTGTGTGTGCCGTGTGTGTGTGTGTGTGTGTGTGTGTGTGTGTGTGTGTGTGTGTGTGTGTGTGCCGTGTGTGTGTGTGTGCCGTGTGTGTGTGCCGTGTGTGTGTGTGTGTGTGTGTGTGTGTGTGTGCACGCGCGTGTGTGTGCATGAGCGAGTGAGAGTTGATTACAGGAATGCGTATGCAAACACATGTACTACGCATGCAAGAACAAACCAGAGTGTCACTAAGCAAACACTGGAGAAAACCAGTCCCGTCTCTGAGCACAAGGAAGATCATGGACTTCCCCTGTCTCCTCAGCCGATGTATCCACGCATGCACGACAACACGCTGGGTGTGGTAGCCCGCAATGTCTCGTATCTTGATCGAGGCTGCCTTGGGAAGAGTCATGTCTTGCTCGATCTTGATCTTCTTAGCCTCCTCCAGATTCTTCTCCCTCTTGTCAGCATCTTCGGCCTACAGTGAACAACACAGGCTGTGGCTATGCACTATGCAGCAAACCAATTGTAAACACACAGTACACAGTGCACCAGGTACAGAGGGACCACACTAAGCACATATATCACAATATACATTACATACATACATATGTATATGCAATAGTGCTGGTCAGCTAAATGGTTGACCACACTCAATTTAGGTCAGTCATATTCATGCTTCATTCAGAAAATGGCCGATGAAAGGCTACTACATACATATGTATGTCTGGCCCTAAGTTAACACAGAGTCAGAGTGTGATGAGGTGAAAGAAAGAAGAAGAGGAATGATGGAGTAAATATAGAGAATAATATTCATTTTGTGTATTTCTCATGTTTTGCCGTAAAGGATTTCTAATGTAAGGCTGCTATACACAAAGAAGGGAATGTACATGTGGTATCAAGCTGTCATTTCTTACATCTTTCTTCTGCTTTTCTGCTTGTTTGTACTGTTCCTTTTGCCAGAGTTTGGTTACCTTCTTCAACTGAGAGCTGGACACTGGTTCATAACCCTTCAGGAGGAAAAACAGAGTGTACCCAACAATACAGTTTAGAGTAAAATGTGATAGTACTAGTGTGTGTGTGTGTGTGTGTGTGTGTGTGTGTGTGTATGTGTGTGTGTGTGTGTGTGTGCGTGCGTGTGTGTGTGTGTGTGTGTTTGTATGTGTGTGTGCATGTATGTGTGTGTGCGTGTGTGTGTGTGTGTTTGTATGTGTGTGTGCATGTATGTGTGTGTGTGTGTGCGTGCGTGCGTGCGTGTGT
Organism: Halisarca cf. caerulea; assembly: GCA_963170055.1. Taxonomy (NCBI): domain Eukaryota; kingdom Metazoa; phylum Porifera; class Demospongiae; order Chondrillida; family Halisarcidae; genus Halisarca; species Halisarca cf. caerulea. Next base: position 1,129,047 of record CAUJGJ010000376.1, read on the forward strand.
GTGTGTGTGTTTGTATGTGTGTGTGCGTGTATGTGTGTGTGTGTGTGTGCGTGCGTGTGTGTGTGTGTGTGTGTGTTTGTATGTGTGTGTGCGTGTATGTGTGTGTGTGTGTGTGTGTGTGTACGTGCGTGCGTGTGTGTGTGTGCGTACACAGTAAACCCTCTTACACTCTCTATCTTTTTGTGGTCAACCATAATCGGTGGAAACGGCTCAGTCCGAGCAAACCTCATGGCTTGGAGTACCGTACGGAAAGGGTTGTTCTTGGATCCCTCCCCACCCTTGTCGCAACCACGCCTCTCAGACGTGTAAATCACTATAACACACACAGCATACAGATTACGTATGTACGTCTGTACAGAGAAGACATGGCAAATCATGCCAACACTCACCATTGTCTTCAGGTGCTTTAGGCTGCGTTTTAGGCTGTGGTTGATTGGCAGTGGGAGCCTCCTTAAGGGACAAAACGGAAAAAAAGCATACATCAATGAAGTGCACTCATACGTATTGGAGACTATGAAATCTAACACCTCAATAATCCAACACTCTAATCTGACTGTATTCCGAGGGACAATTCCTATGTTAGACTATACAAAAAATACACTAAGACCTTACTTATCCGCACCTCCTGCAGTAGATTTATTGTAAAAAATCTATGATAATCCTACTGTACACTATACTACTTCTCCCTCATTTATCCATTTCCCTCAATTTATCTGCCATTTCATCCAGAACGGGTGTGTGTGGATAAGTGAGGTCTGACTGTATTTGACTATCCAAAACACTTGCTGTCTGCAGAGTGTTGGATTACAGATGTCACATACACAACTGAGGGCCAGTTACTATATGGATATACAGTTGAACCTGTGTATAAAGAGCACTCTTGGGACTTCCATATGTGGCTGCTGTAGACAGGTAGTTACATTGCAGTGGTGTAAACAACATAGTGTCGTCCACCAGGCCAGGAAAGAGTGGCTGCTAGAGACAGGTAGCTACATTGCAACAACATAGTATCATCCATCAGGCCAAGAAGGAGTGGCTGCTAGAGACAGGTAGTTACATTGCAGTGGTGTAAACAACATAGTGTCGTCCACCAGGCCAGGAAAGAGTGGCTGCTATAGACAGGTAGCTGCATTGCAACAACATAGTATCATCCATCAGGCCAGGAAAGAGTGGCTGCTATAGACAGGTAGCTGCATTGCAACAACATAGTATCATCCATCAGGCCAAGAAGGAGTGGCTGTTATAGAAGGGTGGCTACAGTACATTCGTACAGTTCCATTCCAAATAATAGTGAGGAATTTTGAAAGTGGGAACTCTCCAAAGAAAAAATGGATAGTTGTGTTCAGGCTATGGCTTCATTTGCATTCCTTTGTGCAGTGAGTGGGAATCTTGTACAGGGGACACTCATGCATTGCAACAAATTACAGGGGACACTGAAAATCCCAAGGGACACAAAAAATTCTTCATTATATCAGAAATTCACCACATGACCAGTTACACTTTCATAGCAGGACATTCACTGGATCACATGAATAGACTCAATACAGTTTGCAGAAATTCACTGTAAGAGTTGTAACCAGCTTCCACAGTATGTGTCTGGAAAAATTGACCATCGATTCATGATAGGGCCTTCTTGAACACTCACTGGATACTATATCACTCACTGCAGAAAAGCAGCTTTATCTAGGGGTCAAGGGGTTGATGGACACTTGCCTCTGTTTCATACAATCTCATCATTCTACCCCTCCCCTTAAAATGGAGTAACAATACATATTGCATGTATGTACATGTGCTCGGATCTATGCCCTGTGCCATCTTCATTTCACAAGAATGCCTTTCTTTCTGTAACAATACATGAATATTCTTAAACTGAGGCTTGAAGAGGCAGCCATTTTACCTTTGTTTCCTGCTGGTCTCCTTCCGTGGGACCCTTCACGGCATAGCTCTTTCCGAAGCACTGAGTCTCCAATTCAACAACTCTCGCCATCAGGTTATCCACCACTGTGCATGGAGTGTACACACACACACAAGTGTGTACATACATGAGATAAACATGTTCAAACACAAATGTATAGAAGTATGCAGCAATGTACCCTAAATCGGGAAATATTCACAAACGTTAAATTTTGTGAATTGGGGTCAAATCTGGTAGGAAGAAAAGCTTGTGACTAAAATTTTCGCGAGTCTCACCATAGATTGTCTATACCTATACTTTGGAACGTGTGCAGAAATATTTGCGACAAAAAAATTCATGAGTGGAATCAATTTGTGAGAAACGTGAATATTATTGGTCACAAAAATTTCTCAATTTAGGGTATCTGTGCATACATGCACTCATGAATGTAAAAGATAACTTTCAACTTATGTACATGTGATGCACACACACACACAACAAGTATGTACATATGTAGATGAGGCAAAATGTTCAAACACATACGTACATACATATGTACAGAAGTCTGTAGTAATGTACATACATATGGCGTCACATTTGGCCCTAACATACATAACACTAACACGCAAGATGCAGAAATCTTACATCGCCTGACGGATTGATCCTCCTCTTCAGATACTCGTGTACTAGTAGTACGTGGTGGAGTCTGGTGGATCATAAGGATTGCAGTGTGTGTGTGTGTGTGTGTGTGTGTGTGTGTGTGTGTGTGTGTGTGTGTGTGTGTGTGTGTGTGTGTGTGTGTGTGTGTGTGTGTGTGTGTGTGTGTGTGTGTGTTGTACGTGTATATACGTATGAGTGTATTTGTTTAAATGCTATATTCGATTCTACTACTACCATGAAATGTGGGCTGAAAAGAACAAAGGTATACGTACACAAACCTGTTCGTTGGCCGTAGAGGATGCCTGCAGCGACGATTCTATATCGGCAGATATTTTGGCGAAAGAGGAAGAAATCGGAGTGGCTCGATCTTGCTCGTTAGGTTTCGACTCTTGAGCTTGACATTCCCGGGTCAGAACAGCTTCAGCCTTCTCGTATTTCGCCCTATCGAGCCAACAACCTTCGTGCAGAAGAGAATCCATCTTGCGGTAACTACACGTGAATGTTGCAACATTACATCATCTTGAGGTAACTGAACGATAGATTGCGCAATACATTCATAACATTGCATCATATATATCTAACTACAGCAAAAAATCGGTTAATTTATGATCATTGGAAGTCATTGATGAAGTGTATAAATACAATTAAAGCTTATAGGACCACGTACATAAACACGTATGAGTTGAGGAAATGTACAAGAGAAGTCTAGCAACTGAGGTAGTCTAGCTAGACTACAACTAAGATTGCCCATACATAAACATAAGGACCATGGAATACACGTCAACAGACTAGGACTGTCCGAGGTTGTTGATAATTTCTTGAGTGTACTCAGAGCAGGAGGACTTTCCACCCAAGTCTTGTGTTAGGACCTGGAGTAAAGCAAACCAACCACCGGCAAAG
>CAUJGJ010000376.1:1137500-1152500 GCA_963170055.1 Halisarca cf. caerulea
AATAGACTTGTTGAGGTCTTTCCCGTGGAAGAATTCCGAAAGAAGTTTCTGAATTTTGGGAATTCGAGTGGATCCTCCAACCAGGACAACCTCATTGATTTCCGACTTACCAAGTTTGGCATCTCTCAAGGCCTTCTCTACTGGTTCCAGTGTCGAGCGGAACAGGTCTCCACACAGCTCCTCAAATCTGGCTCTGGTGATTTTAGTGTAGAAGTCAATCCCATCCATCAGAGAATCAACTTCGATACTGGCATCAGTGCTTGAGGAAAGGGTTCTCTTAGCTCGCTCACAAGCTGTTCTCAGTCTGCGAAGAGCACGAGGATTATGTCTCAGGTCCTTCTTGTACTTTCTCTTGAACTCTTCCACAAAGTAGTCAACCAGGCGGTTGTCGAAATCCTCCCCTCCAAGGTGAGTATCACCTGCTGTAGATTTCACTTCAAACAGTGAGCCTTCATCAATGGTGAGGACAGTCACATCAAATGTCCCACCACCAAGGTCAAAAATCAACACATTCTTCTCTCCCTGCAGGTTCTTGTCCAACCCATACGCGAGGGCAGCTGCAGTGGGCTCGTTGATGATCCGAAGAACATTGATTCCTGCAATGCGTCCAGCATCCTTGGTGGCCTGACGCTGTGAATCATTGAAGTACGCTGGAACCGTAATAACTGCATCGCTCACAGATGTACCAAGATAAGCCTCTGCTGTCTCCTTCATTTTGGTTAGCACCATGGAACTGATCTCCTCCGGGTAGAAGTATTTGTCTTCTCCCTGGTGCTCCACTTGGATCCTTGGTTTACCGCCGTGGTTGGTCACTTTGAATGGCCAGTGTTTCCTGTCAGATTGCACGCGAGGATCGTCGAATTTTCGTCCGATGAGTCGTTTCGCGTCGAAAACGCTGTTTTGCGGGTTCCGCGCCACCTGAGCCTTGGCGGGATCGCCAATTAGGCGCTCTGTGTCGGTAAAGGCCACATAACTGGGGGTCGTCCTGTTTCCTTGGTCGTTGGCGATTATCTCCACTTTTCCGTGCTGAAACACACCAACACACGAGTACGTCGTACCCAGGTCGATTCCGATAGCTGGTCCCTTCGAAGACATTGTCAAACAATAGAGGGCACTAACAAAAGCTAATTTCAAGGTTTAATGGTACTACTAATCTACTTGGATCTTTCTCCACAGTTGAGACAAGTGATAGCGTGCGCCTTCTTATAGTTTTGTTCAAATTCGCTAGTGAAGACGAGAATCACCCAGACGTCAGAGTTATTTCGGGAGTGGATGTTTCTAGTATTCGCTAGACCTAGCAAGAGAAATCGAGAAGCACCGTGAGATTGCATTCACTAAACAACTCGACGCTTCCAGACTCTTCTTCAAGAGGGACCACGTGACAGTCATGTCGCTGTCGAGCAGACAGACACCGTAAATCTCCGTGTCAAAACTTTGTTTGGGTAACTCGCAAGTAAAAATTATAGAGACACTTTCTGAAGGTAATAGTACTAAACACTGTGCTTAGCCCGCCAAAATTCCAGCAGTGAACACAAGAAACATGGAGGTACATACGGATGTGAGGTATTTGGAACAGAACCATTTTGACCTGTACATGAAATAGCTTACTTTACTAATAAGTACCGGTACGACAATGCACATACATGAGGAGATGATAGCTGCAGGCATCAACTGTATACAGTGGCCACTATAGACAGGTGACAACCCTATAGAGTGGCCACTATAGACAGGTAACAGCCCTCTACAGTGGCCATTATAGACAGGTGACAGCCCTCCACAGTGGCCAATATAGACAGGTGACAGCCCTATAGAGTGGCCATTATAGACAGGTGACAGCCCTCTACAGTGGCCACTATAGACAGGTGACAGCCCTATAGAGTGGCCATTATAGACAGGTGACAGCCCTCTACAGTGGCCACTATAGACAGGTGACAGCCCTATAGAGTGGCCACTATAGACAGGTGACAGCCCTATAGTGGCCATTATAGACAGGTGACAGCCCTATAGAGTGGCCATTATAGACAGGTGACAGCCCTATAGAGTGGCCATTATAGACAGGTGACAGCCCTCTACAGTGGCCATTATAGACAGGTGACAGCCCTCTACAGTGGCCACTATAGACAGGTGACAGCCCTCTACAGTGTCCACTATAGACAGGTGACAGCCCTCTACAGTGGCCACTATAGACAGGTGACAGCCCTATAGAGTGGCCATTATAGACAGGTGACAGCCCTCTACAGTGGCCACTATAGACAGGTGACAGCCCTCTACAGTGGCCACTATAGACAGGTGACAGCCCTCTACAGTGGCCACTATAGACAGGTGACAGCCCTATAGAGTGGCCATTATAGACAGGTGACAGCCCTCTACAGTGGCCACTATAGACAGGTGACAGCCCTATAGAGTGGCCATTATAGACAGGTAACATTTTTTACTTCAAAACTAGCGATTCTCGACTGTCTCCTTATTTTCTTTCATTACTATTTAATCCTTGACTTTTAATTATTTAATTTCTGTAAATTTCTGTATTAGCCTACCCACTTTACTGCATGCCATTTCTGTATGTATTAGATTGTTTTTTCATTTTTGTACTGTTTTATGGGTGCCTCGCAAAGTAGCCTTCTTATGTCTAAAGGCCTTCCCAGCCTAAATAAGATTCATAACCATAATTGCAACTGTACAGTACTTGCACATAGAGGTACAATAAAATCTCGATAATTAGAACCATGATAATTAGAATATCTGGCTTAATTCAAACATTGATGAATGTCCCATTCCAAATGTATGAAGTACATATGTGGCTGGTTAATTAGAACTTATGGATAATTAGAACTTTTTACTGGAAAATCAAGGTTCTAATTAAAGAGATAGATGTAAATCTCTTTAGAACACGTCATAGGGATTGGGTTGGGCATTGGCCTCAGTCTTGTATTTCATGCCAAAGCAATTTCACATCAATAAGGTTTAACCGAGGGGTCTGCCACTCCTTGGAATCTCGTACGCTCTGCTCGGAATCTTGGAATCTTATACAGAATCCCGGAATCTTAGCCTGCTATGAATCTTAGAATCAATGTCCTCGAATCTTAGGTCAAGAATCTTAAAATCCTTGAAGGAATCTCTCGGAATCTTAAAATCGGCAACTGAACCTTTCAGAATCTTAGAATCGTCGACTGAATCTTTCAGAATCTTTGAATCCCAGTGAAAAACCGATACAGAATCTTACGGAATCCGATATGGAATCTTGTGGAATCTTGTGGAATCTTTCAAGATTCCGGAATCTCGTACACCATTTTACTTAGTGGCGGACCCCTCGGGTTTAACTGACCGCCCTTCCCAAAGCTGCACCATGCAACGGCTATGATGGATACATTCAGTAGAGACCACTTCAGTCACATTCTACCATACATACGTACCTCATGTTCAATACCGCAATACTCTCCCTCTGTGTTCTCTCTGATAGTGACAAGGTCCACATCGTCGTACAAGGTCTTGTATCCCTCGATGGAGCGACAGGGTCTTACATTGGCATAGAGATTGAACGTGCGGCGCAGTGTGAGATTGAGTGACACCGCTCCCTTCCCAATCTGAGTCTCAAGGGGACCTGAAAGGACGGTAGGGTCATTCTTGAAACAGACATAAGGCAGATATTTAGTAAGTAGAGTGAGATTACTGGATTAAGAAAAGACTGGAATGAGTAGGTGGCATCACAGTGGACAATTTTAATGGAATTCACTAGCCAAAGCTGAGTGGCACGACACAAACATGTCAACAGCCGACTGCCACCTTCTTCAGTGACACCATAGCCTTAGATACGCTCATGCTCTTTGCACTGAGAGGGACCATACATGTCACTGAGCAAGACAGCGGTGGGCTACCGAAACATTTGGTGTGACGAAACTCAGTTTTGCCAGTGAATCCCAGAAAATTGGATATTAAAGGCATGTTCCAGATTAGCGAGGCTCTACATGGACTGTGAAAATAATCCACAAAACTTGAAAAAAAATCTGATTCCAGACTGCTGAGGGATCAGTTTAGAACAACACAACAAATCCGCTGTAATAAACTTGGAACATCCAAAAGAGGAAAACTCCTTTACAAACGACAAAACAAATGAATTTACACTGTCTTCAGCGAGTCCCTTTTACAGAGGTTCCTCCAAACCAGTAGATAAGGTTTTACCAGTGGAGTTGAGCATAGTGCGTTGTGCAGGAAGTACATGCAGTGACACCTCTCTAATCCGACACTCAATGGGGCTTGACAAAAATGTTGGATTAGGAGGTTGCCGGATTACAGAGTGACTCTTAGCATACTTAAACATGGTGACTGCACCTCATAAGATGGTTGGATTAGAGAGAATGTCGGATTACAGAGGTTTCCCTGTAAATGGCACTACATGAGTGTGTCCTGCTACATTTCTCTGTATGAATAACTGACTACACAACACCAGACACATACGTACAGCGTCTGAATAGTACAGCTTAGCACAAGAACCATCATTGACAAAGTAACATGATTCACTCACTTGTGAAGACTCACCTTTCAAGCCAATTTTGTTTCTCTGCATGGACTCAATGACTTCTGACGGTATGGTGGTCTTGCCGTCTGGTCCGACAATTGGTTTTACACTCACTTTTTCCCACCCAATGGGGACCTATTGCAGTGACGACAGTAGTGGTGTATGGACACACACGTTTGAGAGCATGTGTGTACAGTACATGTGGACACTCAACAGTATGCATATGTACATATATGTAAATATGGGTAAATGTATTGATAATAAACAAAATACACATACGTACGTACACACACACATGCACACACACACACACACACACACACACACACACACACACACACACACACACACACACACACACACGCACGCAGAAAACACTTATCAAGCAGCCTTCCAAACAGCACACACCTTAGCAGCTGCAAAAATGTCTTGGACTGCATCCGATATCTCTGGACCAATACCATCTCCCTCTATAAGTGTCACCGTTCTTTCCTTCTGCAATGATTTACAAATGAAACTAAATTAGAATACAGAATATTATGTACTAAATTAAAATAATGTAAACCGGTGCACAATTAATTACGAATCGTACAAAATCAGCAAATAATTAGTTGTGAGATAATAATATTTAGATGAAAGACAGACTTAACATTACCAGTATATTAAAGAATTCAAACAAAACTTACTGAGGTTGTGCTCAGCCTTCTCACCAAACGCTGGCTCAGTATTTGCGGTGTTGATTTGAGTCTGGAGGCGGCCATTTTTCTATTGCATGACGTAACCTCTGCCCGCTGACCCTTGCAGGAGCCGAGCTGGAGGAATACTTGCGGTAGCCATATATACGTAGCAGGAAAGGCATACAATACATGGGAGGGAGGAAATCTTTTGATTAGACAACACATGATACATTAATTAGTTTTAGTTGCTATCAATTTAATCAGTAAATTGTCTTCAATTCACTTTAATTATTACAATCATTGTTCAACATGAGCAACCTCCCTATAATATTAATCTGCTCCCAGATCTGACTGTCTCTTGATGTACTGTACAGTTACCACATTCAAGCATGCATGACAAAAGTCCCTTCGTAATCCAACATTCTACCTCTAAAATCTGACTCAATTTCACACTCCATCACGTACATAGTGACGGATGGAAGAGGTCCCATGCACTGTGTGGGCCATGTCTACGTCCAAGTCCCATACAGTGTAAAATGTAGTCCTGTAAGGGTTACATGAAATTCTTCCAAGCTGGGATTTCAGAACAGTTCCCCGATTTTCATGCCAAAGGGGTTCGAATGTATCTACATGGTTCATAAAGTACACACATTTGCAATAGTGAGTGAAATTCAATGATTGACTTCCATAGTTTTTGAGTTTTCTAAGAAACCTGCGATTTCACCAACAATGTCATTCACGCTCTTGTCAATAGAACACAGAACATGATGCTCATCACTTCCTGGGAGCTCCAGCGTCTCCAGTTGGGATTCAAGCAGAGATGGAGGCATAAAATGGTCACTTCTATTCGACATCCGTTCATTTAGCAGCGATGAACTACCATGCAAAACCACAAACAAATAGTTTTCGTGAGGTATTTGATCCCCTTGGCATGTGTTTTCATCTGCGTAGTAACCATTAAGGAGAATATGTCTGTAGTACTTTTTTAGAGCTGAACATGAAAGAACTCCTGATTTTCCATCTTTTAACCACCTACCAGAATAGAGAAATTACAGGACAACTGACTACCATATTTATATGTGGGTACAAGGCTAAATTCACTTGTTCGTGATGTATGCAGGCCAGTACACAGAATTTTAGAAAGAGGAGTTACATATTTTACTTGAAAGCGTGAGTAAGATGGAACTCACGAAGTATTGGGCTATTACAGAATGTAGTATCACGTCACACTAAAGTGTAGAAAAGCAAGTGCAGTATGCAATCAGAATACAGTGGAATCTCTGAAGACAGGACACTTGGGACAGTTCCATTTGTTCTTTGTAAGGAGGTTGTCCTCTTTGGGAGGAGCAAAAGGTATAGGAACTCCAGGGAGGAATCATTTTGGGACCTCAAGCTGGGTCCTTTGTAGAGAGGTTTATTATATTGTGTCCTTATTTGGGAGAGTCCACTATCAGAGGTTTCACTGTAATACCCAACGATCGACAACCTCTATCTGCCATTTCAAACACTACAGTCTGTCACCTCATGCAGAGTTGATGCAGAGAACACAACCATGGGATCCTGTCTTGATCGGTGAGAGGAACTCCCTTCTTCATCTTGTCCTTGTTCTCCTGCGGGTGCCACCAGTCAGCATCTTGGAACTCCCACTTCAGCTGCACAAAAATCAGCCAAAAAATGTTCATGTCACGTTCATATGTCGAAGTTACGTGCGGCAAGACTCCTCTAAGCAGAGCTACACACTTGAGACCAGACTAAGAGTTCACTATAGTGTGGTTTCACGAACAGACAGCTCCTATGTGTGCAGTAAATGCCCTGATATTGAATAAGATTTCAAAACACATTCAGTTAAGAGAGGGTTCAGTTTAGAGAGATTTAACTGTACAACTGATGATCATAACTCTCCTCATGATGAGGGAAAACATCTCCTCATTGGTACCTTTTCACTGAGGGCCTTTCCCACCGTTGTCCTGGATATGTAAATTAATGTAGAATCATAAAGATGTCAGAGTATCAAAAAATTGGAGGTAGCTACTATTGAAATCACACACATACGCACAAACACACATGTACATGCATGCATGCATGCACATTAACACACAAATGGGCGCATTAACACACAAAAACATATACACACATGCACACATGTATGCTTATATAAACACACAAACATGCACACACACACATACACACACACATACACACACACACACACACACACACACACACACACACAAACACACACACATGTGCGTGCACACACACACACACACACACACACACACACACACACACACACACACACACACACACACACACACACACAAACACACACACACACACACACACACACACACACACACACACACACACACACACACTTGCCACTTCCAGCTACGCCCATTACGATGACAATCATACCGGGCCAGAAAGAGCACACTCGTGTGCAAGTACCAGTAATTATAAACCTCTTTCGCAAGCACCGCGACACAGCAATGGGAATGGCCCAAGGGAATTCCCCCAATTAAACTTTAGGTTGAACGGAAAATGGCTACGGGAACTGCGTATAATATTATAGATTCGTTTATTTACTAGACTCTAAATATTACTTCGATCAGTAGGATCCGTTTAGACTCTTGGCGCACCAAATGGAGAGCGGAGAGGGTCTAGTCTTACAGGTACTGGAAGCTGCTGTCAGCCAAGACCCATCGCAACTGCAAGTAGCAACACAGAAGCTGCAAGAATGGGAAAACGAACCGCAGTTTTACAGTATTTTGGCGGTGAGCCTTCAGATTAAACTGATATTTTGTTCCTTTTCACTTAAAATCTAGTGCTCAATGATGTATTTGTCTTAAAAGATGTAGAGACATCTCCTGAGTACGGAAGTTTGTATGTACAGTACATACGTACGTAGTTATGTACTTTAATATTATTATACTGACTGTTGCTCCTGTATGTTTTTCTGTTTTTCTTGCCACACACATGTCCACGCACATTTCACCACGAACACTACTTGCCAGGCACACGCATGTCCTCATCACGTGTTTTACACCTGTGACCAAGTTGCACTTGTTTGTCATGAATTATATTGATATCCCCCCCCCCCCCCCCCCCCAATAATCCTATTATTGTTTGACAAAATTAACATTCAGTACTGATACTTACATGGTCGTATGCGTATATTATCAGTGGACAATGTTGTTTGGTTGATGCAGTAATGGTTTTGACAGTGTGCAAATCATCCAATATTTTTTTCCATTGCTTCTAGACAATTTTTGGCAGCTACACTCAAAACCACGATGTCAGGTTTCTGGCTCTGACGTACATCAAAAATGGCGTTGAAATGCGATGGAGAAAGTTCTCCTCCAGGTGAGTGCTGGTATCGTCTGTTCAATGCATCTGAATGTAGCATCAGTGATGGACCACACTGCAGAGGCGGTCTGCTGTTCTACTTATGTGAATGGTCTTTGGTGCACTATGAATTGCATACACAGTATTGATGTGAAAATCTAGTGTACAATCAGACCTCACTTATCCCCACACACCCATCCAGTTTTGTACAGTCGGACCTCACTTCTCGGCACACACCCATCCAGTTTTGTACAGTTAGACCTCACTTATCTCCACACACCCATCCAGTTTTGTACAGTTAGACCTCACTTATCTCCACACACCCATCCAGTTTTGTACAGTCAGACCTCACTCATCCCCACACATCCGTCCAGTCCTGTACAGTCAGACCTCACTTATCTGCACACATCCATTCTGGATAAAATTGTGAATAAAGTTAGGGAACTAGATGAATGAGGGAGCAGACTACCAGTAGTATAGTGAACAGTAGGGTTATTACAGATTTGTTCCAACAATAACTACTGCGGAAGGTGAGGGAGCTGGATATCTAAGGTGTGGATAAGTGGGGTCTCATTGTACACTGACATACGTAGTTGTTTATGCCTGTGTTGTCTATGTTTATCCATCTGTTTACTCCTTATATTGTTCGAATCATAGATATTATCCATGTATGTACGGATGTGTGAGTAGCCATTTGTTTTGCATCATTCCTACATACACAGTATTCTATTGTACTCTGTAGTATGTGTGTGTGTGTGTGTGTGTGTGTGTGTGTGTGTGTGTGTGTGTGTGTGTGTGTGTGTGTGTGTGTGTGTGTGTGTGTGTGTGTGTGTGTGTGTGGTTGCACCTTAGATTGCCATGTTTTCATTTATGTAGGTACGTATGTATGTATGCCTGGAGTCAATGCACTAATACATACATGTACACATGTACACATGCGTGCACACACACACACACGCATGCACGCACGTACACACACACACACACACACACTCACACACACACACACACACACACACACACACGTACACACACACATACACACACACACACACACACACACACACACACACACACACATACACACACACACACACACACACACATACACACACATGTACACACATGTACACTAGCTTCCATAAGCACAAACTATGCATGAGACACATCTGTACTTCTTAAATAATACATTCATACATACATACTAGGTAATTGTACAATTGTATATATAAATATAATATAATTAATTATTAGGTAATTGTAATTAATAATTAGGTAATTGTAGATGTGTGTATACTGTAACTAATGTGTACATGTAAACATGCCCATAATTCTTATTTGTGTACTGTGCGTATACATGTATGCATGTATGTATGTATATGTCAGTAACACATTGTATGTATGTGTGTACGTATGTACTGTAGTATATGTCAGTAACACATTGTATGTATGTGTGTATGTATGTACTGTATATATGTATATATGTCTGTAACACATTGTATGTACGTATGTGTGTACGTATGTACTGTATATATGTATATATATGTCAGTAACGCATTATGTCTCCCCAGTCGAATACCAGCTGAAGGTAAAGTGCTCATCAAGAAGATTCTCTTGGAGTGCCTGGCAGAGCCATCCAATCAGATCACAAGACAAATGGGAGAGTTGATATCGAAGATCATTCGAGCCGAGGGTTCCAACGATTGGCCGGAGCTGCTTCCGCACCTGGTGGATAACATTCGCAATGGTTCGGGACTTCTGCAGGAAAGGTCCCTCTACTTCCTCTACCGAATTCTGAAAACCATGGCCTCAAAACGTTTGAGTGAAGACATTGACATTTTCCGTGATGTAAGCATAATGTAGTATTTATGTACATGTACGTATGCAATGTACATATGTGTACGCAATTTAATGCCTGTATAGAGATATTTATTATCTAAGCACACACACACATGCACATACACACACACACACACACACACACACACACACACGCACACACACACACACACACACACACACACACACACACACACACACTCACACACACACACACACACACACACGCACACACACACATACATACACACACACACACACACACACACACTCACACACACATACACACACACACACACACACACACACACACACATACGCACACACAAGCATACTCTTGGTTGTGTTGATCTTGTAAATGGTTTTGCTGGACACTTTATGTAGTTTTATAATAAAAAAGAACTACTCCTTATTTTCCATTCAGCTAACATCAAAGCTTTTCATATTTCTCATGGAGCTGTGGAAGAGCTGTCATGCCAACTTCCTTGAACGGCTCCAAAGCAGAACTCTTGGTTTTGGAGAGGAAGTTGCCGCTGCTTGTAAGGTGGCTGAGCATGCTAGAACTTGCCTCAAAGGTATGTACATATGTGCTGCACAGCATTGATAACCATGTACAGTATCACTACACCACTACCACCGCACACCAGTACCAACCCCTGTGGTACAGTACCACTACATGACTACCACCACACACCTGTACCAACTCGTTTGGTACAGTATCACTATACGACTACCGCCACACACCTGTACCAACCCCTGTGGTACAGTACCACTACACCACTACCACCACACACCTGTACCAACCCATGTGGTACAGTACCACTACACGATTACCACCACACACCTGTACCAACCCCTGTGGTACATTACCACTACACGACTACCACCACACACCTGTACCAACCCATATGGTATATACCAGAGAGAAACCTCTCTGATCTGACACTCAATGGGACTGGAAAAATGTGTTGGATTAGGAGGTTGTCGGATTACAGAGTGACTCTTAGCATACTTGAATATAGTCCCATTTACACTGGAGCGTTGAACCGCTTTCAAAAGTGGTTTAACTATATCACTTTAAATTTCTCTCCGGTGTAAAAAGGGCTTATGGTGACTGTACCTCATAAGATGGTCAGATTAGAGTGAATGTCGGATTGTGGAGGTGTTGGGGTACAGAGGTTCCACTGTATACTTCCTCTGTTCATGCTCTCATGAGAGACACTATAGACTGTAGACTGTAGACCTTGCTTAGTGGGTACCTCACAGGGAAGTCAAATTCAGTACTTCTTATCAGAGGTACTTACTATCAGGACAGATTTATATACTGTATGTATAGGAGGGGACAGAATGAGGAGTACTTACTAACCACGTACAAGTAAAATACTCACTGCTTTGTAACCAGTGAAAGGTTGCTTAAAGAAATTAACTTGGACACACATACTGTATGTACGTATACTGTATGTACGTATACTGTATGTACATATACTGTATGTATGTATACTGTATGTATGTATACTGTATGTACATATACTGTATGTACGTATACTGTATGTACATATACTGTATGTACGTGTACTGTATGTATGTATACTGTTTGTACGTATACTGTACATTTAAAGTCAATTTCCAAAGTCTTGCCTTTTGGGGTACTCCCAATACTATAGTACACATCAAATATTCATTGCATGTTTTCTGACGTTTGTTAGTTTTGAAGACAATGACAATCTATGGTGTGTCGAGATTCCATACTGTGTTTGAACCATTGGTAAGTGGGTATATTGTGTGACTCTGTGTGTGTGTGTGTGTGTGTGTGTGTGTGTGTGTGTGTGTGTGTGTGTGTGTGTGTGTGTGCGTGCATGCTTGCGTATGTGCGTGCGTGCGTGTAACAGTATATACGTATGTGTTAAAATATACATACATACGTATGTATGTGACTGTTATGTTATGTGGTAACGTACGCATCACAGTGGTAGCATATATGTACATCACAGTACATGTATGCTGTATGTCTTGGCATGTGTATTAGTTGTGTCATGGGATGGCACTAATAGATTTGTCCTGTACATTGGCCTGTGATCTTGCGCAATGGTGAGAAGTCAAGGAAATGAAGTTAATTATTTGTCAGGAGTTCTTATTTTCTTAATGACTTGATTGCAAGTCAGTGTGCTGTATAGTTAATCAAAAGTGGTTTGTATAGCTTTTACATACCACTTTTTTCCTTTGATCTGCCCACTCACCATGACACAAATACAGTCCCACCTGATTTATCCAACACTGGTTTATCTGAAAACCTCATTTACCCAACCCTGTGCTGTGAATCCCCATCTGTGTACACTGTGTACAATCTACCCTGATTTATCCAACACCTGGTTTATCCAACACCTGGTTTATCCAACACCTGGTTTATCTGACACATTTTATGGGGAACAGATATGGTCGGATAAACGAGGGCCCACTGTGTGTATATGCTGTATGGTATGTCTCTACGATTGGCTGTTTTGTTCTGTAGATATTTGTTGGAGAGACATTTGATCAAATCAAGATAATGGCTGGAATCAGATTGAAAGTAATGGACACGCCTCCTTTGGTGGAAGTCATTGAGAAAACTATAACAACTCACATGAAAACAGTGAGTAAAACCCTAGAATTAGCTTGTAAATTAACATTTTAAACGGGGATTACATATTACTGAAATTTCATTGGTAGGTTTGTATGTATAGGGCAGTGAGTTAAGTGCAGTGGAAGACAAACTTTAGGGGACCCATGAAATCAGTTCTCACTGTCAGAAGTTCTTCTTAATATCAGGATGTGATACTACATGCACACTGAATTCTCTGTAATCCAACACCTCTATAATCCAACAATCTCTCTAATTCGACCATCTTATGAGGTACAGTAACTATAGTAAAGTGTACTAAGAGTCACTCTGTAATCTGACAACCTCTGTAATCTGACACTATTTCCTGTCCATAGTGTGTCGGATTATAGAGGTTCCACTGCACAGTACTACAGCAAACCAAGTATTCTTAACAAGGTCTACTGTCCTTTTCAACAGGTTCCTCCAATGGAGCTGTTTTACAGTGAGACCTCACTTATTCACACCTCAGATATCCAGTTCCCTCACCTTCCGTAGTAGATTTTATTGGAACAAATCTGCAATAGTCCCACTGTACACTATACCACTACTCCCTCATTTATGTTCCCTCACTTTATCTACAATTTTACCTAGAACGGATGTGTACGGATAAGCGAGATCTGACTGTATACAAGTGGTCAGTTAGGACTTGATGTAGATGTTGTCCTAGGGGAGGGCCGGAAACATTGGGGGGGGGGTTGAGGGTTAGATGTATCTATATGCGTATGATGAAAGTTATCCCTTAAGTGCAAAGGAGAAGGGGGAAGGTGTGTGTGTGAGGGAGTGAGAAGGGGGTGAGTCCCTTACGTCCAAATGAAACCCTGTTCATCTCGCAAATAGGCAAATCTTGTTCAAAATTTCATGCATTGAATTCGGATCAATTGTGAACCTGTTTGTGTGTACCATGCAACTGTTTTCCTAACACATGTACAGTATGTACAGTGGAACCTGTACAATGAGGACACCTTGGGGACCACCAAAAGTGTCCTGATTACAGAGGTGTCCTGATTTTCCAGGGTTGCCCCAAAATGTCATTCATGTGTGTATGGGAATTTGGGACCATAACCTAATGTCCAGTTTATACAGGTGTCCAGATTTTCAAGTGTCTTGAATAACAAGTTTCCCTGTCGTAAGAGTTATTAATTGTTTGTACTGCATGTGGACGTAGGACTGTCTTCTGATGAAATCACTATGTAACATTGCACAATGTCCCATGTACGTATGCTTATGTGTGTGTTGTTCATGTACCTTTGTAGCTAACCTCCCTACTGAGCTCTCATCCGATCAGTTTTGCCGACATCATCAACAAAGCATTTGACATGCTCTGGCACTGTCTATTTGCTGATGAAGGAATTGGTACATGTGAGTGTGTACAATAGAGAGGGATGGGAAGGGGGAGGAGAGGGTGGGGGAGGAGAGGAGTGGGAGGAGAGGGGGAGGAGAGGGGGTGCATGGGGGAGGAGAGGAGTGGGAGGAGAGGGGGGATGAGAGGAGTGGAGAGAGGAGAGGAGTGGGGAGAGGAGAGAAGGTGAAAGAGAGTGGTAGGAGGAGGAGGGGGAGGAGAAATGGGAAAAACCGTGATGGCCGATCCAGCATCCTTCATTTTCTTCTGTTCCTGTGATTTACATGGTCTCTGCAGGTGGTTTGTTTGAGAGGTTTGCTCTTCAGCTCATGACCTTGTTGAGGATGATACTGGACTGTGAGGACTACAAAGTGTCCACGGTCAAGAATATGCCAACTGGTAAGATCGTACATACTGTAGATACTGTATACAAACTCACATTCTTGTAAACATACGTATGCATACACACGTAAGTATGTACACATTGCAGTATGTTTCAGTTCAAATTTGTCCATGATAACAGTTTTCTGTTGACTCTTCACCTCCCTCAAACACAGAGTACCTGCTTCTTCTCTACTTTGTCTCTTTAGTTGAGCCTCCACCACAAGTGAAGGAGGTCCTAGAAGCAAAGGGAGCATTCTTC
>CAUJGJ010000376.1:1170000-1175000 GCA_963170055.1 Halisarca cf. caerulea
ATAATCCACACCTCTATAATCCAACATTTTCTCTAATCCGACCATCTCATGAGGTACAGTCACCATATTAATGTATAGCTATAATCACTCTGTAATCCAATAAACTCCTTATCTGACCCTGTTTTTCGAGTGCCGTTGAGTATCAGATTAGAGAGGTTTCACTATAACAAGATATATTAAAGCAGTGTCAATCACAAGCTACTCACAAGATCTAGCAGTGCCAATCACAAGCTACACACAATATTTCTCAGTCCTTGTCAGCATCTATTGGGAATTGGGAGCTCAGCAGTAGAGAGTATGGCCAGACAGCTCAACTACTACATGTACATTGTCATTACAGACACTGTTCCCAAATACCCTGCATGACCCCCAAGTCTTGCTGGAGCATATGTAGATACTCGAGTACCTATGGCCAGAGCGTTGAAGCATAGATAATATAGTAAAACGTTAACCTAGTTTCTGCATTGTTCGTAGAAATGAGACGTACCAGGTTGCAACTTGTGATTAACCTGTTCATTCAAATATAAAATATTTTCTGAGCACAAATGCTCAAGTCAATGCACCCGCCCGTTAGGGCAGCAGGCTTGCACCTCACCTTCAACATAGTCATTACAAACTTCGTTTACGTAGTTTCGAGCGAGGTTTAGAGGGTCTATGCCTCCAGATACTTGCCGTGACCCTTGTTTGTCGTCCTTTCCCTTCTTGTCGGGAGAGTCTCTTGGTTTAATAGTCTCTGTACGGGGAAAACACGCTATGTCAGCCGATGTATAAGTTATGCTCCAATCAACGCATGTGCACACGTCCTTCCGTACCTCCAAAGTGCTGAGCGGTAGCCATCTTCTTTAGTCTGGGTTAGTCTTAGCATAGTATCTATGATCTCAGTCCGACATAGCTCAGATCCAATCACGCTCGGCCATTTTCGGGGACTGACGTGACGTCAGTCACGGCGAGCATGGGTCTGGCTACGCGGGACTAGGTTATTCAGCTTTTTTCTCTACGTGTATAATTTACACGGACGTGTATAATTTACATTGAAAGAGCCAGCATTTTACACACACCGTTGTATAAAATCAGTATTATGTGAAGCCATCTTTAAATTTGCAATTATGCTGTAATTTTTTGTTTGTGTTTGTTTGAATTTGCTCCTGCTTGCTCACTTTGTCTATGTGTTCTGTGTGTATAATTGTCTTTCTGTCATGTATGCATGACTCAATCATGCTATATAAGAGTAAGATACACCCCTGGCCTGGGGGACTACAATTTTAATATTTTTGGCCTGGGGGCTCAAAATTTTTTAGTTCTAGACCTGGGGGCCTGGAATGAGGGCCCCCTAAAATTTTATGATATAGTCCTGGGGTTAAGAGCCTGTAACTAACCTTTCAAAGAGAGGAAAGCCTTTGTTGTCAATTGCAGAGACTTTTATAACTGGAGAGACACGCCCAAACTCTTCATTCGTTTTCTATTCTCTTTTCAACAAGCTGAGTTCAACATAATCATAAGGAATTGCCTCTTTCTCCAAAAGTATGAAGACAGCTCTGCAAGGCTGACTTATGGACGTGTCCGAATAGAACTTCAAACCAATCTCCGCACACACCTTGAGATAGAGATTAGCGAGGGGTTAATTGTGAGCCAATGGTTTGGCTATATAAATGCAATTTAATCTGAGACTCTTGAATGTCGTTAACACAAAAGAAAGTTGTTCCAATGGGACTACCACCAAAGAGTGTTTGGTGGTAGTCCCATTGGAACAACCCTCTGTGACTGTGCTTAACACAGTCACTTGAGTTGACAACTGAGTTAACAACTGCTGCCCATGCATGCACTTGGAATGCTACAACCAGTCATGTGCATGCTTCAAATACAGAAGCACAAAAGTAAGCTAGTAGAAATGCAAGTCATGCACAGGATGGAAAGTAAAATAGAGAAGTCAGCTAACTCAGTCACATGGCAACACTTGTAAGTATACGAAAATGATAAGCCTATGTGACCTAACCTAGTATGGAACTTGTACAGCTGTACTATATAGACATGAAAGCAAAAGGTGACTATGTGTATAGTCCACCATATGCATCGTCACAGCTCGTGCTTCTTCACCGAAGTAACATAATAATATTATGGTTGACCCACATGCAAGGGCCTGCATAGGGCCAGCACTACTGTGTCAATTTACGGCAAGCTCCTATACATTCATAACTGCTACCATGTTGTAAGCAGCCTACAAGCAACACAAAGTAAGTGCTCTCCAACTAGTTTTGCATAGCCAGACCATTTCTGTGGGTCACTTCCCACACTTTCCACTTCTGCCCCGCAAAAATGGAGGCGGTGGTCTGGCTACATGAGACTACATGAGACCTCTCTAACATAGTCACCAGCAGCCCCTTTCCCTTAACGCCTGCTGTGAGATAGTCTTGCATAGCTCAAACCACTACTTCACCTCCTTTTTCAGTGACTATGACATCACTGGTGAGCAAAAAAGGAGGCATGCAGTCTAGGCTATGCGAGACTAGCTGTGAGAGGAGCAAGAGCTTGTTTCCAGCCTCACTTCTGTTTGCCATTGGCGGGTGGAAGTGGGGCTGGGAACGAGACTAAGTGAGAGGAGGCCACCTCTTGCAGGGAGCGTTAAGAGCTAGAAGGGGCTGGTGACGCAAGACTACTCCAACTGGGCTTGTAACCCATAACCATAGATGATGCTATATAACGCTCGCAAACACATAATGTTATATAGGTACCTAGCTAGGGCGTTGTACTGTGGTAAGCGACCATAGCCAATCATCTATGCCATAACGTAGACCCTAAAATACGTTATAGGATATATATACCCATAACAAGTACTTGTAAGCTAGTAGAAATGTATAAACACATGCACAATGATAAAAAGCAAAACACAAAAGTTAGCTAACTGCAGTCGCATGGCGTGTAAGTACATTAATATACAAAAATGAAAAAACCTGTGTGACCTAACCTAGTATAATTATGAAACCATAGATTGAGGGTCTATACAGTACAACCTATACTGTGCAGACATGAAAGTAAAAGGTGTCTATGTGTACAGTCCACCACAGATACTCTCCCACCATGCAGAGAGATGGCCGAGGTTTCAGTTATGAAAGTGGTCTGGCCAGCGAACGTGTCGTCCGGAGCGGCTAACTTTTGGTGGAGTTGCTAGGGAGATAGAAAGCAAAACACAAATTAAAGTCATGCAGCTAACTGTCAGTCACATGGCAACATGCATTTTTAAATATACAAAAATGAAAAGCCTGTGTGTATGATCATGACCTAAGCTAGATAGCGGATACAACCATAGAAAGTCAAGGAAAGACTGTCCTGATTACCAAGGAGTCCTCATATCACAGGGGTTAACTAAAGACATACAGCATGCATATAACATTGACTATAGCGAATTATTTGTTTCCAGTCGACGTCACATGTGCGCATATTAGAGGGGTGTCAGCAATTCATTGGTCTGGATTCGAGGGGTTCCACTGTATACAATACAAACTTAAAACTACATGTATGTATCTCTTAACGTGGCCTGCTGTGAGAGACGGCCTCGTCTCACAGCAGGCGTTAAGGAGAAGGGGCTGGGGATGTGGGACTACTCCAAATGGGATTGTAACCAATAACAAGTAAGCTAATAGAAATGTATGAACACGTGGACAGTGATAAAAAGCAAAATACAAAAGTCAGCTAACTGTCAGTCACATGGCAACACTTGCAAGCATAAAATAATGAAGTGCCTGTATGCAGTCTCGTATCCACTGGCGGGCAGGATGTCATTAATATTTGTCATTACGTCATTTCACCATTTGGCCCATGGGATATACCATATATACCATAGGTATACAGATTGGTCATGCACCAAGCCACAATAGTGGCTATCCAACATTGTTAGCATTATAATATAGTAATATTAAATTATTATAATAATATTTATCACTACTTTTATTGTTATTACTTGATTAATGAGAAGTCTTGTGACCCACTGCAGTGGCTTGTTCACGACTACTGTGACATCATTGTTCATGCGCAAGCCGCCATCCACGACCATAGTAATTAAGGATTCCTGAACCACAATTAAATTGCATTTGGTCATATATACTTTACGCAAGTCTCACCCCTGGCATATTCTCTATCTCAAGGTGTGTGCAGAGATGAGTTTGAAGTTCTATTCGGACACGTCCATAAGTCAACCTTGCAGAGCTGTCTGCATACTTTTGGAGAAAGAGGCAGTTCCTTACGAATACGTTGAAATCAGCTTGCTAAAATCAGAACAGAGAACGCATGAAGAGTTTGGGCGCGTCTCTCCAGTTAGAAATGTCCCTGCGATTGACGACAAAGGCTTTCCTCTCTTTGAAAGGTTAGTTACAAGCACTCGGCTCTCGATAATAGTAACGGTAACTTGAAATACCGTCTCACGTTAGTCTCGCTTAGCCAGACCCTCAACTTGGCTCCTTGAAGGATCAGAGGGGTTTGGGTCTGGCTACGTGAGACTAGTCTAACAAATATGATCACATTGCAAAAATACAGTAGAACCTCGTTAGTAAGAACACTGTTAATGAGTAATACCTGGTTAAGAAGTACAAGGATATGATACCCCAACTTATAACCCATAATACTAATCTATATGGTTAGCAAGTACTACTGATAGTGAGCAGCAATTTGGAGGGTCCCCAGGTGTACTCACTAACAAGGTTTGACTGTAGTCTGGCTAGCTAGACCGTCTCCCTCAAGCTAGCTGGACAGACTAATATGGTATGTACTGCGCGAGACTAAACTTGACTGTCAGACTGCAGCTTCCTGGATGTTTCACTTGTGAGCCTAGTCAAAAGAGGTTTGGGTCTGGCTATGTGAGACTATGGCGAGCCCACAGCACAGTAGTCTGGAGTAGCCAGACTAAGAGGACAATAGCTGTCTGCCATTGGTGTTGGGTCAAATATCTATGGCAGCATAAATACTCCATAGACTCTCTACACTTTAGAGCGTCTATAGATACTCTAACC
>CAUJGJ010000376.1:1182500-1185000 GCA_963170055.1 Halisarca cf. caerulea
CACCTCTACAACCCAACATTCCTCTAATCTGACCATCTTATGAGGTACGTACAACTACAATTGCAATATTAAAGTATATGCTAATAGTTACTCTGTAATGTAACAATCTCCTATTCTGACATTTCTACCAATCCCATTGAGTGTTGGACTAGAGAGATTTCGCTGTATCATTATGTATGACAAAGACTATGCATTCTTGTGACTTGTGACTTATACAGATTAATAACAGTGTTTGTTTACACACACATGCACTCTCTCTCTCCCTCACACACACACACACACACACACACACACACACACACACACACACACACACACACACACACAAACATACACACACACACAAACACTCCAACATACCATTTGTGGCAAATGGTATTTGAGGCACACGTCATTCGAGAGATCGATGGTTATAGTGGGAAGCTTGAACTGAGGATTGATGTCCACAACTACCCCACTCGAGTTGATAATTTCCTGTAAACAGAGAAATGAACAGGTACGTTGTGTACAGGTGTGCGTGCGTGTGTGTGTGCGTGCGCGCGCGCGTGTGTGTGTGTGTGCATGTGTGTACATGTGTACATCTCTCTGGTGTGCGAATGTCAGCTCCAGATCTCACCAGCATTCCAGCACACAACCTCTTCTCTATCCTCACAGTCACATCCTTGCAAGCCTCTATACATATGCATGTGCAAGAGAGGGGAAAAGAGATACCCGTAAAACACAAAGAATAAAACGCATTCTGTATGTGTGTATAGTACACATATACACAAAAACATATCGGTAGGCAACATAAGATGTCAGAATTTCGGACAAAGGTAAAGCATCTTCCTGAACGGAAGCAGTGGCTACACAGGAGTGCGCTGTTGGTA
The DNA here is from genome assembly GCA_963170055.1 of Halisarca cf. caerulea. Taxonomy (NCBI): domain Eukaryota; kingdom Metazoa; phylum Porifera; class Demospongiae; order Chondrillida; family Halisarcidae; genus Halisarca; species Halisarca cf. caerulea. The sequence goes on from CAUJGJ010000376.1 coordinate 1,183,370, forward strand.
GTAGTCTTTGCGCATGGTACACTGTGCTGCTACGCATGTACCAAGGCTGCCATGGTACACTGTGCTGCTACGCATGTACCAAGGCTGCCATGGTACACTGTGCTGCTATGCATGCAAGGCTCCCACATGCAGTACTGACGTGACGTGATTGCAACATCAAAAAAAAAACCAAAAGTGAAATGATAAATAAGCAGTACAAAGTTTGGTCATGCCCCAAGAGTAATTCTTGCAACTACGGATGTAAAGCTGAAATCGTAAGTTCAATAGCCCAATAGGGACAAAAGTATGGGTCAGCAGGTTTGAAAATGAAGTAATTTTCATACTTTTGTCTAAGAAAACTACGACATTACACTTTTGGCTTCAGATAAGTGTAGCAATTCAACTTTAATGTACATGCACAAACACATAATATATGTACACGTGCATCCATACAGTAACACACACACACACACACACACACACACACACACACACACACACACACACACACACACACACACACACACACTTCAAACATGCTCCCTGAGACTCACCCACAATGCACTTGGCTGCCATAGCACCAATAGTGACTGTACAAGAAGTACAGGATCTTATGTACACCAGATCAGAAGGTTTCGGGGAACAGGACAACTCCTCATTGGTGTGATTCACCTGTAGAAAATGGTAAACAAACATACCTATTCGTATGCATACTTGATAGTGAAAAATACACTGGTGGGCAGATGGCTATACATAGCAAAGAGTATCCATAGATGGAATATCACACACACACACACACACACACACACACACACACACACACACACACACACACACACACACACACACACACACACCATACACACACACACACACACACACACACACACACACACACACACACACCACACACACACACACACCACACACACACACACACACACACACACACACACACACACACACACACACACACACACACACACACACACCACACACACACACACACACACACACACACCACACACACACATGCAACTGTATGTAAACACCACACACACACACATGCAACTGTATGTAATCACAAGTGTTTGTGTTAAACCATAATATTACTCCAGAGAATAATGATATGTATTTTGACAGCATTGCGTTGCATAACATTCACCATGTACTGTACTAACATAATCTCTTTACCAGCACAATGTTCGTGCTGCTTATGTACACTGTGAGTACACACGGCGGAAACAACTCACGAATTCAGCTTTGGGGCGCTGGCGAAGCAGCATAGATCCAAAGGACTTGGAACCCGTTTCATCGCTAAAGTCTTCAACAAATTCGATAGAGAACCCTCCAGGCTTTCCACTTGCCATGATGTTCAAAATGCAGCTATAATCTCAAAATTTCCAAGAAGCAATAATTGCAGTAAATTTGTGTATCGTTTTCCAGTCATAATGGAAAACCCCGACTGTCCTTTTTATAGTGAGAGAAACGTCATTGTAGTTAAAAATAGTAATGCACGAAATGACGCATATCTAAAAATAGTTACAATGACCGTAATAGGCAATGACGCGCGCGTTGTCTGCGTGTAAAGATGACTAATCAGACTCTATAATTCGAAGTTGCTCTGCAGTATCATGTCCATGTTTGTACAC
>CAUJGJ010000376.1:1192500-1205000 GCA_963170055.1 Halisarca cf. caerulea
CTCTGTACTTACAGAATATATGTATGTACATATGTACAGCATACAGTTACACCTCACTTATCCGCATGTAGCCATTCTAGATAAGGTTGCAGATAAGCAAGGGAAGTGAATAAGTGAGGGAGCAGTAGTATAGTGTACAGTAGGATTATTGCAGATTTGTTCCAATAAAAACTACTGCGGATGGTGAGGGAACTGGATATTGAGGTGTGAATAAGTGATGTCTCTCTGTACATTGCCTTCCACACCTAGGACATATGACTGACAAAAAGAGCATGCATACTCACCTCCTAAAGCAACAAAGCTTCCATTTAAAGAGCAGGCAAAATGGCCGACATATGTCCTTGACGCAGGATCCGGAGTTGAGGAAAATGGCCGTATCTTTGACAAAGGTGCACTAAACTGCATTACCGTCCCATCCTTGTGGACCACAATGAACTGACAAAAGGAGACATGCAAGCTTGTAAGCATGATAAAACGGTCCTTATATACGCAATATATCATGAGGTCTCTTAAATGAGAACACAGTGGAAACTGGTAAACGAGAATGTCAAGATGTACCACAATTATTTGTTAATAGAAGCATGCATTTCTTGTTAAAAGCATCCAATACAGTTACGTACGTTAAGGTGGTTCATAGTGATTTTGTGTTAACCAGTGTTCACTATACTAGCAGGCACTAATCTATGTATGCACATGTGTGGTGTACTGTTTACTATATGCAATTTTTCTCACCGCAGACGACTGATTTCGAAGAACAATCTTTTCTACTGGAGACTTGCACTCGGGTTGAGGGACACCCAGAACTCTGAGTACAGGAATAAAGCTCAAGTAACCTACGTACATATCAGTGTCAAAAATGTGTATGGCATTGTGTGTGTGAGCATGTCGTGCTACTTCAATGGGATGCACCAAGACAGAAATGAATACTTCACAGGTGGAAAATCGTGTCGTAGAACCATTGTGAATCACAGGAGATATTGAAAACGACTTCATCAAATCCACCAATCTGTCAAAACTTTACACTGTAATAGGTAACCAACAAGTCCTTGTGGAGTGTTACAAAAAGGTGTTGATAGCTAGGTGGCATGATGATGTATGTCTCAATGGAGCCATTGTGTTCTTGAAATTAGACATTTTGGAAGCTAACTGCCGAGATGTCTGATATCAAGAGCATATTGGCTAGTGTGTTCCATTGAGAGTCCTTCCACTACTACCCGAACACATGTAGAATTCACTAAAGAGTATTTCTAAAGCGAGACATTTAGTCACCACACAAAAATGTGTGAGCATATGTAAAATACATGTACACATCACAATACATGTACACATCACAATACATGTACACACCACAATACATGTACATATCACAATACATGTACACATCAAAATGAACAAACCTCTGTGTGTGGTTTACCACTCGATCAGTGCCTCCATGCGACCGGGAGCCGTCCAGCTCATACACAGTACCACTGGAGTTGCCAGCGTAAAGGAGAGGAGTGGAGGGAGAGGTGGTGCTGGTGCGGATGGAGAACTCTAGACATGTCACAGCTACGTTGTAATCCGTCGTAAATACTTGATGAAAGATGTCTGAATGGATGAAAAGGGGGAGAAGCAGACAAGTAAGTGGTCGTGCATGTATGCACAGTGGGGACCAACTAAATCAGTTCTCATCATCACACAAGTTCTTCTTATCAGGATACAGTAGTACATGTACAGTACTACATCAAAGCAAGCAAGGCTCCAAAATAGTTTGTGTAAAGCAGAACTTTATCGAAAGAGTGTTCTTCTTAGCGAGGTTCCACCGTACATAAGAACAGTACAAACTATGCACATGGTACATGTACTCCATATGTACGTATGTATGTACATACACACATGCACACATTAAATTATGTACGTACGTACGTATGTACATACACACATGCACACATTAAATTTGAGAGCCAAGCTGGGGGGCAGCCCTATGACAATAGTACACTGCAAAATACACAAACCCATACCTGACTTGAGGTCCGTCACAACCACTGATCCTTGCTCCAGTCCCAGGGCCACCAGTGCCCCATCTGGGCTCATCCTACTGCAAGTGATGTGAGATGCTAGAGGCCACACACGCTCAATAACAGGTGCTGGGTCTACAGCATAAGAACATAAAGCCATGTAGCTAGTTGAGGAACACACAGTGTGGAGTCAACTCTAACAAAACAGAGTTTGATTTGATGAAAGGACAGTGAGGACAGTTAAGGGGTGATATTAGAAGACATATTGAGTTGTACATACATACAACACTTGCCTGAAGGGGGACTACATATTATGTACACAGACAATGAAACACACACACACACACACACACACACACACACACACACACACACACACTCGCACAAACTCACACACACACACACACACACACACACACACACACACACACACACACACACACACAGACAAACACATATGTACTGAATCTACTTATGTACAGTATGTACATGTGAGTATATATCTAAATACGTATACTATATAACAGGTGTGAGAAGACATGAAACTGTAGCTGTAAACAGAACCTATTGTATACAGTAGTACCCGTTTTGAGCAACAACCGTATATTGAATGGAGCTGTGAAATGTGATCTTTCAGGAGAGATGGTCTCTAACAAGTGGGTTCTTAATAAGACCAGCAAAACCAGTCTTAAAAGAGAGGGTGTCTTTCAAGGGGGTGGTCCCTCCAAAGAGGCACGACTGCTCTCACCTTTAGACTTTGGGTTGAGGAGTAGTGAGTACTGGGTGAGCTGGGCTGACCCCTCCCACCAGAGGAGAAGGGAGGCGGGGTCATCCTGGACGATACCCTGCTTGTGATACACAAAGTGACAGTGGGGACACCTATAGGATGGGATAAATGGAAATGGGAACCAAATGTACCAGAAATGGAAATACGTAGGAATGAATATGTGGCAGTATGAATACCTAATGAGTGACAGAGAGGATACCTGGAGAATAGGGAGAAACAAATAAGAAACAGAAAGTAAAAGAATTTGAAATGGGGATACATAAGCAGGGACAGGAACAGAAAAATAATGATGGAGGGTTTTATCTGGGGTCAAATTTTTTGGGGGGAACCTACACATCTGTTTATATGTATGTACGGCACGGCGCAAGCATGACATTGTGTATTCAATGATATTAAAAACCACACTCATGCATGCGGCATGCATATCAGGTTTTCTTTCAGAATTATGATGAAGACAGGGCAATGGCAAAGTATAGTGATGTATGTAATGGGGGGCAGATATGTATGTGGAATGATAGTGGTGTAAGGTAGGGGGGTCTGGGGGTATGGTCCCCCAGGAAATTTTTTTAGTTTTTATACCTCAGAAGGTGATAAATGAGGCTGTTTTACGCCTCTTAAGCTGTTTCTGAATACAGTCCACAGATCAGTCTGTTGCAACTGTGCATGTGTGTTATTGCTAGGATAAAATTTCAAGGGAGAGATACCCCCTGTGCCCCCTCCCTCTAAAAGAAACTCTGTACATGTGCAAACATGTGTTAGTACCTTATACACATGAATGAATCCTTGCATAAACGCTTATGCCATGCTGTTGGAACAAAGCTAAACCATGTGCAATTTACACTAGAAGACGCATGTATTCAATGTAAATATACATACTTACCAATGGACTCAAGATTAATACAAGCTATTAATGATATAAGCATTTTTGGCAAATTCTACCCTTTATAAATGGATTCATGATCAATTCATGACAGTGTTCCTTCACAAAAATTAAGCCTGCATAATTTTATTTTGGGGGGGGACCTTTTTGCTTAGTGGGGGAACCATACCCAGGTCCCCCCCCCCCAGATAAAACCCTGTGATGGGAATGAGTTGCACTGGTAGTAAGAAAGGGACACAAAGAAACTAGCCAAGTTGAGCATGTACAGGACATAGAAAAATGCAGTTTGTATGTGGGAATGTGTGGAAGGTAAATCATAGACACCAACCACTGGAATAAGTACTCACTTTCTACCAGAGTTGTCAGTGAGGGAGAAAGGTTCGGCGATGAAATGTGACCTCATCTTCAGAAAGAGTTTCATCCTGTTGCTGAGGTAGGTCTCCGTTAACAGGTGCTTCTCTCCTGTCGACATGAACTTTGCATTGTCTACAGCAGTGCTTTGTGGGGAAAGCAAGCAACAATTAAGTTACCAGTACAAGCTCTACTGCAGTATAACGAATTCTTACTAATCCACAACTACGTACTTCATTTGTCAAACCCCTTTATCTGCCAACAATTTTGCGCATGAATTAATTGACAAGGCTGCGCATTGATTTGTACAATCCACCAAACTCATTAATCCGCCCAATATTTTTAATACAAATTGCGTTAGATTAATGAGAATTCAGTGTATACAGTTTTGAACCATTATGACCCTCACAGAAGAGACTGCATTAGACAGGTATGTACGCAGCTCTTGCACGAAGGAGACAACTTGGTCTTACTTATGTCAACATAAACATACTGGATTATACTCATATATCTACGCATGTATGATACATCACATATATACATATGTTCGTAACATTCTTCATAATAATTGTGTGTTGATTTACATACTTAGATAGGGCAAAAGCTGGATCCATGTCAGTGCCAAAGTTGTTATACGAGGGTGGTCCGAACTTCTTTAGGAGAGTTGGTTTGGCAAACGATGAAGGATCTGGAGGCTCGTAAGGCCCTGTTGAAGAAGGGACTCCTTCTGTTTCAGCTTCAACTCTCTCCTTCAACATATCTCGATGTTTTACAAGACTGGAACTAAAGTCAGCAATCCATTGTGACACAGGTAATTGATATACCTCTAAGGAGTAGTCTGTTTCTTGGGAAGATATACACGCATGAATGTATATTCCATGTGTACCACCTCAACACACATGCACACACATACCCATGCACACACACACAGACACAGACACAGACACACAGACACACACACACACACACACACACACATACACACACACACACACACACACACACACATGTACACACACACACACACACACACACACACACACACACACACACACACACACACACACACACATACACAGAAACATCACAAATACAGAACACCGTTACTATGCAGACCTTTCTCCTTAAATGTCAAAGCCAAATGTGTAGCACCCTTTGTAAGGGAGCACCCCAAAGCCTGTCTCTCCTGTGAAAACTCAATGCTCTTCAGCTGAACAAACATGTCTCCATGAAGAAGGAAGTGCTTGATACCTACCCACAGTGTGAAGGTACTATGATCATACGGCACAGCGATATATATAGTGGTGCGTGGGAATACAGTTGAAGTACATACATTGACACTACTCACATGCAGGCAGACATACCTACGTATGCACAACATATACGTATGCATGTACGTATGTACGCATGTATGCAAAACACAGCACACACACTGACTCATACATGAATATAGATGCAGTACGGGAAATATGCATACAAGATACAAATGCACACACACACACACACACACACACACACACACACACACACACACACACACACACACACACACACATGCACACACACACACACACACACACACACACACACACACACACACACACATGAACATTTGCAAGCACACACAAACACATACATAAATGCTTGCAAGCATAAACATAATAAGAGCAGTGTAACCACTCTAAATTGGCCAGCCTGTTCCCAAGATGTATAGGGATCTCCTTGGAGTGACTACACCATAAACTACACTGTGCTAATTTGCAATGCTGACCTTCCTTTGTGGCAGCTGCTAGTAACCAGTACTCCTCTGCTATGCTAGTTCTGGTATTGGTTACTCTCTGTACATCCAGTGCTACCACCTCTGTGCCCTCTGTACCAGGAACAACAATGGTATTCCTATCCGTGTCCTTTGCTTTCGCGGTGAAAAGACCTTCCTTCGTAGCTAGCACCAAAAGGGGATCATTTCCAATAGATACGAACATCATCCCATGTAGTTTTGGTACTAGTACGTCTTTAAAAGCAGTTGTGATAGCTACACGAGGTTTCAGAGCCTCCTCTTTGCGTTGTAATTCCAGTCGAACTATTTCTTCCCAAGCATCGTCTAGAAAATTCTGCAGGAGTTCGTCTATCATCCTGAAAGGTTGCGGCAAGGGGTCCGTCCACAGCTCCGGATCTTGAAGATAGTCCCATGGTATTTCTCCGCTTAAATGTGTCGTAGCAGTTGATCGCGATGTTGTGTGTACATATTTTACAGCTCCATGTGGTTTTCTCTGCTTTTTGGAGGCCATTTTGTCGATTCCCAGGATACGAGTCACGTGAACCTTTATTGCGTCAAGAAACATGGCGTCCTTTTACAATGTCGGATCGGGATTATCTTCTTCAAGCCACCCTCCGCCTGAGGAACTTTTGAAAGAGGTAAAACTGTATAATAATGCACGAGAAAGAGAAACTGTAGATAACAGGGCTGATCTATTTGCCCTTATTCAAACGATTCAAGCCCTAGAGAAGGCCTACATCAAGGACGCTGTTTCCTCTCAGGACTACACAAGAGAGTGTACACGGCTACTATCTCAGTACGCCAGTGCGTTTAGGCTAGTGAATGACGATAAATTCAAAACTGTTGAAGATTTCATGAAGCGATACATGATGGATTGCCCGGCCGCTCTTCAGAGAATCAAAGATGGTAAACCTATTACCATCAAGGACGACAAAGGAAACATCAGTCGTACGATAGCCGAAGCTGTGTCTCTGTTCATTACAGTCATAGACAGACTCAAACTGGAAAGTAGAGCGGTTGATGAATTGTATCCAGATGTAAAGGAACTAAATGAAACATTATCACGAATGAGTACGCTTCCCCAAAGTCATGGTTCGAAGGAGAAGGTGAAGCATTGGTTAGACGTGCTGATCAGCATGAAGGCCAGTGACGAACTCTCAGATGATGAAGTCAGGCAGATGACATTTGATTTGGATACAGCTTATGCCGATTTTCAGAGATTCCTTGAGCACTAACAATCAAGCATTCACTAGAACAACTTTAGCTGTTTGCATGAGTGGAGTAGATGTACAGATATTATTTTTTATTGTACTTGTGTGACACATACATAATGATGGCTATGAATGTTATTTAATCTGTTGGGTAATGTGTGGTCCCACACCAGCGCACACTCTCTCTCTTCACTTACACTTCAAATCATTTCCTAACCTAGGTGCACACAAATAGGTGTAAAGAACCCTTTCCCAGATGTTTGTGAATTCTGATGATTTCATCAGTATAGCTAAAGACACTCTTTCAGAAGTCCTTTATTAATTTTCCTAACACATGACAGAGTTGTGATCACAAAGAACAACACTGCAGTTTGCTTTGTGAGGTGGCAGATGTACACCATGTGTATTGTTGTGTAAGCTGTTGGCGTTTGAACAGGAATATACATATCTGTACACCAGGCACTGAATGTTACGATCCAATAATTATTTGTTCCCCATTTTAGCTCAATATTTTGTGTACAGTGAAGCTTGCTTAGTATGCGCCTCAAAGGGGTCACAAAATCAGTACTTATTGTCAGAGGTGTTTACTATCAGGGTTGGTTTATGTACATGAGGTATACACAGGGACAGAATGAGGATTACCTACAATCCAGGAGTATGTACTAAACCAGGTACTTACTGTCAGGGTTGGTTTATGTACATGAGGTATACACAGGGTCAGAATGAGGAGTACTCACTATCCAGGACTCCAGGAGTACATACTAAACCAGGTACTCTCTAATCAAGTTCCACTGTATGTGTGCAGATTACAAAACTCCTACACCATGCCCTGGGAAATGGGTTGCGGAGGAGGAGACTGTGAAATTAAAAGATTGTACACTTCATACAATGCCCAAAATGTAGTAGCAAATCACTTGATGTCTAGTGTGAAACCTGTCTATAGAGACCACTGTAGGCTGACCCATATGCCACAGCAGTGATACTGTTTTAACAACACTTAATTGGGATCCCCTGTCTACAGAGACCACTATTGTTTGGTAGTCTTGTGAATAAGGCCCTCGTCCATATTAGTATTAAAAATGGAGGGTGGATAGGGGTCTGGTTCATGAGACTAATTGTTTGGCCCTTGCATGATCATTGTAGACTGGTATCACAGCACTGTGACCCCGACTGGTGCAGATTCTGACTTTCTTTTCATTTTTCAGATATAGTAACCCTTCCTTCATCTATGTTGTAATAATTCCAAACAGGACAACCCACTACATGTTGTACCAAAATGATGTCATGTAGTGTGGCGTGTCCAGATCGAATTCCTTCATGATAGGCTTTTCCTCCAGTAATCATAGCTGTAATGGAGGAATTTGGTCTAGCCACGCCAGACTAGTTTTGCGTGTGAATAGTAGATACGACGATATTTTCCGTTCGTTTGCGTTTTGCTTAGTTTGGCGGTAATTTCAGTTTTGGCCTGACTCAGCTGACCAGAACTATACGTAATACGTATTTCCCCTGTTTTGAGTATAGAGATGTCGCGATAGTAACTGGTAGGCGGGATCTTCCGACGGCAAAATTCTTCTTCAAGAGAGGTTTGTACGTTTTTCAGTTAGATTTTTAGTTCAGTTGAATTCTTTTGTAAGCTTAAGTAGTCATAATAGAAGAGTATTCCCGTGTTTCTTCTTGGGGGATGTAAATCTTTACCCTGGGAACAGGTGTTGTTTTGTAAGCGACAGTTGTATTGTCACTGAAATCAGAACATTACGCTTTGCTTGTTCCACTCTTAGTTTCACTTCTAATGCGTACTTGTGTGTGTGTGTGTGTGTGTGTGTGTGTGTGTGTGTGTGTGTGTGTGTGTGTGTGTGTGTGTGTGTGTGTTGGGAGAGGCGTACTAATACCTGCCCCTTCAACACACATAAAGGTTTCCTTCAATGCCCAGCTGGTGGGAATGGCATCATCAAGTGATTATGTTCAAGTCATCAACATTGAAGACCCAGACACAACCAGGTTGAAAAGGGACAAGCAGATGAGAAAAAGAAGGAGCAAATCATCCTCTTCTGGTGCCAGTAGTGAAGTTATCATTGTGGGAACAAGTTCTGTTTCTACTCCTGTCAACGATGATGTTGTGATTTTATCAGACGGTGAGAAGGAGAAGTCTTCAAGGAAGAATAGAAACAAGACAAGAATCCTCCCTGTACCATTGTTAGCTGGCACAGATGAGGTTTTCATTACTAAAGAAGAGAAGCCGCCAGCAAAGAAACCAAAGCAGAGGGATATGTCATCTTTGGCTGTGAATAACCCTTCTCATCTTCCAATTGAAGATGATCCTGAAAAGGTTGAAGCTGTGCAAAACAGCACGGACGAAGATGAAGATTCTGACCTTCCTTGCTGTTCGTTTATTGAGAAGAACAGGAATATGAGAAGTACGTCTACAGAAGGAGATATTTCTCCTCTGGATTTGTTTGATTCCTTTCCCGTCATTGGAAAGCCAAGAGTGAGAGAGGAAAAGTACAGCAAGCAGGGTACTCCTCTATATTGGACGTCCTGCTCAAAATGCTCTCAGCGATGCACGGATAGTTATCACACCATCCTTGTTGCCCAAGGAATGGAATTTGACACCATTACATCATCCATGAAGAGTGATGTATTCCATGTAAAAGCGGTTCACCGCGTGCAGAATACTTTGCTGTGGAAGCGTTACAAAGGAGAGAAGAGTCTGATGAAGGAAGGGACGCACGAAGGGTATGATGTTCACGAAACGTGGCTCTACCACACCACAAATGCGGATACAGCTGTGATCTGTGAAGAAGGCTTGGATCCGAGACTATCTCGAGCAGGATGCTTTGGAAGAGGCACTTACTTCAGGTGAGCTACTTGTATTGCATATGGCATGATTCATTTAGGTTGGGTCCCACCCCCATCCTGGTAACCAGTGACACCCCCTGATAGTGGGCCCCACCCCCATCCTGAAAACCAGTGACACCCCCTGATAGTGGGCCCTACCCCCATCCTGGAAACCAGTGACACCCCCTGATAGTGGGCCCTACCCCCATCCTGGAAACCAGTGACACCCCCTGATAGTGGGCCCCACCCCCATCCTGGAAACCAGTGACACCCCCTGATAGTGGGCCCCACCCCCATCCTGGAAACCAGTGGCACCCCCTGATAGTGGGCCCTACCCCCATCCTGGAAACCAGTGACACCCCCTGATAGTGGGCCCCACCCCCATCCTGGAAACCAGTGACACCCCCTGATTGTGCATGCTATAACTTACATTGAGGATGGCAATGAACATTGATATGTATATCTACTGAAGTGGTCAAAGTGGCCTTAATGCCACTTTACAAAGCCTAAATGATCATTCTTATTATCAAGAGTGGTGCATGTGATAATGTCTGCTTGTAAGGATTCCTACAATGCCCACCCAGACACACACATTAGCACTCTGCAGGGGCAAACCATCCCTTCCTAATTTAAAACCATTGTTTACACAGCTCTGATGTACCCTATAGTACTGAATTTTTGAGGAGCTAAACTTTTGTATTTTCGAGGATGAGTGCTGGAACGTGAAATTTACACACTGTTTGGTAGGTAACAGCTGAAGGACAGACCCGCAAAAGTTATATCCAGGAATATTTCAAAAGTGACCAACCACAAAAATTTACATAGCTCCTCGAAAATTTAGCACTATACAATATGTCTCCACGTGCCATAGTGTTAGAAATCCACATACAGTGAGCACACACACACACACAGACATACGTACATACGTACGTAATATGTGGTATTAAATTACATAATATATGAAATATTATTTGTATCAATCATTGTGCGGGTAGATATATTTTGTGATTGAAATTGGTTTCAACATTAAATTATGTGCATATAGTACCTCCTACGTGTAGTTCTCTACAAATGTACTGTACTTATGTATGTCAGACTATTTTCAACTACATGATGTACATACGTATGTACATATGTATTTGTGTGTGTGTGTGTGTGTGTGTGTGTGTGTGTGTGCGTGTGTGTGCGTGTGTGTGTGTGTGTGTGTGTGTGCGTGCGTGCGTGTGTATGTGTGTGTGTGTGTGTGTGTGTATGTGTGTGTGCGTGTGTATGTGTGTGTGTGTGTGTGTGTGTGTGTGTGTGTGTGTGTGTGTGTGTGTGTGTGTGTGTGTGTGTGTGTACCTTCACCTAGTATGTTATTTATGTACAATGTCCTTTTCTCTCTTTCTAGTGATGACCCGTTGAAGTGTCATTCGTATGCATCTGGTGTCTTCAATGGTATTTACACAATGCTACTTTGCCGTGTTCTATTGGGAGACATTAAGGTATGTATTTACACACGTACACACAACCAGACTCCCTCATTTTAAAGATGTATGTCTAGCGTGCGTTGAGATCATGCATCGAGTATTGATGTGCACACACTCGTTTCAGTACGCTAGCTCATAGTGAATGTGACATACTGTACATGTATGTGAATGTATACTATTCCTGGTTCTTTGTCTGCGTTGATGTTGTGTTTTGACCGTTTAGGTATATCCTCACCGTATGAAAGATGTCCATCTTACTAGAGAGCCACCGAAGACGAATCCTCTGCCTGGAGAGAAGAAGATGTATGATTCTGTTAAGGTTTGTTCATATGTATGTACGTATGTGCTTGAGTCTACCTTGTTTAGTGTGTGTGTGTGTGTGTGTGTGTGTGTGTGTGTGTGTGTGTGTGTGTGTGTGTGTGTGTGTGTGTGTGTGTGTGTGTGTGTGTGTGTGTGTGTGTGTGTGTGTGTGTGAGTATGTAGTTGCATAATGTATACACACACAACACATAGACACATGCGCACACAAGTGCACACACATGCACATACACATGCACGCACACACATACACACACACACACACACACACACACACACATACGCGTGCACACACACACACACACACATACACACACACACACACACACACACACACACACAGACAGAGATAGACACACACATTCTTGCCACTGCTTGTTCATATATTATTCTGTGCTAGTTAAGTCACCTTTCCTGAATCTACCACCCCCCAGGGAAATATAACTGGCTCTGATGAGTACATTGTCTATAATCCGTATCGTGTCCTTCCTGAATACATTATTGAGTATGAGGTTCCTGGTACTCGTCACTATACAGGAATAAAACATGTGAAGAAAACTCGTGCTAAGAGAGGAAGAGTCATTCAACCCTTATCCAGGGGATTTCCATTGGGCCTCAGTTCCACACCTCAGCCCCAGCCTAACAGTCCACCCTACCCTCCCCCACTGGGGCTCAACCTTCAACGTTATCAACCTGTGCCAAGTTACAATCCTCCCAACCCTACTACACAGGGATACGGCCCTTCTGGAATTCAGCAGAGCAGTGCACTCGCAAGTGCCCAAGGAACGAGTAGTTCGTACCCTGCTTTGCAGGGGTCTTCTTATCTTAGTACACAGGGAAGGGGGTTGCCCAACCTTGGAGGGAATCCCTCGGGG